>JARHVA010000774.1:2685000-2692500 GCA_037957365.1 Torreya grandis | reverse complement strand
GTTATAGAAAACATTTTGAACTTGGTTTCTAACCTCTTTTACTTCTTTTCCCACAATTGGGTTCTTCAATCAGACAAGCCCATCGAGAAAAAGTTAGAATTTACTTTGACCCTAGATCTTTCTCTAGGTCACTATCCTCATAAAAAGACTCGCATCTTCAAAATTTTGAAGCATTCCTTCATCATCCAAAAATATGAGTGTGTAAATCCTTTCAAGATCTAAATATTCACCTATTAGGACCACTTCCCTATACTTCATCAAAACCCCATTCTTTTACAAAGGGGAGTTGACAAGACCCTCCAACATTTGAATGTCTTTTCCAATCTCTTGAATATAAATAGGTTGAAAATAAGAAAGAGTATTCAAAATATTCAAAGATTGAGTTACTAGTTTTTTGGTTACAACTACCATAGTTCAGATTGAAGAGGGCTCTGTCAGTGCATTAGGAGGCTAAAAAGAGTAAGTTTCTTTAGGTGATAAATATGAAAGGTTATGGAACCAATCACCCTTGTTTATTTTCAAAAATAGTTCTAATGTTGGGATGTCTTTGACCTTCCACACTTTGTTGAAAGTTTTGGGAGCTTTCTTTTGCCAAATAAGGGAGAATGCATTTTTTTAGGGAAATATCTATTTAAATGACTAGTTTTATGAAAGTCATAACAATGAAAAGGAGATTTTATAGGTCAATATTTTGAAATGATAAAGAAACAATATATATATATATATATATATATATATATATATATATATATATATATATATATATATATATATATATATATAATTCATATTTTTTTCTCCCATAAAATCCATCATTTAATTTGGAAATGTCATTTATGTGCTTCGTCACTACTCCAATAAAAAAATGGTGGCTTAAACACATCCTATATGTTACTAGTAAAGTTTGACACCTATGGTAATTAATATTTTATAGGATCTACTTGTAGTGTCTATATACAGTGTGAAAATATATAATGTCTTGGAATGATGTGCCTATGCTTACATATGTTTCTATGTGTGTGCTCACATCTGTTCTTATGCACTGATATTTTTTTCCCTTTTCTTTCCATCCAAACCCTAGTTTTGCTCTCAACCATAAGATTAATCTTTAAAAATAATTTAATATTTTAGGGTAGATAACCCCCAAACAATCACATTAAATATTTGAAAATTTTATACATTATAATTATTTGAAGATGGCTCAAATTACATTGTATTTCTCCTAAGTGTGTGTGTGTGTGTGTGTGTGTGTGTGTGTGTGTGTGTGTGTGTGTGTGTGTGTGTGTGTGTGTGTGTGTGTGTGTGTGTGTGTGTGTGTGTGTGTGTGTGTGTGTGTGTGTGTGTGTGTGTGTGTGTGTGTGTGTGTGTGTGTGTGTGTGTGTGTGTGTGTGTGTGTGTGTGTGTGTGTGTGCAACATTGTGATCAATTTAGAATGCAATTCAATTTCTAGATTACAAAAATTGACACCATGAAATTTTATATTGCATGTATTTATACTTAGATATAGTAATGCTCTTTTAAGGGGGTTTTAGATATGTATACCTTTGTGATTATGTCACAAAAAAGTGTTAATTGATTCCCCAATATTTCATGTGATTATTAAGATAGTTCATAAGTGAGTATAACCTTAGGATAGATCTATATTTATAGGTGAATCTTCATTATTTATTTCTATGAATAATCAATGAAACATGTTTAGGCTAACCTAATGGTGATTCAATATTCTTTGAGTGTTTTAGACACTATCGATAAAGGTAAAAACTTGTGGTAATTATAAGTGTCTAGATGTTACCAATACTATCCTAGGAGTGTAAATCAATGATCTTAGATACGGATAAGATCTATTTAGATTTTTTAGGGTTATTAAATATAATATAATTATCTTGAGAAGGTGTTTCTGGTGAATATACTTGACCAAGATAATATGTGGATAAATAGATAGAGGGAAAATTTGCACAAAAGTAAAATGTATGCCAAAGTCCAAGTATTTCAGATTATGTCAAAGTTGATGTTACCAAAGCGTCTAATAACAAATTTCTCTATCTAAATTTTTATGTTAAAAAAACTCCTTAGAGTATTACATCACACTTTTTTTAACACTTGAAATAATTAGGATGATTGCTTCTCAAGGAAGAGTGAATTATTAGCATGAAATTTGTGTAGACTCACATTCTTACCTAGAGTTCCTTGGTTACTCCACTCAATTGTTTTAAATTATATACTTATTCTTCTTTGTTTTCACCTTTTTAATATATGCATATACATATATAGGTTTAGTAGGCATATAATAGTAAGGTGTTTTGATTATTTTACACCCAAGAGATATAAAATAAATATACCTATACACTAATTCATATTACATAAATAGTGGAAATAAATATAATAATATAAATTAAAAGGGGATAAAATATATTTCAACCATTTGATTCAGAATTGAAAATAAAATAATAGAATGATTTATCATATTTGTATTGTTTGTCACTCAAAGAAGATTCCATGGGATCTGGAAACACTCGAGATATTCTTCATTAGGAACTCAAGTTTGAAACATGGGATGGAAGACTATATGGATGCTACTGGAAAGTTCAAATTTCTATAGAAATTCTCACTATTAGGATTTACTAGTATATTCTCTATGCATTATGGATATATGAAACTTTTGAGAACTTATTTCTATGTATACAATTTGATTATGTATGTGTAAAATATTCAAAATTATGTGTTATCTCATGAGTTATATCTCTTTTGTCCATATAATAATTATGCTTGATGGATCACAATATATATTTAAAATAAGTTAGTATTCTAGGTTGGACATACCCTTACCACTCCTTAGTGAATATATGAGTGTTTCCTATGTCCAACACTTCAAATAGGGCTCAAACTGTGGGTAGTTATCTCACATAATTTAGTGCATGAAAAACCATGAAAAATTGAATATGGAGTCCTATATTTTGATCTCTAACATTTTTATCCTGTAAATTTGACATATTTATATTAATAATTGGTTTTGCGGACTACTCTATGTATTATCCCTGAATATTTGAGATGTGTATATTCCTTTTGAATAATGTTCCAAGAGAGTTAAATATGATTTGATTTCCCATTTGGTGTTCTACTATGTATAATAATCTTAGGGAACACACACACACACATGACTCTTTGTTTATTCAATGCCCTTAACTAACCCATGGAATGTGTATAGGCAACCAAAAGGAGAATTTCCAATTTTAAAACTAACAATTTAATAACCATAGATATTGTCAATAGACGGAGATACCTATGATAACCAACACTATCTATGTTTATAAAAAGTGTGTTAGGAGTGGAACTAAGGATTTGAGGTATGGTTAATATATGTATATGATTATTAATGTTTTTTTGTATAGGCTAATCTGATTTTGAATAAATATGTCTAATGGATAGAGGTGGCTAAGATATTTTATGGGTAAAACTAATAGGGTGAAAGTGTACTCAAGAGTCACATATATTTACATTGTTTGAATATACCAAAATATGTCAAATTTATATTTCCAAAGTTTTAAATAACAATTTAGGTGTTTAAAAAAAACCCCATTTCAATGTATTATTGAAAATGCCAAATTGAAAGGATAAAATTAAAAAAAACCAGGTTCTTTTGACAACTATGCATGGTGTTGATAGGTATCATTAGAATGTACCATTTTATCCATATGAAATCTAAAATAAAACATGTGAAAATTAATTTCCTCTCATGAGAAGTAATTTTAAGTAATTTGATTTAATGAAAACACTTGAAATTTAAAAGTTAAGGAAAGAATACACCTGATGGTATGTGAGCCAATTTTCCATTTTTTGAATTTCATTGTATAATAACTTGAGGTGAACATGCCCAAAGGAGATGAATTATGTAAAATGGTGAACTAAGGAATATAAATGTCCCACCTACCACTAGAGAATGTGGTGCTACATGTTGAGTGTTGTAATAACCTTAACTAAACTACCCTAGGTGTCTAAAACACCCTTTTTGAAATGGATAAAATTTTATAGCCTTATTATTTTCTTGGAAAAAGAATAAAACAAGGTTTTTTTGATAATATCCTTTATTTTTAGAAACTTTAAACTAGGTTCTATGTAAAAGGATCAACATTGTAGATGTCTAAAGACCCAAACTATTCACATACCTCCATCATTCCCCAAAAAACCTCAATATAGAAATGAAAAAAGTGTTTGTATTAATGAAAATCTAAGACATATATTATCAACCTATCCCTAAATATTATATATAATACTCCAATTATTCCTCAAAGAGATATAAAATGTCCCAAATGTTCTTCAAAGTGATATAGAATGTTAAAATCTATCTCCAAAAATGTCTTTAAATCTCTCAATTTTGCGTCAAAATCAAGTGAAAATGTCTCAATATGTTCGATATAACCCATTTGAATCATATAATATACATCTCATAATGTGAAATTTTATTTCTAACAAGGACTAAATAAATAGAACAAGTGAATTGTATTTACCCGTTTTGATATGAGGAATGAATCCTATTAGTCACTCTTCTCAAAAGAAAGAGTTATGTGAATCAAGTGTTATACATTAAATTTTATATAAAAATTATAGTAATGTAAAGTACATGTACAAACATTATAATACATGTCCTTAATATAAAATTTTGCTCATTTCAAGTATAAATGAAATGTGCAATCTAAGGTAAGGGTAGTTGATTTTTAGTAACACAATATATAATCATGATATTTCATTTATAAACTAGCATAAAAATTAGATAGATATATCAATGAAGTAATAAATAATAATAATAACATTATATGCATGATATAACTCACGGAAACATCAATATGCATAGATATCATATGTTAGATATGTAAGTGATGAAAACAAGCACATAATGGTTAATTATATCTATAGAAATGTATATAAACATGTGTGTTCACACACACACAATATTATAGTGAATAGTTCAAAATTACACACATTATGATCAAAAATCATAGAAACATACAAATATTACATGAAATAGACACTATATGGCCATGACATGGACTAGAGGATCCTCTACCACAACTGACACATGATATGACATGACATAGTAAATGTACCCATTGAACAAGTAGTATAGATGAAATCAATGATAGAGATATTTCATACTAATTGATAATTATTAATAAAAAATAAACACTATTAATCAAAAAAATCACTTAATGTCATCATCTAGTTTATAAAAGTACAAAATTCATAGGGAATAACACTAAAAAAGTATGAAAAAATTAAGTGACATATAAACAATCTAAGTATCTCAATATGATCAATGTACTATAATATAAATATATAACATAATAAAAAGTTCCAATACTCCTTCAATATGGTAATGCCACTAATGAAGAAATTTTTCCCATGGGTGTGATCAATTTCATGCATCTATGTCCATATCTCATAATAACATGTATGTCTTGCATCCAACTCTTTTATACCATGAAAAAAATATGAAAATAATATGGATATGTAAATCACCATGTTTATTACATGATTCAACTATGTGTACCATCAAATCAAGTGGAGCACAGGTATTAAATTTGTATTTTTGAATATTTGAATGTTTTTTTAGTTTTTGAAATATTTTAATTTATTAATTTTTTTTTAAAAAATCACCATAATAATACTCTTAGTAAATCAAGAAATTCCAAGGGGAATTCTACCTATTGAGCTTGTCCTTTGCTTTCAAGGCCAACTAGTAGCATTCTTCTAATATCTTTGGATTAGCAAGGCTCAACTCAGTCTATAAGTTGTATCTCAAACCATTGAGATATTTATCCATGATATCATTGTCATATTCCATGTGGCCTTATATAATTATTATCTTTTATAACTCTTTAGTATATTATCTTACCCCCATCTCTTTTTATTTCAAGTTTTGAATCTTCCTATACAAGTTGGTGATGTAGTCACTAGGCAAGAGCCTGATTTTAAATTTGGAAACCATTATACCCCAAGACTTGATATTGGATTTTCATTTTTTCCTTATCTTATCTTATATGTAATCCCACCATAGGGATTCATGACCCTTCAACTTAGTCCTAGTAAAATTCACTTATTGCTCTTTTGATACATCTTCAAAATCAAAGTATTTATCCAACTCTCCTATCAAATCAAGGAGTTATTCTCCACTAAGACTATCTACATATACTAGAATATCTATTTTTCACTTGTATCCTTTCCTTTTCACCACCTTAAATAATTTTTCAAACTTATTTTCTTTAATTTCTCTCTCCTTCATCTTCTAACTCTGGTGCTTATGGTTCTTCTTCCTCTTGGTTAGTCAAATCACCTGTGAATAATCCTCTTTTTTTATTAACCTCAATTGGTGTGAGTAATTCATAAAATTTGACTCTGAGTTTCCTCAACTCTTACAATATTGCATCTCCCATCTATATGGTTGTTTCCCTCTCACCTGCTGTATTTCTCCTAAGAGGCATCTTGTCTCCTCTTAGGAAATTTGTCAAATAAATACTAGCTTCTCTTCCTCTTAGAAAATATCATGTTATCCACTAAATTATAGGTGTCTTAGTTTTTATTTGATACCAAAATGATGTAGATTAACTACCCTCAAAGGTTTAACCCTATAACTTGTTCACACTTGTCACAACTTCATAAGCTTTTAGTAGCCATTTTTCCACTTTTCTTGATAGTATGAATAGTTTAGGATTGATATAAAAAAATTATGGTAATTTTAAAATACCTTTATTGATTTCTTTATCTCCACCAATTTTATTAGTCCAAAAATAGTTGAAGACCACTTTTATATACCCTACCAACTCTTAGTTAGGTCTTCCAAGGCCTAATTACACCATAGTCCTATTTTTACATATACCTATAATCCATATGATTAGAAACCTTATAAATATTTTATAACACCTTAATACACAAATAATAATAAACTTTTGAGATTTTTTGCTGGTTATAAATCCCAAAAATCAATGTTTGGTTTGAAAAGCCTAACTTAGGGTTTACATAGGCTCTCCAGACTTGAGAAGGAGAAATTTGATGTTCTATGTTCAAAAATGGATTTCAAAACAATATTATGGTTGAATAACATCTGTAAAAACTTTACAAACCCTATAAAATAATTATTTACTATCCATGACACCTCTGTTACACACTTTTACAATGCTCTATATTGGACTATGTTATTGTTAATAGTCATCTACAAGTTTGAACTAACTTTCTCACAAAAAAGTATAGGAAAAGTCATATAAACTCATAAATAAAATTAAAATAATGTAAAATAAACTTACTAAATTCACAAATAACTTTATAATCATGTTTTTATTGCTTCTTTTCCCAATACTCTATCTTACACAATCAAGTTCAATGCACATACATAGGAAATAGGGTCTGCCATTAGTTTTTAGCTTCAAATGAGGAATTATTTGATTAGTTTATTGGATAGTTATATCTCCCAAAATTTAATTAATAAAAATACACAAAATAATTTTTTTT
>JARHVA010000774.1:2645000-2680000 GCA_037957365.1 Torreya grandis | reverse complement strand
ATATTTTATCATTTCCACAGTTGTATGCATGCCACTCAAAACCCCTACATTCATGGCGAATCCTTCTCCATCATTAAATCCAAAAGAATGACTTGCCAAAACACCATAAATTCCTGACATGACTAACAACTTCCATCTTTGACTGACAAAACAACATAGTCATCTTACTATCTTTAACTTAATTCACAGTCGAACCTATCTCTTCCAACTTTGCATGGATTGACTGAGGAAAACATAATGATGACTTGCCCAAAATTAGGATTGAAAAAAGTATTTGTCAAATAAACATAATAATTATTTTAATAATTCAAATGGATATCACCATTTTAAACATTAAAAAAACATAAAGTTTCATACTCAATTTAACCCCTTAGGTATTCAAAAACCATGTCACCCTAGGTACCACAATAGTTACCTTCACTTAGGATCTAGGTTAACTAATGTTTATTAACTCAGTTTGTTAAATGAACTATAATTATAATTTATTTCCATGCTATTTATAAATATTTTATAACCATGTTTTTTATGTTGAATGCTTGTAGGTACATACCTAGAAGGAGTCATGCAATCAAAAATTTACAAGTAAAGTTATCTAAAAGACTTATTTAACTATAATATTACATAATGGAGACACCATCATAATCATAAAGAATAGTAAAAAATGTAAACATGAACATAATAACATCTAATCATGGATCAAAAAATAGTTAACATGATCAAACATGAAATAACCAAACACACTAAAATTTGAGCAAACATATAACTATTCACTCATAAACAATCATGCATTTATTTTTACTATGTGGTGTGTATAAGGTTCCTTGTTGAATCTCTCCACCCCTAACATAATCATCTGTATCACTCTCCCTAATGATATTCTCCTTCCATATCCATATGGAGAGTGGACTATCTCCTATATACACCTCAAATATTTAAATGGTAGTTAGCCCGTAATAATAGTAATCAATTAAAATGTTGCTAAATCAAAATAATACTGAATGAACATAATCCACATACATATAAAACTCATGTAGAGCTAGCCAAAAAGTAATGAGTCACATAAAATAATCATTATATGTCTATCCATATATTAGCATAAATGAAAATAATTTTATACAATAGTAATTAAACATCATTAACCCCATTAATATTTGTTTAATGAGCAAATCATGTTTAGTGAGGAAATTGGGATGTAGCACTAATGATCATCTTTTTGAAATGGCATGCTTCTTAATGTCTTTACAATGCATTTCAATAGGTTGGTTATCATAAATATTTAAAAGATATCCCTATAAAAGCATATCAAGGGTCATACTTGAAAGGACCTACCTCTCACTAACAAAATCATCTTTCTTTTCTATTTCAAAAACATTGATTTTTTAAATAAATATATCTATTGTAATTATGCTATAATTTTACAGTCCTTGGCCAAGTTTATTATTATTTATTTTAGGTTAAAGGCATATTTTTTTTAGGATTAAAATAAAAATTGCTATTTGAATGCATATTTTTGTCAGAGATTCTAATTAGAGTTCATTATTAATTCTAGTGTAAACAACCTCTAAAAATATGGAAATCAAACTATCTAACATTATAGAAACTAGCTTACTCAAGGTGTGACCATCCATGATAGTTATATGATTATTTGGATCATTTTGGTTTCTTAATTTGAATATGGGACACATGATATGAGGCAACCATATATGTTTCTATAGTTGGACTAAGAGGAATACATTTTTGTCTTAAGTTTTAAATGTTAGCTAATTTACCTGTCTTGAGTTTTAAAATTACATGGAACACTATATAATAAATGCTTACCCTACAATTTATTATCCATTGAAATTGATACTTGGTAAAGAACATAGTAAACAAATGATGCATAATTGTATGAGATATAGTTTTTTAGATTTGGAACATGATGATTTTCTTGGAAGGAAGGTATTCCAAAAGGATTTAACTTTGAGTATTAGAGTGTTGAGTGTATCTCTTATTATCTTATTCAAATATTATCTCTTCTTATATTTTAGGATATGACGATGAAGTTTAGTAATATAATCATTCTTGTGGGTATGTGGGTGAGTCATGTGTGATGTAATTATAAGGAGAAACCAACCGAAACTATCAAACTAAGCATTGCATTGAAAATATTTAAGTATGAGGTAATGAGGTGATTATTAATAGAATGAGGGAAGGACCAAAATGTTATATTCCAAATTATTATGTAGATAAAATCATATCCCTTAAGTGGGTTATGAATATAATTTATATACATAAGATTAACATTGAAATTTTTAGTGTAAAAATCAACAAAAGTATGGACAAACATAATAAGAGTCAAAGATTGGTGGATATGAAAGGAAATAGTTACATTTCTAAGTCCAGGGAATAAAAACTTGAATAAATTTGGTTCATGGTTTGTAAAGGGGAAGAACCCACTTGAAAATGAGAAATTAATGGCCACAATTTTATTTTGGTTAAAACATAGTCTACCCAACTAGCTCCACCAACATAAGGATAACAAGTAAAGTCATGTGAATGAGGAAATCAAGAGAGTAAATTCCTTACTAATAAATCAAAAGATTCAACATATCATAAACATTATCCCATAAGGTATAACAAAATGGTTGGTTTTTTTTAATTGTCCAACTCTGCTCCTCTCTCTTCTAACTTTAATGGATTTGAACTATAATAAACTTACAAACATTGTAAATTACATGTATGGGAAATAAAGTATAATAAAAGGGTAACACATTCCATTTATGATAAATTGTACATATGAAAAATATTAGTAAATGTTGATCCACCATCCATTTCAATATAATGTGATGAGTGAACTTGGGGAAGTAAAAATAAATTATAAATGTTTTGGAATGTGAATCTCCTTTTTCAACTAAAATCCACATATTTATAACATGGTAGTCAATTTACTCCACACAAATTTTGGAGATAAAAGGGTTTCACAGAAGGAAATAATTACCACTTGAACTTATAAATTCAAAAAGAATTCAACACTTGGCGAACCATTTGAATCCAAATAAGTTTGGTAGAGGAGTATTTCTTATTTCACTAGTCTTTGTGAAGAAGATCAATTATTTACCCTAGATAAAATCATTTGAAGAACCTAGAAATAAGAAATAAAAGCTCAAAAATTACATAATACAATTGAGATAGATTATTGAGATAAAATATACACCTTTTGGTGTGATGATATTTTAGTAGGACTTGTCTTGTTTCACCAAGAGGGTGGATTCTCACATATTACAAATTTAGCATTTCTCATAGTAACCCATTTAATGATCTAGGTATACATTTGGATCAAACCTAAAGAGATTATTTTTATATTTTAAAGAAGTTATCTTATCATATAGGTTGTGAAATTTAAGGGTTAGAAAGTTATTTGGTAGATACATACCTTATTTATTGATACATTCTTATTTTTAATGGTCATAGATAATTTAAATTAATAAATATTAAATTTAAAAAAATGGAGTCAAGAGTGGCACAATATATAACCTAGGAGGATCATAATGTTCTTTTTCATTAGTCTATGTGATAAGTTACGGTAATTATTTTATTTTCCTTGTCTCTATAAATAAAAAATTTGTACTGAGTACATTAATTTTATTGGGAGTGATTATTTTTATGGATTTATGTGATTTAAGAAATAAATAAATAATAAAATTATTACTTTATCTATTTATAATTTTTTACATTCTTTCTTTATGTCACTTTCAAATTCTTTTAACTTTCTAATCACTTCTTTTGTAATACATCTACAAATTTTATAGTACAAGTATTATATGTCTTGTTTTTGGTAGCATTGGATGAAAATGAAAATTTAATATAAATTATGATTATTGATCACAAATTTTAATTATGAATCTAATGGATATCTAGACTTGGATCACATGTGAACTTATTGTGGTTGTAATTTCCCTAACATAAATTTTACAAAAGGATTTTTCAAGGTTGTTTTAGGTCTAATAAAATATAGTACTAGATGAAAGTAAACATTAGATTTTTATTGGTGTATATATTATACTTTTAGTGAGTTTGTTACATTAGTAGGTAAGGAAAAATAGTTTTTGTTATCATGAGAGTTACAAGTCAGATCTTGTATTCATATTCACCTTATCAATTCTATTATGTGTTAGAGTTTCTTGTTGTTGGGACCAAAATACTCCCCTTTTTTGAAAATTGGGACCCTTGAGAAACCTTAAAGATTAAACATGAAAATATGGCATGTTAGGATCATTTGTGGATCATCCACTTTATCAAAATTAGGCTTGCTCAATTATGTTTTTCTTTAATTTTGGATAAATAGTGCTAATAAATGTTCTTTATTACTTTTAGTTGCAAGTTCCATGGTGTTTGTTCTTGAGAAATTCATGTTCCAAAACCTTGGAAAAACCCTCAATTCAAATTTAAATGCTAGTGGGAACCTTTTGAAAATCCATTTAGGACCTAAGTATAAAGTTCATGTTTTAAGTTTAGTCATGTTTTTTAACATAGCTAAAACTTAGCCTAAAATGCTTGGTCCTATTTATTTTACCCTTTAAAGTTATTTTTATGCCTAACTAATATTCATTATGTAGGGTCCTTTTCATATTCCCTAACTTAGCCTAATTTTTTAAACCTATGGCCCCATTGTATTTATTAATACTAATGGGACCTTAGTCTTAACATCTTAGCTTAAGTTCCAATTCCTTGAGTCCACTTTTATGTTAGTTTGGTCCCTTGATCTATTCCTTAGCCTAAGGTTTTGATCCTAAGGCCACAAATTATTTATTAATAAAATTGAGACCTTAGTCTTAACACCTTATTCTAATTTTTTTTTATATCACTATGGTCCTAACTTAACTTCTTTGCATTTTGTAGGATCCAATGACCCTCGATTTATCATGGTATTTGATCCAATAGAGTGAGGAAATATTGAGCTTCATCTTAAACAACATTCATCTCAAATAATATAATGGTTCATGCTTCTTTATGGCCTTCTAATTAGACAGTGTGAGGGAAGCCTAACCTAATCCCACACATAGCCCCCTAGCCAATCACATTCAAGCCCTCATATCATAATCAATAGTTCTCACCTCATTATAAGGACTTGATCAAATATAGTGAGGCATAGTTGAAAATTCAAAGGATTATGGAAGGCCTATAGGATCAACATGCAATGCTCTTACATTTGATGATTGAAGGTAAATGGGTCTCACTTAACAAAGCAACCAATCATGAGAAATCTCTTGGATCACAATCCTATGGCTCTCACTTCATCATAAATCTTGATCTGATAGAGTGCAACAGGGCCAAGATCTTGGGAAGCCCCATGGAGGTGCCAAATGGCACTCTCACATTGGGTCACAATAATTTTACAATCTTAAAATTGACATTTGTATGACCATCATTTTGACGTCTATGAGGATGTGTTTAACATCAATGAAACCATCAACTATAAGTCCATTCAATTAAAACATTCACTATCTTAAAATTGACATTCTTGTGACCATCATTTGATGCTCATGAGGAAGAATTTAACATCTGTGAGACCATCAAATTTAAGCCAATGAATTTTTTTGCTCAGGATCAAAATACACTCCAAAATCTTACTAGAAGGCTAAAAAATTACTTTACAAGCTAAGGGAAGTGCTCAAAAGATGATCAAACATTAGAAATATTCAATCTATAAAGACTAAAATGGTCTTATGGTCTAAGTATATGCAAAATTAATTTAGTCCAAGTCTATATCCTAAGGTCGCCATTGCATGTTGTTTAAATATCATGAACCTTAAGCTAAAGACTTATGCTAAGTCTCATTTTAAAAGGTCTTTAAAAATGTAGAACTTAGGCTAAATACATCTAACCAAAGATTTTTGTGTGTTTTTTAATACATTAAAACCCCATATAATGTTAGACCATTATATCATTTTGAACCCATTTTGAGCATGATTTATAACGTTTAACATAAATATTTTAGCCTAAAGTATACATTATGTTTATTAAACACAATTTAAACTTTAGCCTAAAATATTTAACATTGGTCCCCTTTATATGAATTTAGAAAACATAGGTATAAATTTCTTAGCCTAAGGTTTATTTTGTGTTTGATAAATATGAAATAAACCTTATCCCAAGGAATTTAAGCCTAAGTCCCACCTTAGTAACATGCTAACTTAAATTTTGAGCATTTTTACAGATCAACAGTTCATGCTTCATCACTAGAGGATAATATAGTGATGTGAGGCCCTTGAAAAAAATTTAGTGGAGCCCTAGGAGCCCACAAGCTCAACATGTGGTGAAAGCACATTTGAAGTAGAACTCATAGGATGATTTGATGGTTCATGCTTTGTCACTAGAGGATGATCCAATGGTGTAAAGGCACTCACAAATTTTTAAAGGCTCACGAGCTCACCACATGGCCAATGCTTATTCAATAAATGACTGATGTAGGATAAGAAGCATGAGAAGGCACAAAAAGTTGTTAAGTGTCACAACCATGAGTCTTGAAACTAAAAGGAGCCAATCACAGGAAAGGGCCTAGATTACAATAAATAATGTATGCTAATCTAATATTTTAATCTGATGGTGTGAAATAAAAGAAGGTATTTTAAATACCAATGGCTAGTGCTCAAAGTCATATATGAAAAATGCTTTAGACCAATGCCACATAGATACCACACAAGCATAAAAGGATAAAATGAAAGATCTTGTGGGCTCACAAATGAGAAGGTATAAAGGCAAAGGTTCAAATCAATTCCAAGTCATGTATAAGCTAGAGTTTGGATATATCCTACCATTAAAGCTCTAAAACCCTAAACCCTAAATAAAAGTGACCCACACAAACTCAATTGGTTACAATTTGATCCAAAGAGAGCTTGATTGTGTTTTTAAGTGAAAAGAATTTTCATAGAGACCATTTGCTATTTGAGGTAAATAATTTGTAGAATTAAAAACCATGGTAGCTCATAGGCAATAGCTAAAAGAGGAGACATAATTATACTTATCCACATATAACAAAGGAAGGATCTTCAAAGACACTGAATTGGATGTTATGACCCTAAATTTCCCAGGCATTAGGAATTGGTCCAAACTCTTCTTCACCATAGAGGAGCTACCATCTATCTCCAAGGAGAAATAAAGAATTTTAGGGTGATTAGGAGGCACTATGACCTAGTTGTAGTCTAGATGTCTGACCTTCATCATGTTGCCACCAAACCTAAAGTTCTACATTGTATAGATGTCCTTAAGCCTATCTTTGTTGATTGTAGAATTGATAATGAATGGATCATCCATGAGGGAAATTCTAAGAAGATAGATTATATTTCCCCTTTGGCCTTTGAAAAATATTATAATCTCCCTCTCCCCCATGTAGACTTGTCCAAAATCAAAGAATAGACCAACAAGCATGACCTAGACACCATCCTTAGACCCTGGTTATACCAAGGACCCCATATCATTAGGGAATTTGAGGGTAAGATCCCAATAGTCCAATTTAGGGAAGGCACTAGATTAATAATGAACTTATTAAACTAAGAATTTGGAGCCCATTCAACCACCTATGTAAACAAAATTTGGGTTCCTTATGTGGATTTCATGGTGGAAGAAAAACTCATCCCTCTAATTGGTGATTTGTCAGTGTCTTCTTGGCCAAGTAGTTCACTGTCATCAAAGGGAAGACATCTAAGAAATTTTTTATGATGTCATACCTATTATATACACTACTTACCTTTATCAACTTTTAAAGGATTATAAATTGATATCCTAAGGGAAAAACTACCATTTCTCATCATTACTCCAAATTCTACATCTTTAAGTATAAGAACCATATGCAATTTATTTGTGACTATGTCTACCTAGCCATAATGGATGCCATCATAGGTGTTCCCATGCCTAGGGTCCATCCACTAATCAAAAATTATGTAAAAGTTATGGGTAACATCTGGTTCTACCCTGATTATATAGTTATCAAGATTGAGGGGATCATATCCTAGCCCTATAGATTGCCAGTGCATGTTCCTAGCAAGCCAGCTGAGTAAGAAATTGCCTCCCAACTCATCCATGGAATTGATGAAATTTTCAAAGAAAATAGGAAGGGTCTTCTCCACCCCTTCCCTTTGATTATTGGGAGGACTATACTATAATATTGGAAACAGGTTGATACCATGTCCAAGTGTAGGGACTCATTTGGGTTTTAGCTTGATAAACTCAAAATGTGGGATCCTAATAACATAGTGATTAATTATTTGAAGGAGAATAAGTTTCGCAATCCTAAATACATGCATCGACTTGGTGTTCATGACACCATTTACATTAAGGCCAATAATTATGAAAATGTGTTGGTCAAGATCAAGGGGTATAACATCAAGCTTGAACATAAATTGAAAAAATATAATAAGTCATCTAGAGAGGCATGATAGATACATCCTTTATAGTATCACTTACTACTTGGACCATCTAGGATAGCCCAGGAATATCCCCAAGAAGAGTAGCCATAGCCTCAAAGGTAGATGGTGCAAGAATAAGGTGACCAAGGCCATGGTAAAGAAAAAGTGGGAGAAGTGAAATTGGAAGAGATACCTAGAGAGGGGCCCCCATCTTCAACACTACCCCAAATGAAACCTTCCCCTATTGAACACAGAGATATGATTACCTTAGAGCCAAAAGAGACACTTGAGTGTGCCCTCAATAAAATTGTAGAGGTGTATGACATAGATAGGTAAGATGAATTGATTGAAGAGACTCAAATCCAAGTAGGGGAGCCTAGAGGAGATAAAAGAAAAGTGCTTGCTATTGAAATAGTCCCTATGGCATCCCAAGATAAGAGGAAGGCAGAGCCACCATTGGTTCTGGTTGGACCAAACAAGAAATAAATATTGACCTTCACTCACACCACCAGTGAAGTCAACCTATTCAATGATAAATTCCCCATTCATGGACTAGTCATCCCTGACTGGTTTATTTATGAAATATTGCAAAATATTCCTTCTCTCTCTCCCACTCATGAACACTTATAGAGGTTGCCAATGTTGAAGCACATGATGACATGAGCCATGGATTAGGGATATGGTAAAAGGAGCAAGAAAGAAAGAGAATTATGGTCACTATAGGACCAGAGAATAAGAAAATGGATATTCAAGGAGCATCAAGTACCACAAATGTAGAGGTCTTAGAACCTCTAAAATCACAAGCTCATCTACCACTATTCAATTTAATCTAGAGACAAATAGATTAGAAAGGGTCACCACCAAGATAGCCATGGTGGGATCTAAGGAATTCACCTTCCAAAAGGCGGATCCCTTTTTAGGCTTAACCTCAATGGGAAGTCAACAACTTAGTGAGGCCACTACACATGAAGAAGATGTTGAGAGCCTGATTGAGGCTCAATCAGCTCAAGCAAAAGCTAGTATTCAAGGGATAAAATAGAGGATTCAAAACTTGGAAAGAAAGAAGGAAAACCTAGAAACCCATGCCATTTTTTTAGTCCCTAACACCATGATGGACATGTTTGAGGCCTCACTATTTGATATGTTCAATTCTTTGAATTTAATAAAGCTTAGGCAGGATTCCCTAAGCTAGTAGGGTGAAACAACCAAGGAGTTAATAAATGAGTGGAAAAAGGTAGAGACCCAATTTGGGAATCTCATTAACATTGTGATTAGGAATAAGATTCCTAAGTTTAGGATTATCAGCCTAACACATTAGAATATCATACTAGGGGTAATAGTAGACAAGGTCTAAGGTCTGAGTACTTAGACAAAGAATTTAAATAGGATTTTGGTAGATGATAAAAGATTGATAATTAGAATTAAGAAGCTTTTAGGAACAATGTTTTTAAATCCTACCAAGACCACTATAATTGGAATCATTGATGATGTTAAATTCAAACACAGGTTCACTTTGGTCATGCAGTCAGTTAAGATCAAGAGCCAAGGCCAATCCAATAGAGACAACAAAAGAATTTTGGACATGATTTTCATAACAAAAGAAAAAATTATAGAGGCAAGGAGCATAAAGGAAGCCATAGCCAGGGATGACTGAGAGTTTGATGACTTAGCTGATCAATAAGAGGTTTGCCTAATGAAGCTAGTTATGGACATGGAGTTCATCAAGGACCAACACCAGAAGGCAATGAAACTTCTATAAAATCAATAAGGGGACCCTTCAACAATGGGCCCACCCAAAAGCTAATATTCCTTTTGTTAAAGGCATTTGTAATATCTAGAATTGGAATATTCTTTTGTAAGGTATATGCTAGTTTATTATCATATTGCCCCTAGATTACTATAATTATGAAGAATAAGTGTATTTTATAACTTTTAACGACAACTATCCTTATTTTTGTACACTATATATTATAACTCACTGATGCATTACCTTATCTTTATATAAAAGGCATGTATCACCATCTTGTAAAGGGAGAGAATTTTTGAGAAAAAATTATACACTTGAATAAATTAGTATAATCAAGGAGTTATGAAAAGATTGTCCACATTTGATATGTCAATTATTGATATAGATTTTCTCTCAATTGATAGTTTTATGTCTTGAATTTAAATAGTTTCTTTAAATTTTGGGTTACATTTTCTAATCATAGGGTTTCTAATTTGTGCATATGCTAGATTAGTTAAAGGATCTTAGGTTTTGATTCATTTCATTTTGATCTATATTCATATGTGCAAATGTTATTTGATTATAGTAGTAAATCATTAAAGTAGTCCTTCTTATTTATGAATCTTTACATTATCCTTTAAAGTTTTCCTAGTATATAGTGGAATTTGAGATTAGGCTATGTTGCATTATATATTTGTTTAATACATACTTAGTTGAAATTGATGCTTTGTCATGATATTTAAAACTAAAATTAATAATCACTCATTTATTTCCTGCCTTACCTTTATCTTTGCTTATTTTTTACACCAGACCACTTTAGCTTAAGTTTCACTATAAATATCCACTTAAATTAGTTTGTAGCTTAAATTTGGACCATAATTCACTTATAATTAACATAGATTTTCTACAGTTCATAAATAAAAGATCATGATAGCTCCCAACCATCACTCATTATAAATTTGTGGAACACCAATACATATCTCTACCACTATTTCACCATATGTGACATCAAGTTGCCACAACTCGTTACTCATGCCTTTAAATTCTTAAAGTTCTAAAATGATAAGTGTTATTTGAACACTAAGAAACCTTATGGTACGCTTAGAGGCATCAACAAGGTATTTCCCACTAGTGCTGGAAGGAGGGCCTTCTTTTGGTGAATTCTTTAAATCTTAGTTGATTTTTGGTGTGTTTTGTCTAAGATTAGTGTATCTTTGTGTTTTTGATTAAAATGTTTGTACAATGTTGTAAATGAGAGGGTTAAAATAATTGATTCAAACTTGGGGTTTTTTTCCCTAGAGACTAATAAGGTATTTGGTCCCAAGAGTATCCAATTTATTTCTTGATTGTGGAAATTACATTTTGATGGTGCTAGGTGTAATGTTGGATCAAGTTTTGGTGTTGTCTTAACTGATCCTACCAATAAAAAGTACCATGATTCTTATAGGCTCCAATTCCCTTGCACTAAAAATCTTGTTAAATATGAAGCCCTTATCTTAGGTCTACAATTTTATATAAAAAATAAGGTCAAAGAACTCCTAGTCTATGGGGATTTAGAACAAGTAGTCAACCAGATAAGAAGAAAATACCAATACAAGCTCTCATATCTTAAGAGATATGAGTTTAGGGTTTGGGATTTGATTGATTAATTTGATGCTTTTAGCATTAATTTTATCCCAAGATATGAAAACCAAGATGCTGATGAGTTGGCATCTACTATAGACAACCTCAAGCCTAACCAAGATTTCCCTAATTTTAGCATTGAACTGATCCCTTGTCTTTCAATGCTTGATAATGGCAATTCATTTTCATGTTTTCAATGGTGATCAATAGATATTGGATTTCATAACCAATTTTGGGGCATTTGATGCTCATATTATTGATGAGACTAATGAAAATGTATCTAAAGAAGACGAGTTTGATGGTAAAGTCATTTAGCTGAATGAAAACAAGATCCCGAAGGGAATGATTGATTTAGAGAGATTGTTTGATCAAGATAAATTGGCCAAAGTTTCTAATATTCCCAAGGTAAGTGGTAAGTATTATAATGATATTGATATTGGCCTCTAAGATCAGCCCCAACTAGTAATGTTGGAAAAGTCCTGTACAAACATTGAGAACAAGAAATCCAAAGAGATCTTTAACCAATACAAGGATGTCATAACTTGGTCTTATGATGTCTTAAAAATCTTTGATCCTAAGGTCATCATTCATACCATCCCATTAAAAAATAATTTTAAACCATTCAAGTAGAAATAGAGGCCTATAAACCCTATCTTAGAACCAATGATCTTCAAGGAGGTCAAAAAATTACTAGATGCTAGGATAGTCTTCCCTATTAGACATTCTACCTGGGTGGCTAACTTGGTGCCACTCAGGGAGAAGAATGGTGAGATTATACTTTTTATAGACTTTAGAAACTTAAACAAAGCACCAAAAAAGGGAAACTATCCTCTTCTTCTCTTGACCAGGTTATACAAGTTATTTCAGATTCAACCATGATGTCTTTTCTTGATGGTTTTTTAGGTTATAACTAGGTATTGGCTGATAAGGAGGATAGGATGAAAAATAATTTCACCACAAAGTGGGGAACTTTTGATTACAAGAGGATGCCCTTTGGGCTAATCAATATAGGAACTACATTTCAAAGAGCTATGGACCATGCCTTCTAGGGCCTAATAGGTAAGTGTATAATTATATACATGGATGATCTAATATTTTTTTCAAAAAATAGGCAAGATCACTTCATGCACCTATAACAAGTCTTTGAGAGATGTAAGAGGTATGTAATATCCTTAAACCCTAAGAAGAGTATAATTTTTGTTATAAAAATAAAATTATTGGGTCATGTTATAACCAAATATGGGATATCTACAAATCCAAAAAGAGTGGAGGCCATATCTATAATAGAACATCCAAACAATAAAAAAGAGCTAAAGTCATTTTTTGGTAAGATAAATTTTGTAAGAAAGTTTATTTTTGGATTTACAGAGATTATCAAGACAATAAATGACATGCTAAATAAGCATGCCAAAGTCACATGGAATGAAGAATCTATAAATACACTCAATGATATCAAGAAGGCCATTAGCCAAGCTCTATTCCTTATAAGTCCTGACTTCTCAAGGGAATTTTACCTCTATTCCTTTGCATCTGACCACACTATGGTTGTAGTGTTAACTCAAAATATTGATGGGTGTGATCACCTAATAGATTTTATGAGTTCTAATTTTAAAAATGCTAACTCAAATTATTCATTGATTGATAAGTATGCATATACATTAGTAAAGGTAGTAAATAAATTTAGGCATTATATCCTTAGAAATAAGTTACATGATATCTTACCTGACCCTACTAATAAACTTATGTTAAGTTAGAATGAGTTGGGGGAATGTAGAGGTAAGTGGATGTTATTTTTATAGGACTATGACTTGGAGATGAAAACAAAAAAATTAGTAAGATTCCAAGGTTTGATCTAGATGATTACTAATGCTAACCCTAGGCTAAGTATTATGCAAGTGAATCAACAAAAATTTCAAGCTAGTGAGTGGTATGATTCAATCATACATTTGATAATTAATAGTACTATCCTATAATATTATCTAGGGAAGAAAAGAGGGCCCTAAGGTTGAAGGTATCCCATTACCTAATCAAGGATGGGATCTTATATAGAATAAATTTTGAAGGGGTTTACTTAAGATGTGTCTCACAAGAAGAGGCCACCTAAATCATGAGCACCTTTCATGAAAAGTTGGATAGTGGACATCTATATGGGAGAACCATAACTCATAAAATTCTTAGATCTAGATATAATTGGCCAACTATTTTTAAGGATGCTCACAAGCATGTGAGGGAATGCCACTCATGTCAAGTATTTACAACTAAGGAACCAAAGGTAGAAATGAATCTGTAACTAGTCATGGTTGATAAACCCTTTGCACAATGGGGATTATACTTTGTTGGGGTAATCAACCCTAATTCATCTAAAGGTGACAAGTATGTCCTCCATGCCATAAACTATTATAAAAGGTGGAATGAAGCTGTAACCACCAAACAATGTAGGACTAAAGAAGTGATCAACTTCTTGGAGGAAAAAAATTGTATTAGGCTTGGAACTCCAGTCTCTCTAGTGTGTGACAATGGATCTATATTTATACCTATAGAGATGAATGAATGGGATTATGATAATGAAATCATTCTTAAGTTTTCATACAACCATTATTCCCAAAGAAATGGATTCTTTGAGTCTACAAAGAAAAAACTAATGAAGGAAATCAAAAAGTCTACCACAGACGAGCCCAAGACTTGGAATAAGCTCCTTAAATTTGCACTTTGGGATGATAGGATAAGAATCAAGTAAGCCTTGAGAGCTTCACTATTTCTATTGGTTTATATATAAGAACCTATCTTTCCTATCGCTCTTAAGTTGCCCACATACATATTTATACATCAATACATGGAAGAGAGCCAAGAACTTTCTAACTCAAGATTGTTGGACATAATTTAGATGGAAGATGCAAGGGATAAAGCTTTGCTGATTTTAGCAGGTATCAAACCATAGTGAAAAGATGGTTTGACAAAAGATCAAAGATCAAGGTGTTTAGACAAGGAGACCTGGTTCTCATTTGGGACAAAACATCTAAGCCTAAGGTCAAACATTGCAAATTCACACCTTTGTGGATTGATCCATACTAAATTTTAGAAACATTGGGAAACAACACCTTTAATCTCAAATATCTACAAGGATTAGAGTTCACATTGCCCACTAATGGGTAGTACCTCAAGCATTACTTTGTTGCTACTCCACTAGAGGTCTTCATGGAGTAAACTGTAAGATGGTTAGGTATAGTATAGGTATGTTAATTATTTTATTTCTAGTTCTCCTTCCTTCATGTCCCTTGTTTGTATATAAGTATGTATATATTTAATTACTTTCCTTTGATTTATTTCTTTCCTACTTTTTGTTATGTGTTTATTTCTTGTTGCCTTGTTCCTTGATTCTAATAAGTCCTCTTGGTCAATCTTGAGCCAAAGTTATGAAGTTTTCTTAAAAATTCCCAAAATTTAGAAATGTAGGTGTGAACCCCATATATATGATGACCATGGTTCTAAAATGTAAAGCATAGTTTTGTAACATGGAGAAAATAGTAAGGACCAATAAAAGAAGCCAACTATTTCATGAGAACCTAATCATTATCTTGATCTCAAATTAGTTTTAAGATGACTTGCATGTGTAGGGTGAGAACTTGAACTATCATGATGTAGCCATACTAGCACTTAATGAACATCCTTACCTAGAGTAATGGTTGCAACCATAGGTGATTCTCCAAGGATCAAACATTTGACCAAATCCTAAAACCTGGCTACCCTAGTTCCCAACCTTGTTGAAAGCATAAAGGTCTAAGGAAAATACAAAAAAGAAGGATACAATGCAAAATCAAAATATTTTAGGCATAGGTGATTATGGTAATATCCATCGAGGCTATAGATGCCTAGATGGTAGTGGAACAAGGCCTTGATTGGATCCAAAGATATCTCTATCAGGGTTATGGATGCCTAGACGGTAGCAGAGCCATTCCCAAGCCTTTCCTAATCTAAAATCATGGTTCTAAATATATATATAAACGTCCTCCAATTTAAGTGTTAGTGATCAAAGATAAGAAACCTAGAAGTTGTCTCTTAAAATCCATGGCAAACAATAAGGGGAATCAAAGAACATACATAGTATGGCTATGTCTTGGTGTTTGACCCTATGTTTGCAAGTGCAAGGTTTGTTTCAACCATGACTTGATCTAGATGATGATATTGATCAAGTGGATTGGATGACCTAATTATTTATCTAAATCAGAGTCTCTAGGTTCTAACATATTGCTATGTTTCCCCCTTGAGTTGCCATTTGTTGGGACCAACATACCCCCCCCCCCCAATTTTTGAAAATTAGGACCCTTGAGAAATAATGAAGATTAAACATGAAAATATGACATGTTAGGATCATTTTTAGATCATATACTTTATCAAAAGTAGGCTTTCTCAGTTATGTTTTGATTTAATTTTGGATAAATGGTTTTTATTGCTTTTAGTTACAGGTTCTATTGACCATTTTTTGCCCAATAGGCCAAAAATCGGTCCCCTTTTCCCCTTGTTGTTCTAGGCCATTTCATTTTTTTTTGCACAAGTCCAAGAAAATCTATGGACTCTACAGAGTTTGGATTTCTATGAACTCTATAGGAGAAGCTTTTCTATGGACTCTTTAGGTTAGTCTTTTGGCACATGAAGAATCAGATCAATCAGCCTTGGTTTAATGCTTGTTTCAATCATTCAGTTCAACGCATTGGTTTAATCATCTAGTTCAAGCGTGAGCAGTTCAATGGGTTGGTTCAATGAAGCATCCCAAAGCCAAAGGGTAGGTGCCCTTCTGGAGGGTTGTTTCTATGTCAAAAATCCCTTGCAGAGGGCAAGGAGCTTCTCAAAGGCAGCTGAAGGGTAAGTTTAGAATTTTGTTTGAGGCCGAATTCTTTCAAAAAATTCCTTCAGACAAAAAGCCTGAAGGAATTCAGGGGAATCTCAGTTCAAAGGGTCCAAAGGAATTTAGGGGAAGTCAAAGTGGCCAATTCCCGTAGAATTTTTTTCTATGAGAAAAAGCTTGAAACAAAAGCCTGTAAAGTAGAAAAACCTCGCAGATAAGGCCCGATGAACTTTGCTAAGGATGGTGACGTCCCAAAAACTATCAAAATTAAGCACACAAATTAGCCATTGGGTTTTCAAGCAATGACAGGTGTGCAAATGTCAAATTTTACATTAGGAAATCTAGAGCATGGAAGGCACCAAGTGGCAACCATAGAAGACTTTGACATGCTTTTTAGGAGTAGCAGAACGTGCCATGTGTCCCCTACAAGGCTCGATGGAAGCTGACAAGTGTCAACATCCATGGGTTTCTCCTTGTGCTTCATTATTCAAAGAGAAGACTGGTGGGATTGAATGGGTTGCTAAGAGCTATGTAGAGCATGCCAAGTGTTAACACTATGAGAGCTAAAGAAGGGGCCCGAATGGGAAGCTAAAGGCTCTGCAAAAGCAACCACATGTCATCTTTTGTAGAAATATCAAAATGCTCCATGTAACCCTCAAGGGACCCTCAAAGGTGAGTGGATGCCACCATGTTTCCTTGCCATCTCAATGGAGTGTAACAAGTGTCTACATCCAAAGCCTTGGGTCTCTCTTAAGCTTCAACGGTAGGTTTCTCTCAAAGTGAGCAGAAGCGGCCATGTGTCAACTTCTACCTGACTCTCAAAAGACCCTCTAAGTTAAGTGGATGTTGCCACGTATCCCATCATTAGCTTGGTGGAAGCTGCCACGTGTCAACATCCATAATTTAAAGTGTATTCTAAGTGCCCAAGTAGCAGACTATGACACGTGTCAAAAATGGATGCGCTCTCAGCTAAGAGCCAAAGGAGTAGCAAAAGGAGCTAGAGGAGGCAAAATGGCCAAGCGTAGAAGCAGATGAAATGATCCAAGTGGCACAAGAAAGTTTTGATTCAAGGAATTATTTTGGTGGTTGACATAGTACCTACCATGCGATCATCAAGAAGTGCAAATAGTGAATGGCGCAACCCATTTTTCTTCATTTGCATTGATGAGTAGACAAACGGTGTGGCCCATAATTTTGAATCATAACAGGGGCTGACACAACATTATCTTCAGGTGGCTTCCTCATCCCAATGCTTAGAAGGCACATGGGTCACTCATAAAAGGGTGCCAAAATGGCCTCTTTCTTCCTCTATAAATTGTAAAATTTCTCATTTGAGAAGGGGTCCACTCTCAGCCTTAAGGCAAAACTCTGCCCAAAAATCTCTCGGGCTTGTAAGGTAGAACTCTGCTAGTTTTCACCTTCAACTAAGACTTAGTATTTTTACCTCCATTTGGACTTACACTCATGCATATGTCTATGTTTTATTTTGTGTTAAGTCATTGTCTTTGATGCTTTCCATAGAATGACTCCAACATGTCTAGTGCATTGTGAGTTTTCTCTTTTGCTGGTTTACTAGAAGTGTACATAGATGAGTGTAGGTGCCTATGAATAGGCTGTCAAAGTGTGTCTCAGAACACCTTTGATAGTTCCTTCCTCCCTATATCTCCACGGACCCCTATCTCACTGACACAAAAAGAGTTTTTCCCACATCAGGATGAAGTGTATGGGTGCTTCTTCCCAGTGAAAAGTGTATGTTCGAGCCTGAGTGGATCACACTTTTTTGGTGTATCACCTTTTCATTTTTAGGCTTAGGTTCTATTTTTAGCATCTCTCTCTCTCTTTTCATTCCCCCCCTTTTTACATTTGTTTGTTAGCAATAGGAGAAACCAGGACCTGAAAGATACATTAGAGGGAGCTAGCCCTCATCTAGAGACTCTCCCCTCCAGCTTCACTAGCCCCACAGGGGAGAGGGGAGCTTCCATTGTTGCGTGTGGAAAGGCAGGAGCTCAGCCTCCTGCCCCGACTGCAAATCCACTATGTCAACAATTTTTGGCATGCCTGGTGGGATCAACTAAGACAAGTTGTGTCCACAGTGTTAAAGAATTTTTGGTGTGTTCTTTGACCAACCAGCCTTTGGAGGCTTTTACATCAACACCAATGGTGACTCTGAGTTAAATCAACTGGTTAAGTAATTTTGGTATCGTACCATCAAGAAACAATATTCTGGTATATATAATCCCATTATTCAGAGCCATGGACCCTATTTTCCTTGGCCAGCATGGCTATGATCATCACCAGCCTTATGTTGATCCTTATTAGGTCCAATATGACCAATCCTAGCCCTATCATAAGCTATATCAGCCTTATGCCTAGTCTTCTCAATATGTCACTTCTCCCACTCAACGCAGTCTCTTTGCCAATCAACCCATTTCCACCTTCAAATGAGCACTGGTGGGATACGAAAAATATGTAATAGATCTTGACACTAGAAGGGGATGTGGCCAAGAAATTCTTGATCATGTCGTCCATCAAGTGAGGAATGCACTAGATCAGGTTAAGAATGAATGGGCTCCTATTGAAAGAGCCAATTGGCACAGGCTTACAATTGAGATGTTGGATGTGAGTGGTTTGATTGCATCTTTGGAAGAGAAGTTGAGTATTCATGAGAGGCAGCCTTACCAAGTCTATCAACCTGCATACTCATTTCCCCAAGTATCATATCAGTCATATACAACCCCTGTTTATGAGCCAAGTCAAGCCTATAAAAGTCCTTTCCCCAATCATGTTGAGGAGAGTTTTGAAACAACAAATATTGTGTTTAAGGATAATCTTGATAGACAAATCAAATTGGCAAACCTTCAAATGCAAAAGTCCATTTTGGCAGTGAGGGAAGTGGAATCTAAATCTTCACTACCCTCTCACATTGTGGCCCCATCACCCCCAAAGGAGATGACCAGTCTAAATATCTTGAGCTGGAATAAAGTGGTTGAGTCATGGAACAGCAAGGAGGAGAAAGACATTATCCAAGAGTGTGAGGTACAAAATGAGGTTAGTCATTTTCAAGTCCCTCCCACCCTTCCTTAGGAAGCTCCTTACATTTCATGGTAATCTTCATGCACTCCCCATCTCTATGATGATTCCCACGAGCTCTAAGAGGTACAAAATGAGGATGATCTGGCCAAGCAGATTGAGGAATTGGAAAAGAAGATGAGACTGCTTAGAAAAAGAGAGATGGAGTTTTCAGACTTTGTAGAGGAGCCGATGCCAAAAGACACCCCTTCCACCAATCCAAAATCTAATTTTAATATTGATGAAGTGTTGGTAAAGTGGAGGGATGAAAATTAAGAAATCTTGGCCCAAGGTCTAGCCCCTCCTATTCTAGAAAAAAGTCCCTCTTGTGTGCCAAATTCTTTTTATCAGATGGCACTTGCTCATTTTGACTCATTTGATGCATCAATTAATCCTACGCTCAATCTCATGTGCTTAGATTTTCAGCATGCCTCTTTTCAGAAAACTCTTCCTGTACATGAGTAGACCCTCCCAAATCTTCCCAAACCTCCTCAAGTCTTTCAACATGATCTCCAAATTCCAAGCTGGAAGAAGGAACATCATGAACCAGCTTAGGACCTTAAAGAGGATAAAGTTGCTCCCTGTTCACATGAGCAAAATTCTAATCCCAAGATCATGAGTTGGAAGCAAATAGGGGAATCTTGGGGCAAAAAGGAAGAGGAAGAGAAAGGTTTTGCTCAAAACCTTGAAGAAGATGGGGCTGCTCTTGCTCCCAATGATGATTGTGACTTCCAAGAAAGGCTTTTCTAGGAAGATATGGATAGGCAAATTGTAGAATTGGAGTCTAGAGGAGGTCTCCTTAGTGAACGTGTGATGGACATTTCAAACCAAATAGCATATTCCATTTTTGAATACACTCCATCCACACACCTCCAAGAAAGCTATCAGGCCTTACCTGATATAGATTATGCTCAATTTATGACTAACCAAGGAGACTTCATGAGTATGGATGAGGAGGAGATCACCTTAGGTGACATGGAGGAGCATGGAAAATCTCTTGTTCATATTTTGAATGATTCATTTGAAGTCATTGGGGTAGGCTACATTATTCTTCAAGGAGGCTATGAGATAGATAAGAGTGGAGAAGGCAGCATTGGGACTCAAATAAGTATGCAAAGGGGTCGTAGGATTTTAGATTTACCCATTCAAGAGTTTAATGAATTTATAGATACCTCCTTTGAAATTATCAAGGAGGATGGTCATACCATGGAACCTGATCATGAGGTAGAAGAGAATGAGCCAGTAATAATGCATATCAAAGGGCTTATGGTGATGAGCCAGCAATAATTGATTTCTTGATGAGATACACCAGCCTAAAGAACCAATAAGAGGAAAGCTTCCAAGAACAAATAGAGTACATATACATTGGAAGCATGTTTGAATTTGATCCACTCAGATACAATCCAATCCAGGTGACAGGCAAGAGGAGTAGGTCACCAAATCTCCTTTTCATTCAGCCACTTTTCTAGCATCATAAGTCTTCTTGCCAAGAAGGGGACTTAAGAAGTTTTCCCTTTGATCTAGGAGGGGAGTAGATGTACCTGGTTAGTTATATATAGTAGTTTTTTTTAGTTTCTTTTCCTGCTTTCCCTAAGTGTAGTTTGCACAAGTAGTGTTTTCAACCTTGTGTGTGTTTTCCTTTGTGTGTGGGGTAAAAAGCTTCATGTTTGATTCTTAGATATTTTGGGGCTGTTGCTAATCTTTGTTCAAGATGCATCTGACTCCATACCCAATAGACTACAAGGCAACTGGTCTTTAAGCATAGTTGGCATGCTTCCCCTGGGAGTCACCAATTTGTTGACCATTTTTGCCCAACAGGCCAAAAATTGATCCCCTTTTCCCCTACTATTCTAGGCCATTTCTTTTTTTTGGCACAAGTCCAGGAAAATCTACAGACTCTACAGAGCTTAGATTTCTATGGACTCTACAAGAGAAACTTTTCTATGGAATTTACAGGTTAGTCTTTTGGCGCATGAAGAATCAGATCAATTGGCCTTGGTTCAACGCCTAGTTCAATCATTTTGTTCAACACATTGGTTCAATGCGTTGGTTCAATCATCCAATTCAAGTGTGAGTGGTTCAATGGGTTGGATCAATGAGGCATCCCAAATCTGAAGGGTAGGTGCCCTTGTGGAGGGAAATTTCTAAGTCAAAGAGCCCTTGCAGAGGGCAAGGAGCTTCTCAAAGGTAGCTGAAGGGTAAGTTTGGAATTTTGTTTGAGGCTGAATTCTTTTGGACTTCTTGTCTAAAGGAATTCCTTCAGACAAAAAACCCTAAGGAATTCAGGGGAAGCTCAGTTCAAAGGGGCCAAAGGAATTCGATGGAAGTCAAAGTGGCCAATTCCCATGGACTTTTTGTCTGCGGGAAAAAGCCTGAAACAAAAGCCCGTGAAGCAAAAAAACCCCATAGACAAGGCCTGACGAACTTTGCCAAGGACGGTGACATCCCAAAAACTATCAAAATTAAGCATGCAAATTAGCCATTGGGTTTTCAAGCAATGACAGGCATGCAAATGTCAAATTTTACATCAAGAAAGCCAGAGCATGGAAGGCACCAAGTGGCAACTACAGAAAACTTTGACATGCTTTTTAGGAGTAGCAAAATGTGCCACGTGTCCCCTGCAGGGCTCAACAGAAGCCAACAAGTGTAAACATTTGTAAGTTTCTCCTTGTGTTTCATTATTCAAAGAGAAGACTGGTGGGCCTGAATGGGTTGCTAAGATCTATGCGGAGCATGCCAAGTGTTAGCATCCATGAGAGCCAAAGAAGGGGCCTAAATGGGCAGCTAAAGGCTCTGTGGAAGCGGCCACATATCACATTTCAAAAAAATCTCAAAATGCTCCACATAACCCTCAAGGGACCCTCAAAGATGAGCAGATGCCACCACATGTCCTCACCATCTCAAAGGAGTGTGACAAGTGTCTGCATTTGAAGCCTTGGTTCTCTCTTAAGCTTTAATGGTAGGTTTCTCTCAAAGTAAGTGGAAGTGGCCATGTGTCAACTTCTGCCTGACTCTCAAAAGACCCTCTAAGTTAAGCAGATGCTACCATGTATCCCATCATCAGCTCAGTGGAAGCCACCATGTGTCAATGTCTACAATTCAAAGTGTCTTCTAAGTGCCTAAGCAGCGGACTATGACACGTGTCAAAAATGGATGTGCTCTCAGCTAAGAGCCAAAGGAGTAGCAGAAGGAGCTAGAGGAGGCAAAATGGCCAAGTATAGAAGCAGACGAAATGATCTAAGTGGTGCAAGAAAGTGTCGATTCAAGGAATTATTCTAGTGGTTGACATAGTACCTAACAAATTATCATTAAGAGGTGAAAATAATGAATGTCACGATCCATTTTTCTTCATTTGCATTGATGAGCAGACAAACAGTGTGGCCCATAATTTTGAATCATGACAGGGGCCGACACAGCATTATCTTCAGGTAGCTTCCTCATCCCAATACTCAGAAGGCACATGGGTCACTCATAAAAGGGTGCCAAAATGGCCTCTTTCTTCCTCTATAAATTGTAAAATTTCTCATTTGAGAAGGGGTCCACTCTCAGCCTTAAGGTAAAACTCTGCCCAAAAATCTCTCGGGCTTGTAAGGCAGAACTCTGCCAATTTTTAGCTTCAACCAAGACTTAGCATTTTTACCTCCATTTGGACTTGCACTCACACATATGTCTATGTTTTATTTTATGTTAAGTCATTGTCTTTGATGCTTTCCACTAAACGACTCCAGCATGTCTAGTGCATTGTGAGTTTTCTCTTTTGCAAGTTTGCCAAAAGTGTACATAGAGGAGTGTAGGTGCCTATGAATAGGCTGTCAAAGTGTGTTTCAGAACACCTTTGATAGTTCCTTCCTCCCTATATCTCCATGGACCCCCGTCTCACTAACACAAGATTTTTTCCCACATCAGATGAAGTGTATGGGTGCTTCTTCCCAATGAAAAGTGTATGTTTGGGCCTGAGTGGATCACACTTTTTTGGTGTATCACCTTTTCATTTTTAGGCTTAGGTTCTATTTTTAGCATCTCTCTCTCTCTCTCTCTCTCTTTTCATTCCCCCCTTTTTTACATTTGTTTGTTAGAAATAGGAGAAACTAGTACCTGAAAGATACATCAGAGGGAGCTAGCCCTCATCTAGAGACTCTCCCCTCCAGCTTCGCCGGTCCCACAGGCGAGAGGGGAGTTTCCATTTTTGTGTGTGGAAAGGTAGGAGCTCAGCGTCCTACCTCAGGTGTAAATCCATGGCATCAACAGGTTCCATGGTGTTTGTTCTTGAGAAATTCATGTTTCAAAACCCTAGCAAAACCCTCAATTCAAATTTGATTGCTAGTGGGAACCAATTGGCTGAAACCTTTTAAAAACCCATTTTGGACCTAAGTATAAAGTTAATGTTTTACGATTAGTTGTGTTTAGTTGTGTTTTCTAACATGACTAAAACTCAACCTAAAATGCTTGGTAGCCTTTATTTTCCCATTTAAAGTTCTTTGTACACCTAACTAATATTCATTCTATGGGTCCTTTTAATATTCCCTAACTTAGCCTAATGTTTTAACCCTAAAGCCCTATTATATTTATTAATACTAACAGGACCTTAGTCTTAAAATCTAATGTTAAGTTCTGGTTCTCCAAGTCCACTTTTATGTTAGCTCGATCCCTTGATTTCTACCTTAGCCTAAGGTTTCAATCCTAAGGCCTTGACATATTTATCAATACAATTGATATCTTAGTCTTAACACCTTAGCCTAAGTATTTTTATATCACCATGGTCCTAACTTATTTTCCTTACATCTTGTAGGATCTAACCCTCACTTTATCATGGTTTTTGATCCAATAGAGCAATGGAAGCCCAAGATTTGGATTAAGCAACATGCATCTCAAATAATCTAATGGTTCATGCTTCCTCATAGCCTTTTGATCAAATGGCATGAGGGAAGCCCAACATAATCCTACGCATAGCCCCTGGCCAATCACATTTAAGCCCTCAGATCATAATTAATAGTTCTTGCATCACTGTAAGGACTTGATCAGATGAAGTGAGGCATAGTTGAAAATTTAAAGGATTATGAAAGGCATGTAAGATCAACATGTAATGCTCTTACATTCAATGATCGAAGGAAAATGGGTCCCACCTGACAAAGCAATCAATCATGGGAAAGCTCCCAGATCATGATCCTATGGCTCTCACTTTTTCATAAATCTTGATCTGATGGAACTCATTAGGTCTAAGATCCTAGGAAGCCCCATGGAGGTGTAAAATGGCACTCTTGCATTGGGTCATAATAATTTTATTAGATTAAAATTGATATTCACATGACCATCATTTGACATCTACAAGGACATATTTGATGTCCACATGACCATCAAATTTAAGCCCATCAAATTAAAAGCTTCAATACCTTAAAATTGATGTTCACATGATTGCCATTTGATGCCCATGAGGACGTATTTGACATCCTCAAGATTGTCAAATTTAAGCCAATGAATCATTTTGCTCAGGATCAAAATACACTCCAAAATCTTTTTAGAAGGCTAAAAAATTACTTTACAAGCTAAGGGAAGTGCTCGAAAGATGCTCAAACATTAGAAATATTTAATCTATAAAGAATGAAATGGTCTTATGGTATAAGTGTATGCAAAATGAATTTATTCTAATTTTTTATCCTAAGGTCCCCATTGCATGTTATTTAAATGCCATGAACCTTAGGCTAAAGACTTATGCTAAGTCTCATTTTAAAAGGTCTTTGAAAAATGTAGAACTTAGGTTAAATGCATATAACCAAAGTTTTTTGTGTGTTTGTTAATACATTAAAACCCTATCTAACATTAGACCATTATATCATTTTGAACCCATTTTAAGCATGATTTATAAGGCTTGGCATAAATATTTTAGCCCAAAGTATAAATAGTGTTTATTAAACACAATGCAAAATTTGGCCTAAAATATTTAACCTTGGTCCCCTTTGTATGAATTTAGAAAACTTAAGTATAAATTTCTTAGCCTAAGGTTTACTTTATGTTTGATAAACATGAAATAAAATTTAGCCTAAGGAATTTAAGCCTAAGTCTCACCTTAGTAACATGCTAACTTAAAGTTTAAGCATATCTATAGATCAAAGGTTCACACTTCATCATTGGAAGATGATCCAATGATGTGATGCCCCTGAATACTTTTAAATAGAGCTCCAAGAGCCTGCAAGATTGACATATGAAAAAAACACATTTGAGGTAGAGCTGATAGGATGATTTGATTGTTTACACTTTGTCACTGGAGGATGATCCAATAGCATGAAGGCACTTAGAATTTTCAAAGGCTCATTATCTCACTGCATGGCCAATTCTTTCTCAACAAATCATTGATGTAGAATATAGAGCATGAGAAGGCACACAAAGATGCCAAGTATCACAACCATGAGTCTTGAAACCAAAAGGAGCCAATCATAGGCAAGGGATCAAATTACAATAAATGGCTCATGCTAATCCAAGATTTTAATTAAATGGTGAAAAATAAAATAAGGTATTTTAAATACCAATAGCTAATGCTCAAAGGCATTTATGAAAATTGCTATGAAAGGTCTAGACCAATGGCACCTAGACACCACACAATTAGAAAAAGAGAAAATGAAAGATATTATGGGCTCAAAATTGTGAAGGTATAAAGAAAAAGTTCCAAATAAAATCCAAGGCATGTATAAGCTAGAGTCTAGATATATCCTTCCATTAAATCTCTAAAACATTACACCCTACATAAAAGCAACCTAAACAAACTCAATTGGTTACAATTTGATCTAAAGAGAGCTTGATTGTGTTTTAAAGCATAAAGAACTTTCAAAAAGACCATTTTCTATCTAGGATAAATATTTTGGAGAATTAGAAACCATGGTAGCTCATAGGAAATAGCTAAAAGAGGATATAAAACTTTACTTGTCCATAGATAACAAAAGAAGGATCTTGAAAGACATTAAATTAGACATTGTGGCCATGAATTCCCTAGGCATTAGGATTCGGTCTAAACTCTTCTTTTCCATAGAGGAGCTACCACCTATTTACAATGAGGAACAAAGAGTTTCCATGGTGAGTAAGAGGCACTATGACCTGGTTGTAGTCCAGATGTCCAACTTTTATCATGTTGCTACCAAACTTGAGGTACTGCATTGTATAGATGTCCTTGTCCCTATCTTTGTTGATTATAGAATTGATAATGAATGGATCATCCATGAGGGAAATTATAAAAAGATAGATTATATTTCCTTTGTGTCCTTTAAAAAATATTATAAGCTCCCTCTCCCCCATGTATACTTGTCCAAAATCAAATAATGCTCTAGTAATCATGATCTAGACACAGTACTTAGACCTTGGTTACACCAAACACCCCATATCTTCAGGGACTCTAAGGGTAAGATCCAAATAGTATAGTTTATGGAAGTCATTAGAGTAATAATGACCTTATTAAACCATTCTTTTAGATCCCCTTCAACCACCTATGTAAACAAAATCTGGGTTCCCTATGTGCATTTCATGGTGGAAGAAAAACTCACCCCTCTAATTGGAGATTTGATTAGTGTCTTCTTAACCAAGTAGTTTAATACCATCAAAAGGAAGACATTTAAGTAATTTTATATGATTTAATACCTATTATATTCCCTAATTGCCTCTATTGACTTCCCAAGGACTAGAAATTGGTCTCCTAAGCTACCATTTCCCACCATTACTCCAAATTGCATGTCTTTAAGTACAGGAACCATATGTAGTTTATTTGTGACTGTGTCTACCCAGCCATAATAGAATCCATCATAGGTTTTCCCATGCCTAAGGTCTATCCACTAATCAATGTATGTATAAATGATGGGTGAAATCTAGTTCTACATTGACTATACAGTTATAAAGATTAAGGGGATCATGTCCCAGCCCTATAGATAGCTAGTGCATGTTCTCAGCAAGTTGGTTGAGCAAGACATTTCCTCCTAGCTCATCCATGGCATTGATGTAATTTGAAAATAAAATAGGAAGACTCTTGTCCACCCCTTCCATCTAATTATTGGGAGGACTATACTACAAGACTAGAAATAAGTTGATACCATGTCCAACCATAAGGACTCATTTGGGTTTCAACTTGATGAACTCAAAATGTGGGATCCTAAGAACATAGTGATTAATCATTTGAAGGAGAAGAAGCTATCCAAGAATGAATACATACATTAGATCGATGTTTATGACACCATTTACATTAAGGCCAAGAATTATGAAGAGGTGTTGGCCAAGATCAAGGGTCACAACATCAAGATTAAACATAAATTGACAAAGGATGACAAGCCATCTAGAGAGGTATGGCCAATACATCCTCTCCAGTATCAATTTCTTCCTAGACCATCTAAGACAACCTAGGAATATCCCCAAGAAGAACAATCATAGCCCCAAAGGCATATGGTGTAATAATAAGGTGACCAATGGCATGGTAAAGAGAAATTAGAAGAGAGATCTGGAGAGGGGCCAGCATATTCAACATTACCCTAGAGGACAACTTCCCTTGTTGGACACACATATATGATTGCCTTGGATCTAGGAGAGACACTTGAGGGTGACCTTAAGGAACTTTAAAAGGTGTATGACATAGATAGGGAATAGGAATTGATTAAAGAGACTCAAATCCAAGTAGGGGAACCTAAAGGAGAGAGAGGAAAAGATCTTTCTCTTAACATAGTTCCTATGGTGTCCCAAGAGAAGAGGAAGGTGGAGATAGCATTGGTTCTAGTTGGACCAAAGAAGAATTAAGATTGACTTTCACTCACCCCACTAGTGAAGTCAATATATTTAGTGATGAATTCCCCATTCATGGGATAGTCATCCCTAACTAGTTTATTTATGGGAAATTACAAAATATTCCTTCTCTCTCTCACTTATGGGCACTCATATAGGTTGTCAATGTTGAAGTACATAATGACATGAATCCATGGATTAGGGAAATGGTAAAGGAACAAGAACAAAGTAAAATTGTGGTCACTATAGGACCATAGAACCTAAAAATGGATGCTCTGGGAGCATCAAGAAGCACAGGTATAGAGGTCATAGAACTTGTAAAATTCATAATCTCATCTAACATTGTTCAATAAAATTTAGAGATAACTGGATTGGAAAGGGTCACCACCAAGACAACCATGGTGGGAGTTGAGGAATACACCTTCCAAAATGTGGAGCCCTTTTTAGGATTAACCCTAATGGGATGTCAATAGCTTGGTGAGGCCACTATACATGAAGAAGATTTTGAGATCCTAATTGAGGTTGAATCAACTCAAGTAAAAGCTAGGGTCCAAGGTATAAAATATAAGATTCAAAACTTGGAAAGAGAGAAGGAAAACTTATAAACCTAGGCCATTTTTTCAATCCCTAACACCATGATGGACATGCTCAATGCCTCATTCTTTGATATGTTCAATTTTTTGAATTCAATAAAGCTAATGTAGGATTCCCTAAGCCAATAGGGTGAAACAACTAAGGAGTTAATAACTGAGTGGGAAAAGGTAGAGACCCAAGTTAGGGATCTCATTGACATTATGATTAGGAATAAGATCCCTAACTTTAGGACTACCAACCTAACATATTTTAATAGCATATTGGGGATAATAATATATAAAGTCCAATTTCTAAGTACTTGGATAAAGAATTTGAATAGGCTTTTGATAAATGATAAAGGATTGATCATTAGAATTGAGCAGATCCTGGGAAAAATATTGTTAAATCCTACTAAGACCACTAAAATTAGAATCATTAATGATGATAAATTCAAACATAGGGTCACTTAGGTCATGCAGTTAGTTAGGAACCAGTGCTAAGGCCAATCTAGTAGGGATAATAGGATAATTTTGGACATGATTTTCATAACAGAAGAGGCAATTGCAGAGGCAAAGAGCATAAAAGAATCCATGTCTAGGGATTATCAAAACTTGGATGACTTGGATGATCAAGAAGAGGTTTTCCTAATGAATCCAACTATGGACATGAAGCTCATTAAGGACCAACACTAGAAGGCAATGGAACTTCTAAAAAATCAACAAGGGGACCCTTCAGTATTGGGCCCACTTAGTAGCTAATATTCATTTTGTTAGAGGCATTTGTAATATCTAGAATTGGAATATTCTTTTGTAAGGTATATGCTAGTTTGTTAGCATATTGCCCTTAGGTTAGTCTAATTTTGAATAACAAGTGTATTTTATAAATTTTAAGGATAACTATCCTTATCTATGTTTACCTATATATTTTAATTGACTGATGCATTACCTTATCTTTCTGTAAAAGGCATGTATCACCATCTTTTAGAGGGAGAGAATTTTTTTATCAAATTTTATACACTTGAATAAATTAATATAATCAAGTAATTCTACAAAGATTATCCACATTTGATATGTCAATTACTGATATAGATTTTCTCTCAATTGCTAGTTTCATGTCTTGAATTTGAATAGTTTATTTGAATTCTGGGTTGCATTTTATAATCATAGGGTTTTTAATTTATGAATATGCTAGATTAGTTAGAGGATCTTAGGTTTTGATTCATTTCATTTTGCTATGTATTCAAATGTGAAAATGCTATTTGATTATAGTAGTAAATCATTAAAGTAGACGTGGTTCTTACTTGTGACTCTGTACATTATCCTTTGAAGTTTGCTTGGTATATAGTGGAATTTGAGCTGAGGCTATGTTGCATTATATATTTGTTAAATTCATACTTAGTTGAAATTTATTCTTTGTCATGATATTTTAAACTAAAATTGGCAATCACTCATTTATTTTCTACCTTACCCTTCTGTTTGCTCTTTTTTTACACTAGACCACTTTAGTTTAAGTTTCACTATAAATATCCACTTAGGTTAGTTTGTAGATTAAATCTAGACCATAATTCACTAAGCATTAACATATATATTTTGTAATTCACAAAGAATAGATCATGATGGCTCCCATCCATCATTCATTATAAATTTGTGGAACACCAATACATATCTTTGCCACTATTTCACCATAGGTGACATCAAGTTTCCACAACCTGATACTCATGCCATGAATTCATAAAATTATAAAATGAGAAATGTTCTTTGAGCACTAATAAACCCTATGGTACACTTAGAGGCATTAAAACTTTCTTACCAATTTTAGGAACAACAAAATAAATTATTATCTTTGTGTTCTTGGTCATGTTTTTTTCATATATTTGAAACAAATTTATATTTTAATTAACAAACCAAATTTTTATATTTTTAAATTTATTGTCTTTATCTTGTCCAATGTTTGCCCCATATTTTGGAATGTTGTATGTTACATATGTTTTACCCTTGGTTTTAGGTTATATTTGTTTTTTAGATAACTATATTCCAAGGGATTGAATGAATAATAATATTTTTTGGAGATTGCTATAGACACTTGATTTTTGTACATCTTTAGTCACTACATATTTTTAATGATTTTGTACAATAATTCTCCTATTCATGTACATTTAGGTATTTTAAAAAAAAAATCCATGCACATTGAATTATTCAAAGCTTTGATACATTTATACTTACTTATAAACACAACACTAGTATCATATTTAGTCATCCTCTATTCACCTATTCTAATAAGAGCATAATAGGTGGGTTGCCTAATCTAATAAAGTCAAAATTGGTGGTCCATTGATTATGACCATCTTAATTTTTTGGTTCTTTTATACCTTGTCATAATTCCTCATGTCTTAATTCTTACTTTTCACTATTTATTAGGGTTTACCTATGTTTGTATGTGTTATATATATATATATATATATATATATATATATATATATATATATATATATATATATATATATATATATATATATATATATGATTAGTCATTTGAGCTTAATCATCGACATCATATTCAAATAGATCTATTAAAATCCAATTCTCTCATGTAAAATCATCAATATTATCAATATGTCTACAAAAGTAGCCAATGAGTATGCAAATTGAACCTACATTGCATAGCCAACATTCCATATATTGTGTAATCACATCTTGCACCAAGAGATGCTCATTGAAAATCATATGATTTCATTTGATTATCTAAGGAGAGGAGGTGATGTGTATTATATAATTTTAGTTGGAAATACTTATGAGAACCAAGAGGACCATATCCACTAACCCTTGCACATGTTCTATTCTTGTGACATTATGGTGAATTAGGTTTTTGATTTAAAAAAATATAAATTTTAGATAGTTCTACCCATAAATTTAGTGAAAAAGCCAAAATATTGATCATCTATCTTTTTCAAAGTAGATTTAATAGCTATAAAACCTGAAAACCAATAGAGATTAAATTAGTAGGAGAGGGTCAGAATCTAAAGTAGAGGGTTAAAATTGGCAATTTATTTTATCCTGAGTCATAATTAACACCACACCAATTCTATCCTTTTTCCATATCATAGTCATTTTATAGGTTAAAATCATTGATATTATAATTATGTCCCTATTTTTAATCATAGTCAGATTTCAAGGTTATATTCCAATCAGATCCAAAGGCCAATTTCCAATTTCAAAATCTAGTTATAGTAACCAGGTATGTCATTTTTAATCATTTATCTCTCTCTATTCATTACTCAATCATTACTATTTCCAATCAATTAATCAAATGATAATTTCATTCATTGTTTGGGAATTAGGACATATTAAAACATGTAGTCTATTATATTTCTATAACTCTCCTATGTGCCATAGTTTTATTAATGTGTACAATGTATAATTCCCATTGTGCACATTTTGATTTATTTTTTTGGTGAAATAAATATTATTACACATCCTTAAGGTCCAATTGTTATTTTCTTCACTTTCTAGGGCACAATGTTTTTTATTTCACCTATTAAATCTGATTTGAGATTTTGGTGTGTTCCTCATTACCCTATCATTATTTTTAGCTTCTCTCAGTTTTCATGTTTCATTATTATGTCATTAAGAGATCTAGATCTACAATCCTTACTAAGTAAAATTGTATATTGAATGGTGATGTCAGTGATTTAATTTAGATTTGTTTTATTAGTACTCATGCTTATTTGAATTCAAAAATGACAAATGCTAGTGATATTCATGATCCTTCTATGGTTGATAATGCAAATTATGCAAATGTGAATGATGAAACTACATATAATAAACATGATTATGAGAAAAATATCAGTTCTTTTGATGACATGGATAGTTTTTATGATGTTGATATATAAAGAGTAATCAAATTGCTTACTCTAAAAGTTTAACTTATAAAAATATTGCGTGTTTAGAATCCATGTTGCATAAATTAAGATATGTAAAAAAAAATATTTAGCTAAGTAATATACATCTTAGAATGGAAATTTTACCAATTATCCTTTTAATGTTTCTAATCCACCTATTAGATGCCCCTCTTCTACATCAAGGGATAAGGATAATTACATTAATCTAACTTTAATGCCTCCAACTATTATTACTATTAATTTTAACATCTATATTCTTACTCAACCTATCACTTGTTTTATTCCTCATACTATTATTAGACCATATTGGCCTACACCTTATTATTTATATTGTGGTCTTAGTCTTAGAAAAAATATTAAAGTCTATATTCCTATTAATGCTAGTTATAAAATCAATAACATACACATACTAACACATCTAAAGATGCATTCATTCAACAATATATTCCATATGTATAAGCACACATTAATAAACTTGCTAAAGGATATAAATACATTTGGTCACTTATAAATATAAATTACACAATTGATTGTATAATGAGGTCCTCACCCAGGCTTTGCCTAATAGTTATGGTGTCAAAATTTTATGTTTACAATAAGAAATGGGATCCTTTACATCACATTTGTTTCTTCAAAAAAAAAAATTTCACATTATGATTTATTGATGATAAACGTATTTCATAATTTTTTTAAAGACTATGCCTTGGATTGATTTTACACCTTACCAATAGGCTCTGTGTATCATTTCAATGATTTGGATGATATATTATTAGTTTAATTTCCTATTAAAAAATAGCTAAAAGTTTAAATTTTCTAAATTTTCTCAACTCAAACAAGATCATAATGATAATTTTCATTAGTATGTGCCTAGATTAAAGACATGATTATGAAAATATCTCACCAAATACATGATATCGAGTTAAAAATTATTTTCTCTAATAGTTTGTTTCAACCATTAAAATACAAAGACATGTTTAACACTTGAGAATATTTTGATGAGTTTTTCCATAAGGTTTAAAATTTTAAGATTCAAAATTTATAACTCAAAATACATATATCTAGGTCTAAATACCCTACTTATACTATTTCCAAATGTAAAGGTATGTTAACATTCAAAGCTAAGGCTAATGATACTATAACTTTCTAAGCTAAAAATGAGGTAAAAAATGTTAATGTAGTTTCATAGCCACTTGATAAGATATTTCTTCCACATTTTCAAGAGCGTAAGAAATTTAAAGGTTACTCGAGCCTCCTCACTAGGTTATTAATATTTTTGTTGACTGTAACATGATATATTTACCTCCCCCTCATGAGTAAGATACATATTTCCCTTTTCCTGTAAATTATGATGTGAATGAATACTGTGGCTACCATAAATAATCAAGATATGCTATCAATTGATGTTATTCATTGTGACATAAGATAAAATATGTAATTGATAGTATTTTTATTCAAGTGGAGGGACATACTACTAAATGCAGAAAATCAATTATTATATAAAGTCAATATAGACAAATATTTAACAATTGACTTCTAAAACATGATGGTCCAAAGCAAGACAATGATCACATGACAATACCAATGCATCAAATGATGATTTCCAATGATCATATATTAAATTTTTTTTATAGGTATGGTTATAGGTTCATGCAATCAAACTCTATCTATCACATTATATGAACATGAGATTTAAAGTGATAATACTAACAATATTCAAATATTTATACATTGATTTATCAACTCATATCCTAAGATCACACATGAAATTTTGATAGACAATAGTTGTAGGCAAAACTTAATAACTATTTCATATATAACTAGTATAAGGTATGTTGAATAAGAATTCATTAGCACAACCATGGATATTAAGGGTTATGATGGTCTTACCTACAAACATATATTAGGGGTATCACATTACCAATCATTGTAGGTCCTAAGACCCTTTTAATATGGTTATAATTACTCTAGGATACTAGAACATATGATAAATTACATGGATGTCCATGGATATATCAAATGAGACCTATCCCATTCAACTACACCAATATATTATGTTTGTGCATGATAAAAAAAATTGAAATTCACATCACACCTTATGGGTAACCCATTAAACATAAAAGACAACATGAGATAATG
>JARHVA010000774.1:2182500-2637500 GCA_037957365.1 Torreya grandis | reverse complement strand
CTATGAATATATTATGGAAGTGGAAATCAAACTCAAAAAGTTTTATGAATCATCCAATTTAACAATTATATTTTTGTTTTTGAAGTGTCAATTCTGTCAATGTGGGTCATTATTGATTGTCAATATTATTCTATATTAGTTAGTACTAACCTATAAATAAATTAGGGATTATAAATATACTTTAACCTTAACATGTTAATAAAATTTCTATATGTGTGATGTTAAACCATGATGATGTGTGTAACTATATAAATAAATCTCCTTTGCCTTGAATCCTTAGTTGTGCTTGTGAAGTTTAAAAACTTAAAAAAATAAGTTTTTTTTAATGGGATGAGCTAACCCCAATCATGAACATTTGATGATTGACCATTTCCTATGTATCTAATATTACAAGGAGGGAAATAAAACCACACATAGTTCTCCAACCAAGTGTGATTATACAATTATGCTACTTCGCTATATGTATGCAACTAATGATTTGGATTTGATACATTATAATGAATGATTTGACTTTGATTTGGTATGATTCAAACTTGGATTGTGACTGATCCTAGTGAGTGATTCACAATTTTATAAAATAGAGTAGATTTTCTCAATGTGTAATAGTGTATAGATGTGTACCTAATAAGTGTCAAACCCTCTAATAATTGAGACCTTGATTTGTTTATATATGGATCTAATTGGGTAATAAAAACTTCCATCAACATCATAAGAAGATGGTCTAACCCTAAGGAAAGTTTTGATATTAAAAATTATCCTTTTATGGGAAAGGTTCAATTATAACTAGATCAAGTTAGTATAGAATAACAATACTAATAGAACTAACATATGTATAGATGATCCAACCTAAAGGTATAAAGATTTACGTACAAGATATTAAGTAATTTTGAGATGGATGATGAGGTTATTTTAAGTGTGTCAAAACAAAATAGAAAGTTCAAACTCATAAGATATCATGTAAGCATGAGATAATGTGGAATATTAGGACCATGTTTTTGGATTCAAGTCATGCATGATAATTGTATGTCAATCTTGTAATTTTCAAGTACTTAATACCATATTTTGGTATAAAAAAATTCCCCTCTTTTATTATATTAATTGGATTACTAAATTAATATGAAAATATGTATCTAAGTATGTACAACACACTATCTTTAGTATGAAGCTCCAATTATGTAGGTCACTCTATAGTAAAACTTTAAAAAAAATGTAGTAATCAATGTCTATACAATGAATATTTGAATATATGAATTTTAATTTTTAAAATTTAAATTTCAAGGAAGGAGTACACCTTTGTGTTGGTGAAAACCATACTTCCCTTACAATGTTATAGAGATGATGTTTCCTTGTTGAAGCATTGGATAAACTTGTGATTATTTGCTAAAGAACATGGAAAGTTGGGGTGACTGTGCCCCAAACTTATGTAACTATTCAGGCCTTTAGATTGGGAATAAAACATGCCCAACCATCATGAATGTGTTGAAAAGTATGCAATGTACTAAACCAAATAACTACATAGGTAAGAAAGAGGGAACCAAGTGATTGTTCACTTAAAGAAACTAAATCAACCACTATATTTGGATTATAGATTCAATTATATAATTATGATCCATTCTATTCAAATTCACTTAATGTGAAATAAAATACATGATCTAAAGGGAATACATAATGTTCATGCACAATCGTAAGTTTTATTGTATAATTTTGATCAAGTTCACTCAACATAGAATAAAATATGAGATCAAAATATAATTAATAATGTTTATTCCCCCATCATGACTGCATATTTGATAAATATTAAGTGAAATGATAACCATTTTCCATTCAATTATGAACTATGTTTTTGTGTATGTGCATGAACTAATATCATGCCTCATGAATTTGAAAGTGTATATATGTTCATGAACTAGTGCCATGACCCTGAATATGTACCAAATGATGTATAATGCTATTAGATATATTCTAAATTTGATAACCTTTATCTCAAATGTATGTGTATGTGGAAACTTATAATTCCCATTTCTTTAAACTGTGTGCATTTTCCCATGCACATGCACCCAATTTTGCAATTTATATAAAGTGAGTGCATATGCATGGTATATGACCCCATTAATATATATTTATGTGACAATATTTTTCATGTATTGAAACCATATTAAATATAAACAATTATAAATATATAAAGTCTATACTTTGATATGATATTCTACTTATGGAGGATAATATATTTTTGACAAGCCCATTGTAATGCCCCCTTTTGAGATGAGGGATGTGTCATGTGAGTCACTCATGTCAAAAGAAGAGTTAATTGTATCATGTCATGTAACAATATATCATCATGTATAATCATGTGATCATATGGATAATATACCATCATAGTAATGTATATGTCAATAAAGACATGTATGTAACATATGTAATGCAGGGTAATGTATGTGTCATGTCTAGATAATGTATCAATGAATCACATAGTAGTATGATCACTAAAAAAGACTATGTAGTAAAATGTATGATATAGATCATGACACCACTCAATGTTGACAATATCAACAAACACAACAAGCTCAAGTGTTAGTGTCACACATAAGACCAAGGCCCACATAAAAGGGACATGAAGATGTCGCAAAACACAAGGCCAAGGGATACACATTAGGGACACAAATAGGTCACAAATAAAGGACATAAAAATGTTTTATCAAATAAGGCCTAGGGACACATTCAATAGACATAAATATGTTTCAAACAAGACCAAAGGGCCACATAAAATAGACAATCACAAAGTATACTATCATGTAAGAGAGAAACAACATCAATGGAGCATAGAATATTAAAAACTAGTATACACCATTCATACATGCCAATATCACATAATAACATAATAAAATATTCATGTAACATTGTGTAAGATATGAGTAACTAGTAATACATATATCATCAATCTATATATCTCAACATGGTGTAAGGATATATAAATATATAACCTATAATTGTGAAACATGTGGAATAATATGCCTCAATTATTAACATGGCCATTAGGTACAGGAAAGTCAAATGTCTATATATCCATTTGTAACATATATGTCTTTCATCACACTCATATCATTAAATGCATGTGTGTATGAAAATAATATTCCATATAACAAACATGTGATAAATAACATATGTAAATAATGTAATCTAGTAATCATGTCATACTTTGGTCTTGATGTCTTTTAAATATTTTGATTGTTTTTGTATTACACACACACACACACACACACGTATTTTTTAAATATTTGAGATTTATAAAAAGGCTAAGTGATGATTTATTAAATGATAGGACCATTGGGAGTGCCTATATCAAGTGTAAGGATCATTTATCTTAGACAAAAGGTACTAGATGGGGGTGTATAAAAAAAATATAATAAGTCATGTGTAGTATGGTAACTATCATGATCAATGCTCATATAATCATGTGTATGATGGGTACCTATAGATGGATGATGAATTTATGGGGTTCATTATATATTTGGAGACTATCTCACTACCTATGATCATTGTGGAATAGGTTAATTTTTCTGTGATATTGATTAAGTTTGTGCTATAGGAGATGATGGTCTCTATGAGCCCTTACTAACTCTCTAATATGATCAGTGATGAATAGATGGTTATCTAGTAGGTCTAACCACTTTCCTCTAAAATGGGAATTTATAAATATCTTACACGTGTAACAAATATCTCTATACACTAATCATGTATAGGTGTATCAACCAATTATAGTAGTGGTGAGGATGGAGGAGGAGATACCACTAGATAAAGAGGGTACTCATACATTACACATGTAACTAAGAATAACTTGTTTTAGTGTATGTAATTGAGACATAGGTTTATTATATATGATAGTACATGAATTTTTTACATCTAAGGGCATCATAACAATATGTTGAAGACCCTATTACTCTACAAAACTAAGAATGGCATGGGTAATATAATGGAATCCATTTGAATAGGTAGAACTATATGTAATAAGGAATTCTCTTTTTTTAACATATATTCACTTAAGTTTTCTTGATTTATCTTACAAATCTTATTGTGTGTACCCAAGGAAGTGAATAATTGTCATTGTGCACACATTGTCAATTGACCCATTATTGATCATGACACTATGTATGGGTTGGTCATTGAAAGAGGCTCATATGCAGAGTAAATGAAAATATAAATCATTCTCAAAAATATCATTGTCATTAAATGTGATCATAAGATGTCATAGTTAAGTATTGATAATTGTACCAATAATTACATTTATCATGTGATCATAATGCATAGGTAAAGGATGCATAGTGTAATTTTAAAGTGTCCTTTGTCTCTATTATTTCATGTTTAAGAAATGGATAATTAAATATCTTAAACTTGTGATTTCCATTGTATTGCGGTCTAGATTCATTTATACAGGTGCCCAAATTGATAATGTTTTCATGAATAATATCTTGAATCTTATGTCTCAATTTGAAGCATATATTCATAGAATGTCCTATGATCTGATAAAAGTCATAATCTACACTACCATCATAGTTTCATGGTGCATTCTTATTTTTATCAAGCCATTATGGAGGAATAAGTGTGAAATTTTTTCACTCAGTTAACTTCTTTATTAGTACATGAATAGGTGATCTTAATCTATAAAATTACCTCTTCGATTGAGTTTTCAATTATAATTGGTTTGTAGGTTGTGATACAAAATTAAGTATAATATTTTACTCATTTTTGTTATCATTTTGTTTGACCTTGTATTTATGTTTTATTTTAAACTTATTTGTCAAATTGATTGTATGAGTATACATATACTTAAGTTTGTTAAAATCTATGAGCTTAACTTCTCTACCCCTTACTTTATGGCATAGTTCATTGAAGGATTTGAATCTCTTGAATATAATTGACTCATTAGTTCATTGAAGGATTTGAATCTCATGAATATAATTGACTCATGAAGTGGTGAAATAAATATTTAATGTAATATTTATTGTAATTAATTTTCATGGATGAATTTAGTCATCTTGGCTAGCATAGTCTTTTACCTAAGTACATATTCACTAATCAAATTATTTGACCCTTGCTTGAATTTAACAATTTACATATAAGATAGTTTCTCATCAATGTTGATGGAAAAGTGTGTTATATATTGGTTTTTCAATGGGTTTCATGCACTTAAAAATTTTAGGATAAGATCAGATAACTATCATAAATCATATTACTTAAGGATTATCAGAAATAGCTTGGTTAATAGTTTGTCATTATATGCATAGTCCAAGCATGTTGCATGGAATGATCTAAGGTGTTGCTTGGGATAAAAATTTAATTTTGTATAATGGAATATTGGGAGATAAAAATCCTATTTTTAAAGCATAATATACCATCTTATGGTATAATGGGTTATGAATCAAGGTGTGTTAATTTATGGAATGACTTAGCTCGAAATGCACCTTTCTCTAGTAGAAACAACTTGACATGCAGAGTTATAATAATTTGTTCAAGGGAAGGTGTAATAAGTGAGGTTGGTGATGGAAAATTCATAGTAATTATGGGAGGGGTAAAGTTTTCATGTGTAATAATAGGTATAAAAATATATTAGAGGCCTTGTGTGACCCCCAAACCTTGGGTGGATGTCACATATGTAACTCAAGGTGTAGATGCAGGAATAGGACATATAGTAGAGGTTTGAACATATAATGTAGTAACTTAAGCTAATTTTTATATTTATTTATTACTATATATACCATTTCATCAATCTAGTGTGGATTCATGTGAAGATAATTAGTGAATTCTTTGTCATCCATATAATCTAGTTGATTTGTAGTAGTTGTGTCATGAGTATTATTGGTCTCAATATTCATGATAAGTCCATCAATAGGGTGTATAGTATGAACTATATAATATTCAGTAGGAGGAATGAAGGATGTCATGCATGCCTTTTTCTATTTATTGATAAAAATAGGTAACTAGGATAGATTTTTTTAATAATAATATTTAGGGAAGGCTTGGGATTGTTCATTGTTAATTTATCCTTATTAGTTTTATTTAATTTTATCCATTTGATTACATAATTGATCCAAATTAGATATATACACATGTAAAATAATATGAACATAATACCTTCATGTCTTTTGTCAACAAAAAATTCTCATTAATTCTGGCCATGATTAATGTGTATGATTAGGTAAAAATCATAAAATAGGTCTACAAACAAAAGCTTAAGGATACAATATAAAACCCTAAGGGGAACCTAGTTTTGACATGGTTGGATACATCTACGAGTTCAAAAATATGTTTTAACCTAATTTTATTTTACAACCTTAATAGGATATAAACTTATAATTCAATTCAAATTAATGGATATGGTAGTCAAACATACACCAAAATGTAAACTATTGAAACTAATTATAATGATTTAACATGTGGCATATGGTAAATATAGTAAGTATAAAAAATGGATGAGTAATTAGATTTTATAGTTGATTAAATGACTATGATTATGTTCTGGAAGTGGAAATTAGACTCAAGCAAGCCTTTGATTTATCTACCTCAAGAACTGTATTTCTATGCATGTAGGGTTAGTTCCATCGATTTGGGTTTGTATTGATTGTTGATATTGACTTGTGTTGGTCAGTACTAACCTATGTATAAGTGAGGTAATATTAATATATATTCACCTTTTCATATATTTTAAATCTTTGTATTATGATACCTAACTATAATGATGCACACAAATCTATAAATCAACTTCCTTTACCTTGAAACCCTAGGTGTACTTGTGAGGGATAGTAACCTAAAAAATTTGGGAAAGTGTAATGGGATGAGCTAACCCCAATCAACACCATTTTATGAGAATAGAAATCAAGGAACACATATTTATTCTACACAGTGTTATTATGTAATTCAGATCCTTTGTTATATGTATATAGTTAATTATTTGGATTTGATATTCGATTATGCTTTATTTGACTTGGATTTGGTTTGTTTCAAATTTTACTTATGATTACTTATAGTTAGTGATTTACAATTTGGGAAGAAAAGGGAATAGTTTCTCAATATGTAATAGTGTATACACATGTACCATAGAATTTTAAAGTCACCTATTAAGTGATACCATGAAGTTTTCATATATGAGTCCACTTGGGTCATTTCTCATGAAAATAACATGCTAGGAAGATGGATGAGCCTAAAAAATGTTTGATATATAAGTTCCAACAAAATGATATATAATAATGTAGTAACCTTTAGACCAGGTTAATATATGAATGGGTCATGACTTAATGCAAAAAACCTAAGTGGTAAAGCATGAACCATTTATAATTTATAGATAAATGCATGATAAACTTAAGCTATTGATATTAAAGATTATTGAATTTATAAAATGAACCTAAGGTGAGCATGAATGTAAAATAAACTTTGGGATTATTTTACAAATGTGACTACTATATGACTTGGGAATTGAAAATATATTTTTAGATTAATTTAAATTTTAACTCAAATCTTTATGATCAATTTTAAATCAAACCCTAAACTAGTTCAAAATATGAATTGAAATTAGATATCATTACAACCATAAAACCTAAGTATCCATTTAGGATGAAAGAGGACCCCTATTTCATCTAATAAAATAGGGGTGTGTTGGTCAAAACACTACCCTCTACAAGGGTTCATTCTTTTTTTTCCCAATATTCAGATGTTATATCTCTTTCATTATGATTTAACCATGCACATACTTGTGCCTTTAAGGTGCCAATCACCATATAAACCCATAGACATATTAGATGAATCCATTATTCCATTATCAATTTTATTTCACCCTTTTATCCCTATTTATCAAGTTTTACTTATTTAGACCACATTGGTAACACTTGTAGTCCCCTTCTATGCATAATTCTCCAGTATATTTCACCTTTGAACCTAGAAAAACTTGTTAGCTAAAGTCAATGTGTATCTCACCATCATGTAAGAGTCATGCTCAATATGTATAAAAATGTTTCAGTCTAATCTACCTCCTTGGTCAAACATGCTTCCATGTCCTATGCATACATCTATGTGCAAGTTGTGTAATCTTTCAAGGTATCTTACCCAAACTCCCTTTGCCAAGCTTGCACACCTTCTTAGGTGCTTGAGTTACCTTGTAAACATACTTCTTTGTCATATTTTTTATCACTTTCAGCCTACTCATCTTGTATCCACATCATAACATTATTTTTCACATAGAGTTTAAATACCCTACCTTTGCATTCATATATGTCCTCCCAATTGCCCCTTACTCTTCCTACACCCATCTTGTGCATGTATGACTAGTTGTATCTATGATTGATGCACCACTCTTCAAACTTAGTACCTTTTCATCTTGTGGGTCTAATTAATTGTTACCTTCCAAATTAATGTTATAGATATGATTTATCTCTTCCTTAACATCTGTGCTCTCTATATATGATTGACCATTATTTCCATATAAATGAATTACCACCCTTTTAGTTTCATTTTCAAAACTCATGTAGCATTATTTTAAGTGCATATATGGATTATTTTTATAAATCCACATCCTTCCTAATAAATTAATGTTTTTTCATACCTCTTAAAAATGATAACATAACATTCTTATTCAACATTGACTTAATTTACATGATATCTACTATTTCCTTGTCATTTGAACTCTTATGTTATTGATTGTCTCTTATTTTTTCATTGATCTCCTTAGTTTTACATAGATCCTCTTAAAGACTATATAAAATATATTTCATATCACACAATAACCTCTTACACATTGGAATGTTTGAGTACCCCAACAAATCTACTACTTGCTTATGTAATATCTCATTTTTTTGCACTAACATATTCTTCACATAGGTATCCAATCCTCCCCTCATGGTGATGTTCACTTTCAATCCCATGCTTTCCTTCTATGAAAATTCCTTGATTTCCCAATCATATTTATACTATTTAATTTGTATTTTCCCATGATTTTTTATGCCATGTCCTTTTGCATAATATTTTAATAGATATCAAAGTAATTATCCAACTTGTGCCCCTCACTACAATGAGGACAAATATGTAACTTCTTGCATTCTAGTTGATAATGATTATTACACCACACTTGAAATAATTTCTTTGGAACCTATTTCTTCCTCTTTTACCACCTCACCTTTCAAAATTTCTTGCACTACAAGCCCATCCAAATTGAGGTTATTGATTCTCTATGGAATTATTTTGTTTTATCTAATCAAATGCCCATTCTTGTGTACCCATTATTTCATCAAAGAATAATTAATTTACCATGCCATGAGTATCCTTTTCAAATATATATTACACCACATTACCTTAAATTTCATAATGATATAATACAAAAATTAATTCCTTATTCAATGCACCTCCTAGAACACTTACTAGAAATAAGTAAAAAATAGATGTCTCTGCTCTTGTAGTTGTTCATTATATGACCCTTTATATACAAAAATATGCACCATAATCCTTTCTAAAACTCATGTATTTTTTGTAGGCAATATCTAGATAAGTAACCATATTTGAAAATTTATCATTAAAAATGGACTCACTCTAGTATAGAAATTCTACATGACTTTGATACAAAGTGTGGCATCCAATGCTTCTTGCACATCAAAAACATTCTTCATGGCCAACTGCCTTTGGAACATTGGTAAAATTTATTTAACAAACATTTATGTATGTTTTTATGCATGTATCTCATACTAAAACTTGGAAATAAATATTACAAAATGTACATAAAATTTGTTCATGCTCTTGATAGCATTTTTATTTATCTCATTTAGAGTGGAATACTCTTCTTCTCAAACTCTAGGATGTAAATCTCCCTCAAGAATGTAAACTTTTTTCCAAATATTTTTGAATAAAAGAGCTCACAATACAATGTATCTATAATAGAAATATGGGTCACAACCTCATATTTAAACTAGTTACATGTTAACATGCTTATTTAAAATATACTAATAGTTCTAACTTAAACTCCTACTTCTTACAAAATATACTGCTATTAATAGATACATTAGATAATTATCCACTTCTAATTTTCTAATACTTATCACTTGCATAACATTATACCTAATACAAGATCATAGAGTACCACTCAACTTAAACCAACATTTTATTTCCCCTTGTAATATTTCATGAACATATTTTAGTCTTCACCCACTCTTGATGCATTAAAAATTAGCTTCCTTTAATGAATATAAATCTGGGAAACCACCTATGGATGGTTTTGAATATGTCATTGGATGCATTCCAAAGTTTTAGTGGCCTTTTATATTATTTTCAAAACATGCATAAAAAATTCCATAATACATTGGTTACTCTTTCTCTTCTCAGTAGCCATAACATTCTTGAATTCAACTACAAAATTATTTCAAAGCACTACAAATTCATTTTCAATTAACACACCATATCTCTTGTGTAAATGTTGTATGTTGGATTCTATTAAACAAAAGAGAATCTCCTATATGAATTAATTCATTTTTTGATAAGTACAGGGTTATTTAAGGCCCCCATCCTTAAAAAATAAAATTACAAGAACTAGCCATAGAAGGCCATAAAGAAATACTAGCCAAAAGGCAAAAAACCATAGACAAACAACTTAAGAATAAAATGATAGTAATCCTAACTACTACCAAAAATACAAAAACTAACATCAACTTGTGGGGTAGTAATATAATAAATTATCTATCTTGCCCTTTTTACTTTTTTTCTTTCTCACCTCTTGCCACACTTCTTATTCAACATTCACCATAGCTAGTTGTTTATTTGAGATTTATGTTTTCAAAGTTCTATTTTCATGTAAGTCCTTGTCTGAATCTGAGCTTTTAGATACATGTTCTTTTTTCGTTCCCCTCATTGGTTACTTAAAAGGGAGTTTTGAATAATTTCTATCATCTCTTCTATGTGCCCTTTTTCATTATCTAAAATATCTTTTTATCTCTCAATTGTGTTCACTTGTATTTTTGGATCCTCAAAACAATCTTCTTCCATTAGTGATGAATCTAGTGCACTCCATTTGTTTGATTTGTACTTGTTTCCTTTATTTTTCATTGCTTGTGAATGCCCTTAAGGACATAAATCATAATGATGACCTAGTATTTTAAAATTATGGCATATAAAAGAAGTATTATCATAGTCAAGAATTTAAATATGTTGAGTTTTACCATAATGTAAAATGATTTTATCAGGAACCCCTTTGCTTAAATCTAGTTCAACAAAAAAATGGGCATAAGTGCATAATCCTATAGTAGCCTATTCACTATCATTATTTAAGAATATCCTAAAAGTATTAGCTATGTCTTTGTAAGCATGCCAAAAATGTAAAATAAAGTTAGGAAGATGAACCCAAACTGACCTCTTAGTGATAGATAGAGTGAGATGGTTAAAATCTAGAAACTAGGGCATGATGAACAACCCCATAGTGCCCTAAAACCAAGGGCCTTCTGAGAGGAATTTATGGTAATATTTTTGATCACATAAATGGAAAATAAAAAATCCCTTAAAACATAGAGAAATTTCACAATGGCTCATCCATGTCTCATGAACCCATTTATATAGCGCTGAAGTAGATGGCCAAATACCACTAAATATGCAAATTACTGCATCTTTCACCAAAGTGTTAAAATAATCATCCACTCCCCATTTGAGATATCCATAGAAAGGACCTCCTTCACTTGATCCACAATGTAAACTTGAGGAGGGGGAGATATTTTCATCAAATGTGGGACTTTTTTGAATGTGTCCTTAAAAGATGATGGTTTCATGGAAGAATACTATGTTGGTCCAACCACACCCCCTCTCAATCATGAGGCCATGATAATGGTGGAGTTCTTACAAAATTGATAACAAGATAAAGGGAAAAAATATTGGAGCTCTTTTCCTTTGTAAACTATACTTTTCAGTCTTAGGAATCTCAATCAATTATTCTAAATACCTTTTTAAATCCAACACCAGATCAAATACTTTTACCTAAAGATAAAGAGCATTACCTGATATAGATTTTATCATAAGCTATAAACTATTCTTCTTGATAACATCAACATTTGGAAGAGCTAGTTGTGCGATTATAGCATTCTAGTGCATAATATCTAACCTAAAGCATAATTTTTGACCCATCATAGACACTACCTTAACTTCAGCCCCCTAGTGAAACTATATTGTTGTCATTAGTAGATCTCCTACTACATTGGATCCATGTTTATCTTTATTATTCTTTGATTTCAAAAATGCCATTTTAGGAATAGAGATCCATGTTGAAGCTATAGATACAAACTTTGCCTTGAGTGTTTCTACCACCTCATCATAAATTGGTTTAATCTCCCTCACCCTATACCCTATCGAGCCCTTGCATCTACCCATCCATTATTGGGTTAATCCTAAAAGTCTTCCACCATCACTATAAGACCTCTTCCATTACTCTGTAACCCTAATTCACATCTTCCATATCTAAAATCCCTATACACAAATGACTATTACATGGTGACATATTTCTAGTTTTTTCTCTAGTTCTATATGAATTCATTTATTTGTGGCATTGTAGCTTTGAGGTTTTTTATAAATTTCATAATTAAAGTCCTTGTATAATTAATGCAACTTTCACAAAAGTTTATATCAAAATAAATCATAATTATGGTGTTTGGGATCAAACCTCACTTGACCACTAAGGAAATTACATTAATTTTTCTCCATTAGAACAACTTATTCTAAACAATCTTGTGCAATTGATCACTCTTGATTTTTACCTTGTGTATGTTTGTTAGTGACTTAAATAATAAATCCAAGCTGACCTTGAATTCATTCTCAATGTTGTATAGCACCTTAATCTTAGTTTGACTCTCTAAATCTTTAAATTTGTTTTTCATCCCATGAAATACCTTATCTTTCATCCTATTACTAGATTTCACAAATGATTCTCTATCCTCTTCATACTCATTTTAACTTATAAATTTTCTAGTGAAATTCACTATATATTTTCTTGGCCTCTTTATCTTCATAGAAGTTAATATATTTTTCTTCAATATCACACAGATTTGGAGAAACATCTTTGGTGATCTTTCCTATGGTTATTATCTTAAAATTCCTATTGGATTTATCAAGCTTCACCATCATTTTAATAATATGAGGAATAATCATGCAACCTCTTTATTATTCCACCAATTACATGCTTTACATATAGTGTCTTAGAATCTTCTTCTAAAACTACAATGATTTTTATAGTTGGTGAATATAGTGGTTGAGCTAGTGTTGGAATGGGAATGGTCACAGTGGGACATGGATAAATTGATAATTGAGTGGATAGAACAACAGCCATGGATATGGAAATGGTAGTTGGAGTGTTGATAATTACCTCCAACTATTGTGAAATGGGAGTGACAAGCCTTATAGGACTATTCAATGTTGCACTAGTAGGGACAATTAAAATTAGAGAAATATGGTAAATAATGGGTGAATCCATAGTCAAAATAATTCTTGGTGATGTTAGTCTAATAGTGGGTGGTGGCATAGGAAATTCACTAACTAGGTCATTCATAGTCTTCATAGAATACATTTAAACAATAGGTGTCACAATAGAAGTTGTGGAGACCAAAGGTGGAGGAGTGGAAATCATATCCTATGATAACAAAGTAACAACTATAATATCATGACTATGAACATTAACCATCAATTGGGATGATGTGGCAAGAATGGTGTCTTTGATCATTTCTAAAACTTTACTAGTAATAGACCCAACATCTTAAAAATTAGTATCAAATTGAGACATGGAAACTATTGATGACAATGTAGTAGCTTTTCTAAGCCTTAGTGAAATAGTAGGAATAATTTTAGAAGGAATAGGCATATAAATCCTCAATAAATATAAGTAAGGGATATAGATGAAGGAACAACTATTCTCAAAATAGTAAGAGAATAAGAATTCACTTTTCACTATAGTATTGACTATGTTGAATTATCCACTGAAAGTGTGGTTGGGGGAAATCCTTGAAATGTTTTTTCATTAATTATGGTTTTGTCTCCTGAGGATATTACTTCTTGACTGATAACACATCAAGTATTTTTTCTATCACTCATGGTGGACGTTTAATCTTCCCTATTTCTTATCATTTTATGATCACCTCTTGGTCATTTTAGGGATTGAGATTGAATTAATCATATTGAATCCTCTAATGTATATAATTTAGATTGTTTTTTTCCTACATATATTATAAGTGCTTTTTCACCATATTATATGGATCTCACATTCTAATAATATCCTCCTAAAAAAAATTATTATAGTTATGTGTATTGTAAACTACTATATGATGACCATGTTATATATAATTATTTTCCCATCTACAGAGGTGTTTCATGATATGATATCTAAATTATACTCTTAAAAAGTCTTCCTAGTCAATGAACAAATTATTAGGCTAATTATGTTATGATAAATATTAGGCACATTATAAGGAAAATTTTAAAGGGCTACAAAAATTAATTTAATTATTAAAATAATGTATATAATATACTACCAATAATATTTAATCTTCTTAATTGACTCCCTCATTTCCTTAGAGAGACTTATCATAGAATTATCATTAATAGTTGCATGCATGGGAAGGTAAAAATAATCATATATTTCTTGCATATATCCTTAATATTTATATATAACACATGGATGGGTGAACTATAAGGATTTGGTTGCATGGATATATATGTATATGTGAATTTCATAGTGGCATAAATGAACATTTATTAGACACATCATCATGTTGAATATATGACCCTCTCTAACACTAGGAAATTATTATTTCAAGTTACAATTAATAATATCACATGGGGTTGGTTTTTTTATCATTATTAATAATCATGGATAAAAAGGCCACCAATAGTTTATTTACATGATTAATGTTAGAGGTCCCACATAAACCATTCATGAGAAAAAAATACTACCCTAACACCATTCTTAAAGGCCAAAATGGTGTAGATATCTATACCATCCTTATTGGCCCAATAATGTGTGTCCTCCACCTAATATGTTAAAACTTCCATGAAATCATTCTCCTTCATCCATTGAGTAGTAGTGGCCTAGTTATAAGTGAAAGTGGGCTCAAGTATCCTATAGTAACTTTCAAAATCCATTCAAGTGATATAAGCCACTTTATTTTTCATATTAGGGGAGAATATGACTTTAATTTATGAAATTCCCTTAAAATAAAGATTATGCATGAGATATTTTCAAATAAATGCCTTTGATGTGGATATTATTTGGTGGAGGACTACATTTTTTAGTGTTTAGATACTAAAATATGGTATTAAATACTTGAAAATGATAAGATTGTGATACATTTACTATTCATGACTTGAGCTCACAAACATGGTCCTAATCCACTATTCTCTTACATGTTATCATATTATTTTGACCTTTTTGTTCTATTATTACATGCCTTATATAATGTTATTTTCTATTTAAAACCTGCTTATTATCCTACACACACATCTCTAGACCTTTAATTCAGGTTCCTATGCACAAGTTGGTTTCTTCAATTTAGCTTAGTATCGCCAGTTAATAGTAATCTTATTTTGTCATAAATGACTCTCTCCTAGAAACAACTAATTTTTAAAATGCCCTATGTAATTATTTCTAACCCCATGTACATGATCCCAAATTACAACCCAGCATATAATCTTAACAAACCTACAATGTAAAATTAACCTATTGTATTACCCTATGACCTTGTGACCATTCCTAAATATAGAAGTGTATTTTATATAAATTTTATATATGATGTGCATATAAAATAGAATAAAATAGGCCCTAGACTTCATACATTTGATACCTATTCCACACACCTGACCATTTATAAAACACAACATATAGACCCAATAGATTGACATTCAAAATAATGCTATAATGCTAAGTCTATGACCCCTTTATACTTCATAAACCTAGGATTTTGGCATGTATATTTTATTTGGCAGATGCTTAATAATTATTAATGTTTTAAATATATGATCATGGATTATTTTTTATTTATTGATCACATGTGTTTAATTATTTGTAAGGACTACAAATTTAGATGTGTGGGAAAAATGAATTGAAATGAATAAAGTAACATATACATAGGATAGACAGAAAAAAAAGCCTCTATGCCATGATACCATGACACTACATGATACTAACATGTGTAGTGATGGTATAATCTATTATGACTAGCTCAAATTTTATGCCCCTTGATGTTTTTGTGTTGATACTCTACGGATAATTCAATTAATTGATGATTGGTCATGAAGGCTAAAGCTTACAAGGTGGCCTCTTTTTTGCTAAATTTCATAGTGAAGGATGAAATTAAATGTAGAAAATGAATAGAGCATGTATCAAGGGTAAAAAATTTATAACTTCAATTAAGTTTATAATAATCTTAATATATTTCATAGTTCACATGGAGTTGTAGTGGTCACTAAATTGGAATTCCCTATGGGATTCTAAGATTTGGTCATGTCAAACATGGGCCATAATTATAAACTTTTCACTTTGAATTATCAGTTGAGAAATTCTATAAATACTAATTCTAGGTTGGGGATAAGTTCATAGTGATTTATAAGTGGAAGTTCTATCATAATTATCTCTTTACATTGGTTATGGTTAGTTTTAAAGTTAGGGTTTATTTTTGTCTAATTTTTATAATATATTTATATATTATATTCTTTAAAATGATGTTCACATGAAATTTATATTTTAATAGCAAGGTGGTGACCCATCAGACTCTTATAAATACTTTGTATTGAGATAATTTTCATAAAAAATGTTTTGGAAAACTTGGAAAGATTGGAAAGCTTGAGATATTACAATGAATTTTCTATCATTTTGTTCTTATTTTATGCTTTCTCAAATTAGATTGATGTTGTAAATTTATTAGTTTCAGTGATCACTATAAGATATTTATAGTATTTATTATGAGTAGGTTATTATGAGTAATTTTTTTAATCTAATTATTTCTTTAAGTTAATATCTAATTGTTGATTATTATAGATGTATGTGAAAATTTGTTATTTTATACAATGACCTCAAATATTTATTTATTATTGTAGTTTTATTTTATTCCACTATACTATATGATAAATTTATCTTGAAAAGAGATGATACTATAATTTACCCATAATTTATTAGTCCTTAGGCTCTTGCATAAGTTTATTCAAATATGAGTGAATTATAGTTATTTTTAGTGAATATCAAAAAGTTTATTCTTTAGAAAGAATATCTCAGTAGAAATCTAAAAAATTATTTAATATCATTCCCTTATCTATATTTTGATTTTTTTTATGATGATCATATTATTGAAACATAGCATCATTATAAATATATAGTCTTTGGTTAGTCTTAGGTGTTGTTAGGGTGTTTCTTATAAGAACATAGGTAAATTTTAGAGATAGGTCTACAACCACATTGATAACCAATCTATTCCAAAAATTAAAAATTGTGCATTGGGTTACATATTATGATCCTAAAATAAGTGGGTTTATCCCGTTCCCTATTGGGGTCTATTCACAAACTTACATCAATAGGTAGGCCCTAAGATATATATGGAAAAGGTGACTATCAAAATAGTCACCTACTTGAGGAAGGTCAAATTTCAAATGGGATAAAATAAATATTCATGGAGGATTTGCAATGTAAAATGGTGTGGATTCAAGAGATAATGTGGAACTAAGAAATAACCAAGAATGGATTTGGTGGAAAATAGTTGGAATAATGGATAATTTTAGCACAATTGTTGAAATCATATGAGTATAAATATATGTTATTAGAGATTGGTGTAAAATAATAGACAACCAAGGCACAAAAATTAGAATATGCACAAGATAAGAAGGCAAATCAAGAAATAGAAATACATTTGATCATGGATCATTGGATAAACGTACACATCAATAAATTGATTGAATAATTTGATGATATATTCCCCAAGAATGACCAAATGAGGAAAAGAATATAGGATCCTTGAGAATGAATTAGTCTTGGATGAAATCAAAGGTTATAGTACTATTAAAAGTACATGAATATTATTAGAGAGTATTTGAATTATTTTAAATTAAAAGGGAAGATAAAAAAATGCAAATATTATAAAATTTTGAGATAAAAATATGTGAATTATGGGAACTCACTGGACAAAGAGAAATGGGATAAAAGACCATGCAAAAACAAAAGTGGATAATGCCTTTATCTTTCATAAAATATAATACAAAAACATTTCCTAATTTATATACTCACCTTTCATTAACAATTTTATTTTTAATGTGTAATAAGTATAAATTATTTTGTAAATCTATTCAAGTGAGTCGAGTAAGAGATCCTTTATTTTTATTATGCTAGAATTCTAAGTATCTCTTAGATGGCTAATCCTACATAATAGAGCTATATAAATAAGTGGGATTATAATTCGTATAAAAGTAAAAAGAGATGAATGATAAATGAAACTTATTATAGGAAGAATGTGTAAAATGAATTAGTGCATATTGGTTGTGGGATAAGGGGAAAGTCATGTTTCTTAGTAGGAAAAACTTTGACAATCTATGCAAAAATACATGATGTAGCTTTGCATGATGTATGTTGTGCAAGATGGATTTTGTACAAAATGTGATGGGAATATTAGGTTGCACAACAAGAAGTGGGATGAGATATAAGTTGCATGAAGATTGTGTACATACATGAATGGGAAGATTCCAAGAGAAAAGTGGTGTGAAATAGTCATATTTTTTAAAGTTTCTACTATTGGAATATAATAAATTCTATTATTCATGGGTAGGTGAAATAATTAGTTTTCAAAGCTATAAAGGGAAGGATATGGCATTTAAGAATCATTTGAAAATTTTGATATTAAAACATCTATATTTTTTCATGCGAATAGAAAAATTAGGGAATTCAATAAATTTAAGTTAAATATTGAGATTAGGGAATTGTGAGGAGAATATAACACATAGTGAAAAATAATAGTGTGTAGGAGGATAGTTTTAGAGTCAGTTAGGAAGGGGATTCAGGTGAAAAGATTCTATTGTTCAAAATAAATGATAAATTATTGGAGAATTTTAGTAACATAAAAAATTAAAACTCAACTATAGAAACCACTCCAACAAAGGACGATAAAGAGGCATAAATGTTGGCTAATGAATTAGATATTAAAAAAGATAAGTGGAGAAATAGAAAACCTTAACCATATCTATAATAAAATATACCAAAAATAAATTGCCAAATAATATGAAGGTAATTTTGGTCCCAGGTTTGAAAGTTATTGATGGTATGTAAGCTCAAAATGATTTCACTACATAATATAACAATTTTGATTAGAATTGTAAAAACTACCTTATTGGTGATCTAAGTACATCAAAAATACTAAATATAAATATGAAAGTGTGAATCCATGTGAAGGATACAAATGTTATAAAGCTATGGGATTTTTAATATCTGGTTAAGCTAAAAGAATTGACTAAGTGGATTTTATCCAAAATGCATAATCGGATGACATACCTCAAAAGAATACGTATGAATATTTATCTAGTCTAAATCAATCATATTATAGGGATAAATAAGGATGACAAGTATAATTATATGACATTATTAGAACATGAAGGGATAGATGTGGATAAAAAAATCACAGTTGCATCGATGAGGCTAAATTATGAATATAGGTGACATATCAATAATATAGACTTGGGTTGTTATGTGTCTGATCAATGAAAATATATCCATTATTTCAAAATAGATATATGTGTTAAGATCCATCATGTGTGTGTCTTATGAGATATCCAAATAGGGAAGTAATTATAATTTCATAAAGTATTTGGTAGAAGATATTAACCTAAAAATATAAGAGATGCACAAAAGAGGAGAATCATTTTATTAGGGAATGTATTTGGTTTCAATGCCAATATAATAATTAGGTATTGTAATGAGTTAATTTATATATATTATTGTGCAAGTAAGGTTGCAGGTAGAGAAGCATGTCATGTGTTGATGTGGAGATTGGTTGAACAAACCTTACAATACAAAGATTTTGGGGTGGTTCAATAATATGAACCAAGAATTTAGATCTAAAAGCATGATCCAAAGTAAGGTTGTATATGCATGCAATGGGTATGCTAATTTTTTTATAATGTAACAATACACATTGGTGAGAATAAAGGAGTAAGATGAAAGTGATAGATCTTGGATGAAGTTGTATTATGTAGTGTTTTTGCACTATATAGAAAGAGAATATATGTGTTTGCTTATAATAAAATGGGAAAATGTGAAAATGGATAAAGTGGACAAGAAAAAATATTCTTGAGTAACAACTTTAATACTATCAAAAATAAGGTGGTAGATGAAGATGACAATTAAAATGATGATGACTTAGACCTAGAACTTGGGTAAGACATTACCATGAATGGTGATACTTGCACAAATTAATGAATGGATTCAAGCCTTTTTAAATTAGAGGAACATGAATGGATAAATTGCTAGTGTGGGAGAAGATTGATAAGGATGTTGCATAGGGGGAAGATAAAGAAGAGAAAGAAAGGAAAGGGTCATAAGGAAAATGTACAATATGTTGAAGGGAGTTAGTAAGAGGAGGCATAACCTAAAATGTTAGAGTTTGAATATAAATAAGAGGAAAGTGTAAATAATAATAGTGTAAAGGAGGCCATAAAAATAGTGTCTTAATGGGAATATGCTACGAAGACCCATAATAATAAGAAGAAAGGAAGTAGATGTACAAAAAAGAAGGGGAAGAAGAATAAAAAATGTAGGGGAGTAGATAAAATATATATTGGAGAAGAATTAAAAGGAACAAATAAATAAATAATAAAGTATATATGAGAGTGAATAAGAATAAAACCCTAATACAATGAGACTAGACCTGTTCAATAAAATTCCATCAATGTGGAATTTATGGGTGAAGATGCAGAAAGAGAAAAAGGTGAGGGAGAAAATAATATCACAATTAAAAATTTATAAAGGTTGTTGAATGTGCATAATAAATATTCAGCATTCCTAGAGCCTATAAAGAGCACATCTTTGAGTGGATAACTTAGATATGAAATGTTAGGGATCAATTACAATCCACATAAGATGGACACTAAGCAATCAGGTTTGGGGTTGGTACAAGTAGATGTAGATGTGGCATAACTTGAATTTATAAGAATAGACTAAGTATTTGTGAAAAATAATCCATGGAGGGTGATAATTACAAAGATATAAAAATGGAGGGAAAATGGAATAAATAATATCCACTATCAAAAAATGAAGATTAAAACTTTAAGGCAATTAAACCACTGAATGGATGGATCTTATTAACAAGCTCCATGCAATTATTCATAGGTTTTTTTTGAAATTATCTATTGGAAAAGTATATATATCCTATAGAGTAAGATTCAAATAAAAATAAAATAGAAACAACTCATGATTAAGTTATGAATATGGAGGAGGAGGATATGGCCCCACATAGGAAGATGCAAATTTTTCACAAAAAATGTTGAGGTCATGGATGTAATATATATATATATATATGTGTGTGTGTGTGTATGTATGTATGTATGTATTTCACATATTATAATATGAAGTAAATTTTAATGGTTCATTGAGATGACATGCTTTCATTTTGAACCTTGATACCATTTCCAATAACAAATTATTTCAAATCAATGTCTTGTTCTCCTAGAAAACATTGTAAACTGGATCCTCACATTCATATTTGTATCCATCAAAAATTATATAAGTCATAGGATGGTGGTGATGAGTGAAAACATCTTTCTCCTCTTCCCTCATTTGGAAGGTGGGAGTCATCCATAGAGGATGATTCCCAACTTCCATTGGGCTTTGTTATGGGTTAGTGAGTAGGGTTTATTTCTTAGGATCACTTTAGGTACATTTTTTTTGTTGAAAAAAATCAATAAGACATTACGGTGATAAAATATTTAAAAAGTGCACATCACATATAATATGGTTGGTATAATAATCAATTGAAAAAAATATAATAAATTAGGTTTCATAATGATTTTTTGGAAAAATTACCATGTAGTACAAATCTTAAAACAATAATATAAATTAAATAGATTCAATTTTTGGGTGAAGAGGATGGCATGTAAGTTTTAATTGGTATTATGTACATGATATAATGGATTACAATGATGAATATGATGAATAACCTTAAATTTTTAAAGTTAAAAAAATGATTACATAAAAATGGCCATCTAAAAACTTGAACATAAATTAAATCATATTACATGACCCAAATTCTAGGAGCTTTAGGGAAAATCATTATAAATAAAGGTTTAGATGGGTTGTATACATATACAAAATAAATATTTAATAAAGTTGATAATAGATAAAGTAATAGAAATATAATGGAAAACTATATTAATATGTGTGTTTTGTACATGGAATACTCTTAAGAAAGATGTATAGATATTACCTTATATAGAATTTTAAATTTGGTCTTTAACACTTTGGAAAATAAAAAATAGTTTGACATACTAAAAAAATGTACATATATCTAATGTGAAAGTGGATGAAGGAAACTCTAACTTGAAGGCCACACTGCCAAATTTTTGCATGATCTAACAAGGCCCATAATACTTAGGGGACAACTTGTTATCATTTTTTGTTGCTTCAATGACATATGTTTGTATGGATGAAAGTGAATAAAGAACCAATCACCATTGTCAAAATTCCTCTCACTTTTGTGTTTATCTACCTATTACTTCATGCAATTCTAGGCCATAGCTAAATTTTCACACAAACTTGCAAGGACCTCCTGTTGATGGTGAATATGTTCTTCAACTGTATGAACCTTAGGATGGACCTTAAAGTTTGAAGTTATGGATAGAGGGAGGTATCCATATAGTGACACAAAAGGAGACATTTTGGAATAACTATGAATATAAGTATTATACCACCATTCAACAAGTGGTAGCCAATGAACCCATTTATCCTATTTATCAGAAATAAAACAACAAAGATATTCTTCCAAACATTTTTTGATTACCTTAGTTTTTCTATAAAATTGAGGATGATAGGATGAAATATGAGCCAACTAGGTGCCCAAACATCTAAATAACTTAGTCTAAAAATTACTAGTAAAAATGGGATCTCTATCACTAACAATGATCTTAGGGGTCCCATGCAGTTTCTAAACTATATTGAGAAAAGTAGTAGAGACTATACTAGAAACAAATGATTGGGATAAAGAACAAAAATGAGCATACTTACTGAGATGATCTACAACAACCATAATAACATTTTAACCATCAGATCTTGGTAACCCTATAATGAAATCCATAGATACCTATTCCCAATGCTGGTTAGGGATGGATAAAAGCTGTAAAAGACCTGGGGTTTTTATGGTTTCACATTTATTTTGTTGACAAATCATACATTCAGCCACATATTTCTGGACATCCCCCTTGAGACCTTCCCAAAAAAAATCCTTCTTGATTCTATGATAGGTTTTCAAAAATCTCGAATGACCCCCAATTAGAGTTACATGAAGTTCTTGAAGGATTTTTTGTTTAAGAAGAGAATTCATATATAGGTATAATTTGTCTTTATACCATAATGCATTACCCTTTCATGTGAATTTTCCAAATCCACCTAAACCTTGATGAATTTTTTGAATCAAATCATGGGTGGAACTATCATGTTCCCATTCTAATCATGATTCATCTAGCCAATCTACCTATAAAATGGTTATGGTACATAGCAATGCCTCAACTAATTCATCTTTTCTAGATAGTGTATCTGCCACCACATTATCCTTGCCCTTTTTGTAGACTATTTCAAAATCATAGCCAAACATCTTAGTTACACATTTTTTTGTTACTCAAATGACAACCTTTGTTATAAAAAATATTTGAGACTATCATGATCAGTCTTTACCTAAAAGTGATGACCCATCAAATAAGGTCTCCATTGTTTGACTGCATGCAAAATGGATATCATTTCCTTCTCATAGATGGGCTTGTTTTTATTTTTACCCTTTAGTTGACAACTTCAAATGCAAGCGGTCTACCTTTTTGCATGAGTAAAACACCCATACCATAACTATATGCATCGCATTCAACCATAAAAATCTTAGAAAAATTAGGAGTGGCCAATACTGGAGTAGTGCACATAGCCAATTTCAATTGTTCAAATGCTTAGGTAGATACATTAGTCCACTCAAAGGAGTATTTATTTAACAAAGAGGTGAGTGGGGCTACAATACTACCATAATTTTTGATAAAGTTGTGATAGTAACTAGTAAGCATCAAAAATCCCCAGAGTTGCTTGAGTCTCTTAGGAATTGGCCATTCCACCATTGCTTGGATTTTTTTAGGATCCACTTTCACTCCATAAGACACTAGATAACCCAAATATTCAACCTCACCAGCCTCAAAAGTACATTTGAAAGGTTTGGCATGTAATTGATTTTTCTCCAAATGGAGAGTACCTATTTCACATGTTGAAAATGGTCTTCCCAATTTTTACTATAAATGAGGATATCATCAAAGAATACGAGAACAAATTTCCTAAAAAATAGCTTAAAAAATAGTATTCATCAAACTCTTAAAAGTAGATGGGGCATTTGTTAGACCAAAAGGCATAATCAAAAACTCATAATGGCCCTCATGAGTCCTGAAAGTAGTTTTGGGTATGTCTTCATCATGGATCTAGATTTGATGATACCCATAACATAGATCTAGCTTGGTAAAATAAACATCACCATTCATTTCATCTAGAAAATCATCAATGATAGGAATAGGAAACTTATCTTTCATAGTGTACTTGTTGAGTTCTCTATAGTCAGGGCACACCCTCCAGGTGTCATGTTTCTTTCTCACCATGATAACTGCTAAAGAGTATTAACTTTGGCTATGGTGAATGATTCCTGCATCTAACATCTCCTATACCATCTTTTCAATTTCACTTTTTTGGGCATAGGGATACCTCTATGGCTTGATGTTGGGTGGTGTTTTACCAAGAATAAGTGTGATAACATGATCATATGTGTGACTAGGTGGAAGTCCTTTTGGCATGTCTCCACAAACAATATAATGAGCATCAATTATTTATTTCAAATCAAGAGGTGGAGATGGTTGAGTTGGTTGTACTTCCATAGAAAAAAGTGAGCTAAAAATCCCTTAGCACCCTTATGGATAATATTTGACATTTGATGGGAGCTAACAAGTTGTGGATATTTAGCCTTTAATCCTCTTAGCTCAAATGTCCTTTCTTTAGAATTAAAATGCATTAATAATTCGTAAAAATTTATCTCAGTAGTGCCCAAACTAGTGAGCCACTGGACTCCCAAAACAATATCAGCTCTACCCATGGGAATAGAAAACATAAGAGAATCCAATAAGTAGTCTCCCATGGCCAACTTAATACTATGACATTTTCCTGAATAGTTGATATTACCACCATCTACAATCATAACCTAAAATTTTAGAGCTAGATAAATGAAACAATTCAAATGAGAAACTAACTTATTGTGGATGAAGTTGTGTGTGTTCCCAAAATCAATCAAGATAGTGACCTTTTATTTCTTAGGGAAACCCATCACCTTAAGAGTTTGGTGAGTACTAATACTTGAAAGGGCATGATAGGAAATAGTAGGTTGAGAGTCTTCAAATTCCTCAAGAAATTATGCATCCTCATCATGTACTTCTTCATCATCATTGGCACCTTCAATGTAAAATAGATTTTTAGCACAATGATGGTATTTGCTCCATTTTTTGTCACAACCATAACACAACCCTTCGGCTCTCTTCTCCTCAATTTTTCATTGTGTTAATCTGGTGGGCTATGGAAATGATGGTGCTAGAAAGTTATGATCACGACTAGTAGTAAAAATTTTCCTTTTGACCATCTCTTTTTCTTATATCATGCATGCCTTAGGGACAAATTTTGGGTTAAACATTCAAACCTTGAATTGCATGTTATCTTTGAGGCCACCCAAAAATAGATCAATAAAATTTTCCTCAATGATACCTTCCACCCATAAAGAGAGATTCTAAAACTGATGAATATAATCCTTCACAATTCTTATTTGTCATAGCTTGGTTAATTATTTAAAATAGTTCTCATAGACATTATTCTAATAATGAGCTAACAACTCCTTAGTGAAAATAGACCATATAATAGGAATACCTTTATTTTTCTTTTGAGCACATAACCAGTGATACCAAATGAATTGCTTAGGTTCCAGATATAGGGATTCCACTATCACCTTCTAAGAATTAGGGGTTTGATGTAGCTCAAATAAATTCTCAATTTGGGTAATCCAAATGAGAGGATCCCTACCATTAAACTTATGCATGTCCACTTTTGGCAACATCAATTTCATACCAGCATGGGAGTTGTTGAGAGGAGGATTTGAATGCTAAAGTGGAGGGTTGTTGGGTTGAAACTGAGATGTAAGGGCAACCAATTATGTAGTGATATGTTGTAATTCATTATGAACCCCATTAATCTCTCTGTGCATCCCTAAAATATTAGCTTGGATTGGAACAAATTCATCATTCCTCACCAAGTTCTTTATGTCTACTTGAAACTGATAAATCACCAGATTTGAAGTTCCAGATTCCATGTCATTGGCAAAAGAAGTTTAGGAGTTTCTTTACCCCCTTTTCTTCCTTGAGTACCCAGACCTACCATATACAAATCCTAAGAGGGTTATGACCCTAAAAAAAGTGTACCAAGAAATGGTACTATTGAGATCACCTTGTCAAGATGAATCTAATGACTACTTTTGTGCACTAGGGTAAAAATTTTGGTACCAAAAAAGTGTATTAATATAATATACCATTATGATCATCTCATTGAGATGAATCCAATGACTGCAATTATGCAAGGGAATTTTTTCCCCCAAAAGTTTTTTAAAATTTTATTTAAATTCTTTTTCAAAAAATTGTTTTGAGCAATACTACGCTGACAGAAAAAATTAATTCTTCTCAGATTGTAAGTTATGTTTTTTCTCTCTCACCACTCCTAGAAGCCATGCCTTGCTAGATCTAATAAAAATGTCATAGAAAACTTGCCCAAATCAAAGCTATAATAACACTTATAATGAAATTACTTAGATGTTTGTATAGAATGATTTTATATTTCATAGAATAAGCAAATATGATAGATCACACAACTATAATTGACAACATAACAGATTACTAGATAATATAGAAAAGCCACTTTGAGGGGGCAACCTCCACATTAATGCACTAATAGTAGAATACTTAACATAATGAATAAAGACTAACCACTACCTCCTATATATAGTCTACTTATCCAAGGTTATTCCATAGGCTGACCTATCTAAGAACATAGAGAAATGTAATAAGTAAATAAAAGAGGTATGCAAGCCACAATTCAACCACACATATCCCTAGACACACCAACAGTTAAGGGTGCAACAAAATAGGTACCAGAAAATAGGATAAAATATTGAATATAAAAATAGATTGCAGGTGAATGCATAGGGTTCCTAAAATTTATATATATCCATAATGTGTAGAGACATTACCAGTAAGCCCCAATAATGTCAGGGTTTGCAAGTATTTGACCTTGCCAACAATGTCAAGATAGATTATCAACACTTTTTTCAAGACCTAAATGTTTGATGAAGCATATATTAAACATTTTTGGATCATGTGGCATATTATATGAGTGACAAACAACTAGAATCATCTAATTAATGCATCATCATATCGTCTTGCCAATTATAAATTAAGTGGTTATATCTATTATCCCCTTTCAATTAAGATTATTGTATTTATTATCATTTCATATGTAATCTTAGTGTTAATTTTTAATTATTTTATATCTCTTAGGTGTAAAATATGTAATATAATATTGTAAATCATAGGAGCAATCGAAGGAAAGTTTTTTTTTTTTAGTGATAAGATAGAGATTCTTCATAGGTAAATGAATAGTCATCTTAGAATATGAAATGAATAGTCAAATTCTTGGCCATTTAATAATGTAATATTTTATTCTTAATCAATGCAATCTTAAATAACTTTGTCTTGCATCAAATTTCATCATTCAATCTGGCCTAACATTGGTATCAAAATGTAGGCTTTCTTACTCCTTTATTATTTCTCCATTCTTCCTCACTAATCAAATTATTTCAAAATTAATTTTTTTATTATCCAATACTGCATTGTAGTTATTCAAGAAGGCATCTCAACTAGATTCAAGGCATTTTTGGTTTTTTAAATGTGGTTTCTAAATTTTACATAGGTATATTACTCATATCAGACTTATACTAAGGCATTTTGCTATCATAGTTCTTATTTTTACAGTTTGGTATGGTGTATAAACTATAAATATGGAATTTTTACTCAATTCTAAGAAATTTTTTACTTTATGGCTATCTCATACCTATGTGGTGATGATTTTCCTAGAATTTTATTTTTTTGGACTACATGGAGTTGATTTGGTTTATTTTACTATTTTTTATTTATTTATATTGTGTATCATTCCAAGTTCTAACTTTAAATTGTGTAGTTGAATTTAAGTCTTAATAAAAAGCCCTTTTTGGTGGTTAATAAGTGTATTACCTATTATAGGATACATAATAACATGTCAATCAACATTGCATGCATTTTGGATTGCATGGTAGTTTCTACATTCTCTTGAGTAGTGTATTTCCTATGGTGGGTTGCCTGGAAATTTGGTATGCATTGAAAGTCTTGTGGTGAGGAATTATTTACTATATTTTTCCCAAAAGGTGATCAAACCGGCTTGGACAAGGATCCAACATGGATAAGGCTCTAACATGGAATTTCAACATTCCACTTGGCACTGAAGAGATAAGATAAGTTAGTATTATCTTATTTTATGCATTTTCTTTTAGAATGAAAGTATAATAGCTAAACAAAGAACATTAACACAAAGGAATAACATGAATGTTTATTCATATTTAACTTATTAAAAACTAATAATTCATTTTTACAAACATTAATTACTCTTTTTTCACCGATGAGATGTGGGTGAGTTGGTGAAGTGACTTGGTTGCTCAAGCACCACCAAGGTTTAAATATTAGTATGGTATCAAAGGTTGGTTATGGATAATCATTGGTATTCTTAGGTTTTTTGTGACCATTGATGGTATTCTTAGGCTAGTTATGGTCATTAATTGATATTCTTGGTCTAGTTGTTTCTATTGTTGATCATTTTGTTACTTATGATAGATGATCACTTGGGGATCTAGGCCCCTGATTGTGTCCCAGACTAGTTGGAGATTTAATCAAAAGTGAATAGGGTAAGGATCCCACCAAAACTAGCTACTATAAAAAATCTCTTTTTTATAAAATTAATAAAAATAAAAAAACAAATCAAATTATGTAAACACAAAACTAATATATATCATTTGGTATCAATAGTGCCTTAGATCATGTTTACAATTCAAGTCATCATGATTGAACTACTACATATATAGTTTTAGACACTAAAATTAAATCAATAAATGCATAACAATATAATTCTTTGAATTTTTTACCCTGTTTAGATAACTCACCATTTTGATAACCATTTATCTATATGAGAACCTTTCAAGTCTTCAAATTTCTATGAACATCTTCTAGGCTTTCCTAATTTATTCCTAAACATCCTTAGTTATCAAAACCTTCACCACTAGTTCAGTTTTAGAACCTTATATCCAATCCATATAAGTGTACACAAGTTAGATAGGGGCACACTATGCACCTATCCACTAGTATGGACTTGTCCCCTAATGACAAGTTTTTAAAAATGATATGCTTCCTAATGGATCTCCCATGCAATCTATAAGGTTGGTTATTAGAATTAATTCAAAGGTCTTCCTATAAGAGCACATCAAGTGCCTCACATCAAACCCTCTTGGTTATTCTCTAACACTCTCTTTAAAAGTTGATTTTAAAGGATTTATGTATTTAACAAAGAGCCCTAATATGATTATGATGTAGTAATACAATCATTAGCCAAGTTATACTATTTTCTTGTAGGTTGAAGACCATTGTTTAGTTGTATTAATTACATTTATATGATCTTCCCCATATGGAAAACTACATTAGCCTAAGTTCCACATAGACTATGTAGGCACCACTTAGTCAACAAGGGGGTTTTTGAGAATAGCTCAACCATATCCCAATTCTTGACTTTTTCCCCTTTGAATTCGATCTTGTTTGTTCCTTGTGTAGGCTAGGTTTTTTATCTTGAATGTTATTTTCACATCAAATAAAATATCACATAAAAATAATTTACCTATAGATAGAGGTGAAGAACCTCAAACTTTTAGATTCAATGCACACTCAATATAGATAAAGTCATAATAAAATACAACAATGCACTATGACCTTATCTAAATACTACACACTTGTCCTAAAGTATAATTAAGAAAAGTTTTAAATAATATTGTGTTTGTATGTATCTATAAATGTTTTTACATATTATTTATCATAAAAATCATAATACAAAAACAACAAATAAGTTTACAAGGACATCTCTCTAACCCTAACCCTTGTTTCTATATTTAGCAATTTACAGCTTCTATAAATTATGTATGTCACTATGTGTTTATATTAGGTTTCTTTATTTATCTCTCTTAGATCATATTTTAGGCTTAAAATAATTTAGAGTTAAATATAACACACATAATTAATTCTAAGGGTAAACATCTTGGTGAACCTACTTTTAGAATAGATATTACTTGCACTTTTATTGATTTCTATCATAAGGTTTCAATTTAATTCTATATATTCCTAACATTAAAATAATATAGTCATTAACCTTGGATATTATTCATGACATAATTATTCAACTTTTTCGATCTTGGAGTAATTTTAAACTCAAAACATTTGTCTTGTTAGCTAAATAAATATCAACATAGAGGTTTTTTCTTTCGCTTTTGGATTGAATTTTGTTGACTCCTATACATAAACATATTTTTATTTTTATTTTTCACTTGATTTTTCTTGTTTTAGATACTATATTCTAGAGGTATATAAACTCATATCTACTATAATTTTTGGCTACATCATGTCTTGTTTACAATTCTAGTCTATTTTTTACAGACATGATGGTGTGAGGATCTTGATCTAATACTCATAAATTATATAGAGATAGTCATGAATTTTAGGATTCCATTGTTTACACAAAAATATGATGATATACCATCTGTTTTATTCTAGAGTGCATTGGCAAGCAGTTAGTTTTGGGAAGTTACTCTCAGCTTACCTTAGAAACTGGGTTTAGGGGGCTATGGGCATGGTTCTACCTCCATAATTAGTGATTTGAAATATTGAGTTGACACTTTTAAATAGATGAGAAATTATATTTGAGACCCTACACATCATTCAAAACCCTTCTATATCACCCCTTTCATCCTTGATTTTTGTTTGTATTTCTTATTAGATCATAAATTTGCTTTTTCATTTTTGTATTCACCATGGGTGTAGTATTTACATGTTCTTCTCATTTTTTACATAGAATAATGAGGTTTATTTTAGATTATAGTGTTCCTTTGCACCATTATAGTTAGTATGTTTTTCCCATAGAATCCCTACAAATTAATTAAGAAATATTTGTCTCTTCATCTTCATAACTATCTTACCTAATCTTGTTCTCTACTTGAACCAATTATTTTGTAAAATATTCAATGAAATGGGAATAATAAGAGGTCTATGATAGGAATATATCACCTAAATATGTCTTATTACCCACCCCCACCCTCTTTATGGATGCATCATATCCCTTTTTCTAACTTTGATGTTAATATTTATGATTATGCAGAGCATACCTTGAAAATATTGGATTCTTTTGTATATGTTTCTCAAGATGAACTTAATAAATCATCTTTTTCTAGTGCAACTCTTTCCTTTCCTCCTACACCTTTTGTTGATTATCTTTATTTCCTTGATTTTGTAACTCTTCATTATACCTATACTCCTCCCATTATCACATCTAATTCTTCCCATAAATAACCTTTTCTTCTTTTTCAAACCAAGATAACTAAAAGTGAGAAAACCATCTCTCATTCTAGTCCTTATATTTTGGTACTCTATTGCACAAAATTTTATCCCCTCAATTGTCATCTTACCCTCTTCCAATTGTCTTTGTGGTTCCAAACTTCCTCTTTATGAAGGGAAAGGTGTTCCTGAATAAAAATTTTATGCCTTCAATGAAACTTGTTTAGATTATACAAATAATGATAGATTGTTAACCAAGACATTTCCAAGAAGCATTAAGGATTATTCTCTTAGGTGGTTTTATGATATTCCTCTATAATTATTTACAACTTTCAACTCATTGGAACATAAATTTTTGGCACATTTTTCTATCAATATTGGTGAGAAATTATCCTATGCTCTACTAACAAAGTTTAAGCAAGGTCCAAATTAGATTATTAGTGAATTCATTTTAAGATACAAAACCATGTTAGATAAAATGTCAAATAATGATCTTCAAGACACTTTCATTCAAAACCTGTTCACTCCTCTTTAAGAGTCTATCATGTTTGATAAGTTTATATCATTTGATTAACTATGTCATATACTTAAGGAATGTGAGGTCAAATTTATTACATTGAACAAGCTCAAATATGGCTCTAATGTTCCTTATACATCTACTATAATGTTTTAAGGCAAGCCTAATTATAAGGTCAAACCTAATTAAATTAATAATGATGTTAAATTTATATGTAATGCAATAGCCCAACCATAAAATAGCTACAATTAAAATCTCCACCAAGGAGGAAATTTTAAAGGCTACCTTCACCTCCTCATGTATTGTTTCAAAATCTTATTGGGTGTAATTTTATTACATTTCCTCTACCATTTTAATTAGATCTATCTAGATAATAATCTATAAACTTTGATGGTAATGCATTTTTTTATTATCATAGGTGTGTTGGGTACTCAAAAAATAGATACATGAAGCTCAATAATAAAATACAAGATCTCATTTATGGAAATATTATTGATATTGGTACACTTATTGAAGAGGTTAAACCTAAAGCAAATAAAAATGTAAAACTAAAAATGTATCAAGATCCCTTTCCCAATCATGGTGCATATGATAATAATCAAGACTATAGAGTATAGTATGCATATAATAATCATCCTACTCCATATTCATATGGACATCCACTTGATACCATCATTTGTATAATTATAAAAAATATATTTAGCATACATCTAGAATTGTGAAGGAATTTAATGGCCACACACAAGATACTCTTGGAGACATTTTTTTCCCATTAAAAGTGTTCCATCTCATATTGCATACTTATTTATTAGTGTTACCAAGCATAGGTGTATTTGATAAGTTGTTGGGAAGACCTTGGTTAAAAATAACTAGAGTAGTTTATTTTATAATTCACAAATGTCTTAAGTATATTCATGCTAATAAAGTGGTTAAAATTTTATGCATTAAATATGAATATCCATTGGCACCTATCTCCTATTATTACAAAATAATTAATTGGTATAGTTATTGACAAAATTTGTAATGATCTAGTTTACACTACTATTTAGGATAATGATTCACACTCAAATAAGAATACTCAAAAAATAGTTTTTACATATATACATGGAAATGAGCATATTCTAGTTTCTTCACCTAGTAATGATCATGGTGATATTTTAGTTTTTCAATCTAATGTTGAGCATCACATGGTTACACATGAACATGATCATTTAGCATAATAAAGCAAGATATAAATCCCTACACATGTACAGGTTATTGAAAATAATCCTACATAGGTCCATTATACAAGGATAAAAGTTTTGATAGATTTATACACAATGATTAAGAGGGATACTTGATGACATATGGTTCTTCTTCATATGTAGATACTTCTACACATGAAACTACTTAAGTAGCACAAGAGATAAGTCCTTCCTATCATGAAATTTGGTACATCTATGAGCATATTATTGATGATATTATTGGTTTGACACATTATAGAATCCTATCCTATTATCATCCTTAAGATAATTCCCTTGATTAGATTCCTAGATTAGTCCCTATTTGTACATAACATAGTTGATTGTTCATCTTTTATTTCTTAAAATTCTACACCTATTCAACTTCGTATAGCCTTTTGTATTTTCATTTTTCCTTTTGGGACACTTGTTACCTTCATTTGATTCAACCCATTCTAAAAACCTAAGGAAACCGTCCTACTATTATATCAATTTTTACATATATTTCATGGTAGTCCATACATGATCTAGGATATCATATGTAATTTCATGCTTATATTAACATACTTATACATGAGTTCACTTGGCTTTGATTTCCATATTTTGAAAATATTACATTGACATCAGGGGGATCTCACATGCCTTCCTCTTTTCCATGCTTTGATTTAGCATATTATTGAGGGTTGTTTGAATCTTACCTTTCTTAATATATTTTTAAAACCATGGTTTCTATTAATTTTCATATATTTGTCTTTTGTGCATTCTTATTTCCTTTAAAATATTAAAAATACCAAAAAATAAAAAAATTGGAATATTTTGTAAAAAGTAAAAATTAGAACCTATAGGCACATTTGTCTCTTGCTAAATATGTTAATGCTTATGTAATATATACTTCTATTTTAGTACATATCATATTTTTAAGGCATTATACATCTCAAAAGTTATTATGAGTGTGTAATAAGACAACATATATAGTGCAAATCAATATTCATACATATCAAAAAATACTTTAATCAAGAATATTTTAATATAGCCAATTAGGACAAAATTATAGTAGGTAGATAACAGTGCACTATGAACCAGTCCCCTACCATGCACTTGACCTTGTGCATCTTATCTCTCTATTTAGAATGGAAACCCAATCAAAAGGACATCTATCTCATTTTTGAATAAATTACAACATCCACACTTAGATATTAGAATTGTTTCACATCTAAATTAAACTTTCACATGGTTCAATGTTTGTCAAGTCTTTCACCCAATAGCCTAGTTTCCTTGGGGAAATCATTTTTTTATACATTAAAACCTTACAATCTGTATATACTTATTAAAAAAAAATTAGGTTGATTTATAAATACAAACACAAGTGTTTTAATGTTTCACTCTTTTCATGTACGTCTTTATAAACATGCTACTTGCTAAATCGAATCATAGATCCATCTGCATTACTTATTCTTTCTTCATTCAATGTATGTTTTTATAGCATATTTGTTTCAATTTATATCATGGTTTTTCAAACTTTTTTATCATTTTAAGAAGCCCTTAGCTTCCATGTATGTTCAACATACACCTTTATTGTATGGCACAACCATGACTTGTGTGTGCGGCCTTTGTGGCCTTATATTCATTATGTGACTTGTTCATGTACCTTATATTCAACATTTTTGGCTCAATTTATGCATATATATTAAATTTTATCCTCTTTTTGACATCTTACAAGTACCTTGTATGTGGAATTCTATGCCTCTTTTTTATAACAATTATTTGACTTTGATTACATGATTTTTATTCGACTACTACAGTCCATGATTCTTATAATGCACTACTATGTATCTACTTATCTATCTATGGATCCATGTTATAAATCATGTACAGTACTATTCACTTGCTTCAAACTTTGTAAAACATGTCTTACGATTACATATTTAAAACACTTATAAATTAATTATCATGCTTCATTTTCATTACTACAATGCAATATCAAACTTATATGATGTAAAAAAATCTACCAATGTTTCAACTACTTCAATTATACATTTATATTATTTCAATACAAAACTAAATATATTAAAAATGTTTTTCAATAATTTATCTTAAAAATGTTTTTCAATAATTTATCTATCTTTCACAAATGTTCTCACTTTTTTATTTTGAGATAAGTGATTTTAGTAGGCAGTCTCCATCATCTCAAAATTGGGGCATCACAATGGGCCTTTTCAAAGAAATAAAATTGAATTTTTGGCAACTTACAATATGCAAAAATTGGAAAATTTTAAATTTATTAGGGCATTTGATTAGTCTATATTCTCCATTCTTTTAGATACTTGTGCATAAACACACTTGTGTGAATATGGTTCAAGGCTTCAAATAGGTTTTCATAAATATCACATTTTGGCCCTATACACAGTATGGGGGGCATGATATACATTCATGGACAATCTACTACTTTTAAAATATCAGCATTATCTCTTATCAAAATATAAAATATCAAGAAACTTTACAAAGTTTATAGTTTGAATATTGATCCAAATATAATGGTGTGATTCATATTTTGAAAGTAACCAATACTTGAGATTAGTGACACTTCACACTTGGTTTTAATTTTAGAAAGCCATATACTTAGTTCCCATCTTATTCTCCTTCAAAATTTTCAAGTGGACCAACACTTGAGCTTAGTAATGTTATGCACCTAGTTACACTTTTAGTGAACCACCTTGTTGATTCCTATCTCCTTAAACATTTTTAGAGTACTCTATGAGGGTTAGAGCATGTATCTTTCCAAATAAAGCATCTACACTGATTATTCAAATTGAGACTTGATCTTTCTCAATTTAACACTTCTCCACATGCCTCAACAAGTGGGAATGCATATCCACTAGATGAAGACAAAGTGTGTTTAAACACTTAGGTATCATATTTACTTTAACCTAGTACTTTATGCATCACTAAAATAAAGGGGAGGATGTAGACACTAAAATTAAATTAATAAATGCTTAAAAAAATTGGTCCTTGACATTTTTACCTTGCTTGGAGAACTAACCATTATAATAACCATTTATCTATATGATATCCTTCCAAGTATTATAATTTATATGAACATCTTATGAAATTTCCTAATCTATTCTTAAGCATCCCTAATTAGTAGACACTTTAGCACCAGTTCAATTTCAAAATCCTCTTTCCAATCTGGATAAGTGTGCACTAGTCAGATAGGGCACACTACACACTTATCCACTAGTGTGAACTTATCCCCCACATTCCAATGACTAGTTTTTCAAATTGGCATTCTTCTTAATGTCTCTCCCATATGATCCATAAGCTCAGTTATCATAAATAATTCAAAGGTATTCCCATAAGATCACATCAATTGCCTCACTTCAAACCCCCTCAATTACTGTTTTAACACTCTCTTGCAAATGAAATTTCAAAATCACTTATCTATTCAACAAAGAGCCCTTCTATAATTTTATTATAGTAATACAATCATTGCCCAAGTTATATTATTTTATTGTAGGTTAAAGTCCATTATTTATCAATCATTAAAATAAAAATTTCTAGTTTCATTCATTACATGTATATGATCTTCCCTAAAGGGATAACTACATTGGCCTAAGGTCCACATGGACTATTTAGGCAACACTCACTCAAAAAGGGGTTTTTTAGGATAACTCAACAATATCCCACTTCTCCACATTTTTTCCCCTTTACATTTGATCTTATTTTTTCCTTATGCATACTAGGGTTTTGTATTTTATAGGTTTTCCATGCATCAAATCAAATATCATACAAAAATAATTGACCAAAAAATAGAGAAAAACAACCTCAAACTTTCATATTCAACATAGATAGAGTTATAATAGAAGACAAAAATGTATTTTGACCTTGTCAGTTACTGCACTTATCCTAACATACATTGAATCAAATTTTTAATTAACACTATGTTTTCAAGTCTCTGATAGTAGTCTTACATGGTCACAGTCAACAAAAGTATAATACTTAAAGAATAAATCAATTTACAAGGATATCTCTTTAACCCTAACCATAGTTTCTATATTTAGCAATTTACAACTTCTGTGAATTTTGTATATCAGTGTGTGTTTATAGTAGGTTGATTTATTTATCCCTCTTAGATTATATTTCAAGTTTAAAATACTTTAGATTTAATTATAACACACATAATTAATTTTAAATGTAAGAAATATCCTCATATAGATGCAATATTGGTGTTTGTGGGTTAGTCCCAATAAACCTATAAGTAGAAACAAGGAAAAAATCATTTTCCCATTTCCTTTCTTAGATCAAATTTCAAGTTTATAATAATTTATATTTAATTAGAACACACATAATTAATTATAAAGGTAAATGATATCCTCATATAATTATAATAATAATGTTTATGGATTAGTGCCTATAAACCTATGGGGAGAAACAAGGAAAAAACATTTTCCCATTTCCTTTGTTGTCCATTTGTGACTATCTCTAGAACTAAATTATGAAATCAAACAAGATCACTCTAAGTATAAAGGGTTATCATGCCCACATACAAGTAATTATCTTTGAGTAGGTGTCAGGTATTAGAAAGGACGATCTTCATCCATGTACTAATATATTTAAAGGAAGGGCACACATATATATAGGTTTGGTATATTGGTCAAGTGGTATATATAAAATGGGACTATTTTATAGTGTTAAGGAACCATTCATTGTTGGCACAACCCTATTTATAATGGTCTAGATAGGTGGAGAACACATTAATATTCAATGACTTGTGGTTTAACATCCATGGTATAAGTAAAATAATTTAAAATCATTGGACTTGATTAGGGCCTCAGTTAATGTAGAGATGTTTCCTCAAATTTAGGGGTGCAACATTGCCTGGGAATATTTTCAAAGTTTAAGGAACTATATTATTCCCACGTAGAATTGGTGTTCATAGAGTTTCCATTGAAACTATTCAATCTAGAATTTAAAAATGGGGATGTCATTAGTTTATTTTTTTAAAATCCATGAAATCAAGAATGATGTTTATAAAATTAGTATAAAATTTGATGTATCTATGAACACCTTCATAAAATATCTTCTTGATACATAATTAACCTACCTAGATTCATTGCACTTGAAATAAATCTATCGAATACTCTCACATTTGATCAATTGGTTGAGAAAATGGCCAAAAAAAACTCCTTTGAAAGAAAAATAGAGTCCATTAGATAATTCATTTTTATAAAAATAAAAATGTAACTATTAAAAGAATTCAATAAATTATAGGGGTAAAGGGAAGAGAAAATGGAGAGGAGGAAAATCTAGTAAAAATAGTAGCTAACATAAATGAAAGAAGAATGACAAATGACACTTATATTACAAATGTTGTGATAGAAAAGGGAGTCATGAGACCCATAAATGTATGACATCATGGGATAAAATTTAAGACCATAATAAAAATAAAAAAAGAAATGAGATGAATAAAAATTTAGAACATGATTTAGCTCAGTTTTCTTGTGAATGTGCACTTTTCATCTCTAATAAAGTAAATAATGCCTTAGTGAGTTAAATGTGGGATAATGATTGGGTTTTAAAGACTAATGCCACTCAATATATGAAATTTTAAAGGGAATTATTTGAGGATTTTCATGAATAAATTTGTGGTCTAGTGTATTTAGTAGATAAAATTATTTTGTGACTTCAAGGCAAGGCACAATCCAACTCAAGTCACCAAGACTTCCAGACTTCATTCTCCATAATGTGTTATACCTTAGTTGAAAATAAACTTTTTGTCTCTTATGCTAATTTTAAAACAAGTCCAATCTATTATGAATTATGATGGAGAGGTGAAATTCACAAGGAAATGTGTCAATATAATCATTATAAATGGATATAAAAAATACAAATTATTGAAACTTAGGGGTGAGCATTTAGTGCCAATAAAATTTTCTCATCTCAAAGAAAAATAAATACTAACAAGTCTTCTCTAGAATGCTATATTTAAGCACAACCATTATGACATCATCCACATAATGTATAAAAATGGTGTTGTAGGCTTACTGACTCTACTCAAAAATGTTGAAAAGTGTGAGGCCTACATATTTTTGAAACACAACAGAGAAACATTTGAAATTTTAGAATGGAAAGCTAAAAAAAGTTCAAAATTTATTCACTTTGATCTATTTTCTCTACCAATCCTCTCCAAATGTGGTAAAAAACACTTCATGTTTTTCATTTATCACCAAATCAGGATTACTTTGATATATTTTCTAAAGAAGAAATAAGAATCCTTAGAAACACTTCAAAAGTTTTGAACCATGGTTGAAAATTAAGCCTAATCACGTATTAGCAAACTTAGGATTGATAATGGTGGTGATTTCACTTAAAAGATGTTTGAAACCTATCTCAAGTAGAATTTAATTAAGCATCCTCTCAAAGTCCCTTACACTCCTTAGTATAATGGAGTAGTTAAGAAATTGAACCCAACTATCATGAACATGGTTCGGCAATGTTGTTCTTCAAATGGATAAATATAAACTTCTAGGTAGAAGTAGCTCAAACAACATTATATTTCACATATCACCATTAATAGACTTATAGATGAAGACTCCATATGAAATTTGGTGTGGTCATCACCCTTCAATGTGACATATTTATATTTTTGAATCCACATGCTATGCATTGATTCCAAAGTAGAAAAAGAAAAAACTAGAACATAATGATAAAATTAATTTATGCACAATTGAATGTTGGACCTAGAAATGTAAATGAAGGTAAAAACATAACTAAATATAGAACATTGGATGTTGATGGGATAACCTCATACTAAGGTAAAAAAATATTAGTAATTATTCATTAATGAGACACCAATACACCCAATACTAGAATGTTCCTTCTCCTCACTTCTTCTCACAAACTCTTTCACAAAACCAAATATATGAATACTCATAAGCTTGTGTATTGGAATAATCTTGGGTGGTGTCATATTATTTTTCAATATAAATGAATTTATAATCAAGGTGGACTATTGTAACCAATGGATCTAAAATCCCACCCAAGACAAAATGGTAACTTTTTATAATTCTATATTTTATTATTTATTAACATGATTATTAACTCATGTATTATAACTAATAAAAGATGTCATTATTGTATTATGTAAATGTAATGTGTTAAGGGAACTTCTATACCACTTAACTATTATTTTTTCTAAAACTCCCCCTTAATTCTAAGTGTGGATACATGCCATAACTACCTTTATACTAAAGGAATTATACTTTGTGAATCATGTACGAGTTTAGGGTCTATATAACATTTGATGAATTTAAAAACATTCATCATGCCAATATCACCTTTTGAGACAACATGAATTATAATCCATAAACTACTTAGAGTTAGTTTAAGCTATCATGATTGTGAGACTACATCTCATAGTTTCTCATAAATAATTAACTAAGTATTTTGGATAATTTTATAACACAAGGACCTCCATTATAAGAAATGATTTTAATTATTGAGTACATTATAAACTCACATATTGTGAAGTTTAACAAACTCACATAAATTGACTTATTAAAATACTTTAGAATGAGAAGAAGTAGAGATAAGATTAAAAAAACACATGACCATTAGGAAATGACATTATCATGCATAGTCCCACTCAATGGTAACTCCAAGAGGCCCATCATTGTATGAAACTTTAAAAACTTAGTAGCACCAAGTGGTCTTGTAAAGATATTTTCCACTTGTTCATCTTTAGGATAAAATTGGAGATCAATGTCACCATTTAGGACTTTCTCTCAGATAAAATGCACATGAACTTCAATATGCTTAGTTCTTTGGTGTTATACTAGATTTTTTGCCATAGCTAAACAATGCTTATTATCACAAATAAGGGTGGTACTATTAGAAACATCCAAAGGGAGTTACTATAACAACCTTCATAGCCATATGGCCTATTTAGTACCTTACATATCAATTATATACTCCACTTATATATAAGAGATAGAAATAATAGGTTGTTTTTTATTGGTCCAAGTGATAGCACCTGCACTAAACTTAAACACATATCTAGAAGTGAATTTACAATCAATAGTATCACCAACATGATTAATATCACAATAACCATATAAATTAACATTATCAATGGAAGAATAATATAAACCATAATTTATAGTTACTTTGATATAATGAAGTATCTAATTTGTTAACTTACAATGATCCAAGTATGGATTTGGCATGAATATGGAAAAAAAACACCTACAACAAATGAAATATTTGACCTAGTAATAGTTAGATAAATCAAACTACCAACTAGTTGTCTATATAGAATGGGGTTAGCTATGTCAAAAGTAGGTTTTGGATCAAGCTTAACACCAAATTCAATAGGGGTAGATGTAGGCTTACAATCAAGCATATTAAACTTAACAAGAAGGTTATGAGCATAATAAGATTGAGATGTAATAACTAAATTTTTATCCTAAAATACAACCATTTCTAGAAAATAATGAAGAATGCCTAGATTAGTCATCTCAAAAGATTGATTTAGTTTACGTTTATGTTTATATTTATATTTATTAATTAAACTAATTTGATTACCAGTAATAATAATAGCATAAACATATAACTAAATTAAGATAAAAATACTATTTTCAACTTTTAAAAATATAAAATTATCTAAATAATAGTAAAAAAACCTAATTATTTAAAATAACTAGTGATTTAGAATACCAAGCTTAAAGATCTTGTTTCAAATCATAAATATATTTATTTAACTTACAAACATAATGTTCTTTGTTAGGTTCAATGATACCTATAGGCTGAGTCATATAGATTTCTTAGTCTAGGTCATCAATAGAAAGGCATTTTTGACATTCATTTGGCATATTATTTAACATGTTATAATGCATCCTACATACCTTATTTTCATGAATTGATATATGTTTTCAACATGATTTTATACTATTTGGTTGTATGTTTTGCTATTATTTTGTTAATACTACACTAATGATGTCATAATTTGATTCAGCTCATGTTTAGTTGGATATTGTTGACATTTGCCTAAGTATTATAGCTATAATTTATTTTCCAAATATGTTGATTTGGTTATAACATTCAATTTATACACTTGTATGATTCAGTTGAGCTATATTATCATATTGTATAGGTGTTATTGATGACCATTTATGGGATTAGGTACATGTATAGGTACATGAGCTAGACTAGTGGTGGACTCTGATGGTTAGGGGATAATGGACAAGGGTAGTGAGTAGTCGAGTAAGTAAGACACAGATAAAAAGTAGATCTTGCATGAGTTTTTAGTCAATAAGCAGTAGTTTATTAATTTTGTTATCCTATCACTTTTATCATCTTTCGATATTGTTCTTGTTTTCAATCATATTCTTGTACTTTTTATCATTATGTGGTCATGCATGCCTTGATTGTTTTATCATCCTGTGTTTGGCTACTCGGCATTAGTTGATTGATTGGTTTCATTCTCTTATTTTTTTATTAAGCTATTGCTAAGCCTTTAGTATTTTTATCTCGTATTATACTATTCATAATCATTAGAATTGGTTGTTCATAGGCCATCATTGGCTTATAGCCAATTGTGTCGGTAATGTTTACATGAATGTTTAATAAACAAATATAAGACCATTGAGTGTTATCTTGAGAAACATAAGTCTACAATTGTTGTCAAGATCCATAAATTTGCATAGGTTATTTATAAAATATTATAAATCTTGTTAATGTTTGTCATGCATTAATAAATGACATTTTGGTTTTGTTTTGAAGTCTTAGACATGGTGTTAAAAGGATCAAATGTTTATGTTTTTTATTATGGTATTTTGACCCATGACGGGGTCATGAACTTATCATGGCATTAGAATTAGTTTGAATCAAATATTTGATTTTATTTAATAATGACATTTAGATGGGGGTTAGGGGTTCTAAATTCTAAAAAAAAAATCATTATGACCTAATTTTTCATTAGAAAGGGTTAATAATTTCATGTTTTGAGATTTGGTATATTTAGGGAAGATTGGCTCAGCTACCAAAACATTTTTTATAAGGGGGTAGTTGAGGAGAGGCATGGGAGAATATTTTGGAGAAGAGTGGAGAAGATTGGGGAGAGAAGAGAGAAAACCTAGGAGAGAAATGGTTATATGAGGAGTAAATGGAGGGAGAATGACCTACTTAGGCCATAGTTAAAAGATAGGTTGGGCATGGCACTAGGAGAAAAAAGAAAGAATATTGGCAAGTAAGAAAGTTTAAATAATTTTCTCCTCCTATGTGAGTAACAAAACAAGTGTTGTTTTCTTTTGTGAAAAAAATGAAGCATTTGATTTCATTCTATTGAAGAAAATAATAAATAATTATTTGCAAGTTCATAAGGAAGTAAAAAAACTTCTTGATGAACATATAAAGGTTTATAAATTGATTTAAATTGATATTTAACTCTTATTATACTAACAAGTCACTTTAGCTGGGTTATAATAAATTTAAAAGTTAGGGTTTTTAAATCAAAAAGTGAAATATTCATTTTAAAACCCTCTAAAATTCCTATTCATTTTGTTTCCTATCCATATTAAAGTGCTCAAATTTAATGTGTATTTGCTTTTTTTTACCTAATCATAGGGTTTAAGCTAGTGCATATCAATTTTTCTTGCTTTTACATTTGGGTATTTCACCTATCTTGAAGAGGCCATATTTTTATTCATGGTTTGGTTTTAATTTTTTTATCTATTGAAGCAACTAGTTAGAATGGCATTTTGAGATTATTTTCTTAAATAAAATATTTCACCATTGTCATCTAGTTGTGTTGGGTCATAACATTTGGGGTTTCCATTTTTCCTTGCTTGTAGAAGTGGTTACGCTGAGTGAGTTTTTGGGTTTCATTATCCTGATGGTTCACCATTTTTGGAATGATTAAATTAAATTTTGGTGTATGAATATTTACTTAGTGTCTATGAGTTAAACAAATAGGGTTTATTGTTATAATATTAAAAAACTTGTGATTATATTAATGTTGTTTTTCTTACAAATAGTTATTTTTTTAAACAGAATGACCTAGCCATATAAAGGCTAGATATAGTTATTCCATCACCTATTTGTTAGATTTCTCCAAGACCTCTCAATAATATCAAATGCACACATAAAATATATAGAGTAGGTGAGAGAGTAAGTGCAAAGAATAATAATGAATAAGCATTCCTCTTTAACTTTGGATGATGAATACAAATGGAGATTGGTACAAATATAAATGTGAGAGAGAGTGAAACCCCACATTCTAGTGAATATGAAACTAATATTCCCAAATGACCCAAAATGGCATAAAAGACCTTAAGCAAGCATAATGAATTATGTAGACAAAACTCGTTGGATAAAAGTATAGACCTAAACCATCCCCCCTTAAGCATAGCTTAGGTGAGCTAGATAATTGGGTCCTAATAATGAGGCATGATGAGGTACCCAATTACATAGAGATGATCCCATTATCCTATAAATAATAAGAATGTGTGCCTCCACAAAGAAGAGAGTGAAATCAAGTACAAAATATTGCATGACAAATGTTATAGTAGGTCCCTCTATAATAAATGATGTCTCTTCCTTTTAAAATAAAGAATCCCTGAGATCCCAAACTGCTAAATTCCCACTCAAGTGGAATGCATGTAGGAATCAAGATATATATCTCTATAAAATTCTTAAAAGTCTCATTGATAGTGCTCGAATGTGCCAAAGTCTGATCAACTATCATAGGAATAATAGTAGAAGATGCAAAATATGAAGTATACAATGAAGGAGAAAGAACAAATAAAGAAGAATATAGACATGGAACATTTTCTCAAAGAATGTCCATGGGAAGAATATAATAAGGCTCAAAAACCATCAAAACCAAAGACTAGTCTGTAAATGAAGCTCTCAAATCTACAATATGAATATCCATAGGAACATATGAGTCATCGATACTCTCAATGTATATAATCTCATTAAAATCAATAAATTCCTTTGAAATGCAAGTTTATGAAGGCTCTATAAGAGCAATAATTTACATAGGAATGAATGCAAAATATCTAATGAGACAAGTAAGGTCTTATAGAATAGTATCCCATAGTAGGGATTAGATAGAAGAAAGAGCACTGTCTATCATGGATATATCATCACAAAAAATAAATGCATGATGAGAGACTAAAATAATATAATAAAATATAATAGGAAACAAAGGAAGAAGTGTGACATAAATCATTATAGGATCCCTAAAAATATTTTGAAGAGTGATGCAAATAATGAAGGGACACTTTATGTGTTCTACATGGTGGTGTAGATCCCATGAAGCATTCAATAACAAGTGACCATATACATAGTCACAATATTTGGCCCAATCATTGTATTGACTTAGGTCAATAGGAGCAAGAATCTATCCATATAAGAATGGAATAAGGTCCTAATTTGTAAGTGAACATTCCTTGTACACATGCCATAAAGCAAAATCAATCTTCCCAAAAAGGACCACTAGCATAGACTCAACCTTCCTCCTATGGAGTCTCTAAAAAGGATTCTTCATGAACTAGAGAAGACTCCAAGGAAGTGAAAGATAGAATAAGATACTCTGCAATGAACCCCTGAAGCATGCTTATGAATAGGATGTCAATCACAATCAAGAATGTGCCAAGTGAGCAATCAATGTTAGAGTGATGAGGGATAATGTAAAATTATAATGAGGGTGTCAGACATAGCTGAAAATGCATCCATGTGTGAGTAATTGATACATGAAGTACAGTGTAGAAAGTAGTAGGGACCATAACACAGGTAATCCCCCCTAAATATGGCACTTTATACTTTTAGTGAATTTAAATTTAAAATAAGATCGATGGAATAAGAATGAAAAAAATCATTTTTTCAAAAAGAGGCACTCAAATCTAAGTTACCAAGCAAAAGTTATGGATAATAACATGTCCTATCATTAATGACCTAATTAATGAACTTATACTTAAAAGTTTAAAATTTTGACCAAACAAAAGGTCAGATAGCCTTCCATCTACTTGTTATAACTAGAATGGAATGATGGACCTCCCCAAGAAATCAAATGTCATAAATAACCCCAACATTAACACCCCTATGTGATTTTTACAAGAAAAAGCTTATTTGAAGGTGTTTCAATTAAAATACAAAGCTATTTTAAATAATATTAAAATAGGGTTTGATTTTTTTAATATTTTTAGGGTAAAGTTAGGTTTTTTGACTCAGAAAAGATTTGAAGAGCTAGAGGTGCCGCCATAAAGGAGGGAATCATGTAACTTTGACTAACAAAGGCTTAAGTCACCACCATTAGAGGGAAGAGAAAAAAATCTAGGTCTGGGTTGTAGATGCCATTAACTTGAGGAATAATATGCCTTTACACAAGTTGTAGAAGGTTCACCAAACTATTGAAAGTTTTGCAATGGTGTTTGGAGGGTTATAGTAGGCTGTGGAAGCTTCATCAGGTCTTCAAGCATCTAAAGGTGGATTGGAGTAATGCTTGGAGAGAGGAAGGTCATACAAAAATAATAGTAGATTGAACCATGGCATGTGGTTATTTGGTCCCTATTATATGGTAAAAAGGATCTTGATATAGGTCTAAACTTGACATAGATGTGGGTGACATAGGAGTTGTTATAAAAGAAACACATGTACAGATCATGGGAGCTGAAGGAAAGCATGTTTAGGATTAAAAAAACAAGTAATTTTGGACAAAATAGCTTAGATATGACACCAAATAAAACTAAGTATCAATATACCAAGTGTGATATGGAGATTTGAGTTGCCACTTAGGATCAAAATGCCTCTATTGTTTTCTAAAGTGAATAATGATCATATTGCAAAACCATGAGGGTTTATGATGTTAAACTAGTATAAAGGGAGATAGAGCTAAGATATGAACTTAGATTAGATTCCATTGTAATGCCAATAATTCCATTCTATGCTCCTTCAAACTCACTTAAATAGAGATGGATTCCTTTTGAATGTCACTCCAAATAAATGTGCTTACAACATATTACACCACAACACAAACCATGCAAAAAACATATATTTCAAATAAAATAATGAGGAATCTCACCAAGTATTCAAAGAAAGGTGAATGATCATTGAGTGAGGATCTAATACCATATCAAATTTCTCTAAGACATCTTAACAAGATTGAATGCACACATGAAAGCTATGGAATAGGTGAGAGAATAAATCCAAAGTTAGTGAGGAATGTTTATGCATTATTGTTATTTATACTTACTCTCTCACCTACTCCATAGCTTTTATGTGTGAATTCAATATTGTTAATAGGTCTTGAAGAAATATGACACTATTTTGGATGATTAAATGACTATACCTGATTGATTGACAAATGGGCAAGACACCTAAATCTTTGGTGTTGTGTTCATTTATTTTGAAGTTCATTTTTTATGTGAATATTCTATTTATTTTTATCTATAAGAGATGATTCTATATAAATTGAAGTGATGGAGTTGTATATTGAAACCTTGGTACACATAGAATCTATGATGAAGGTTAAATGGGTTCAACTAAAAATGTAGTTGATACCTATAAACCTTCAGAGGAAAAGCAAAGATTGCCAATCCTTATATGCTTTTTGGTGTTTGTACTTCTAGTTGTGGAATGGTGGTTAGTTGAAAAAACTATTGAAAACTTAGTGAGAGATTTTATCCCTTATTGCTCATATTCTTGTTCTAAAGACCCAAAAACTAGACTCCACCTCTTAATTGATGGTTGGGGGTTGTAAGGATGACTAATTAGGGGGCTCATAAGATGGGTGGGGTTGAGATATATCATATGGAGAATTTATATTATTTAGTTGGTTATTTGTGTAATCTAATGACTCAATGTATTTTTTAATACTTTTATCAGTTATTGTTATGACACCATGTTTTATAAATGCAAAATAACACTTGGGTTGATGTATAAAATAGAAACATGGTTATTTTAATACTATTGTCCATTCAATTATTTTAAAATTATTTATGTTGTGAATTCAAATTACTAAGATTAATTAGAATGATATATACCTCCAATAAAATGGAAAGGTTAACTGATTATAAGTTTGATTTGTTGTTTACAATTGAATTAAAGTAGTTGATAAAATGTTAATAGTTCATGGGTAGATTAGTAACTTGTATTTATCAGTTAACAATTTGAATTTATTGCTCATGGATTTTCTATATAGTATTGAGATATTATTAAATGTTGAGTTATGAGTATGTAGCTTGTAATGGTTGCACTTTCATAATAAATTCAATTTGTTATACATTATAATTAGTGATTTTATACTATTACACCAACAGTTTGAAACATAATTTTTAAGTTGTTTTAAGTTCCAAAAAGGCACTACATATGAGAGTAGTTTCTAGACATCAAATTCATTTTATGGTATGTTAATAAATTGTTGATAAGCTGATGTTATTGAATTATTTTGGAATGCTACATCCATACAAATAATTTTGAAATTACTCATTGTCATAACTAGTTAAGTAAGTTTGAGTTGCATAAGTTGTTATCTATTCTAAAATTCATCACTATAAGATTTTAAATCCTTATGAGAAACAAAATTGTTATTCCATTTGCTAAGTATGAGATTCTTGAGATTTCTCAGTAGGAGAGAGAATAATTTTAAATGTTGAAAGTCATTTTATTAATTTTATTATTAATTCTTAGATATCAATAAAAAAAATCAAGATTTTAGATTGACATTAGGATGTCAATACATCCTCAAGCTACTTTCTACTTGAAATGATTAAATGTTATCACTTCATAGAATTTTAACTATTCAATCTGTATAGCAATATGATCCTCAAAATAAACTAAGTTGAGCATGATAAAATAAATGATCACATCATGGATTCAAAATCATGCTTTGGCCTAATAGTGTAATGAGCCTTTTAGAGTCATAAATAGAACATGATGAAACATGTTAATAATGGTAGAATTGTTAATTAGTTTGATGTTCCTAAAGGAATGAATCATAGAAGATGAGGTGAAACACAAAAAAAATATAAATAATATAAACTAAGTGGCATACTTCTATGGTTCTTATGATAATGACCAATTGACAAGTAATTAACATTTGAGATATATAAATCTCTAGGTGACTAATTATAGGATGGTCTAGTAAGAATAGGAAACCACTATAATCAAAAGCATAATATTTAATTATGACCTTGACAAAGATTATAACCATTTAATTTGATTTTAGTATCTTATTTTTACATGTAGAATGAAGTCATGTGGTACAATGATCCCTAGAATTATAAATTATGGTATAATAATCTAAACAAAGATAATACTACAATGGGCTCTTTGTTTACATTGAACTCATTAACTATAGATTCTTATTGTAATTTCATGGATATATAGGTGCATTTATAAAATACTAAACTTGTTCAGACATATGCTATTGATTAAGTTAGTTAGAGCAATATGATTTATTCATTATGAACCTTGAGATATAAATGAACATTATATGAACAAGAAATGCATTCATGTTGAGTATGATACTCCTCTAGTATCCCAAGTACACTGAAGGGGTGGATAATATACCCTAACCTATACATAAACTTATGTATACATGAGTCTCTTCATTAGGATAAGGACACCTAGGTGGTCCTATTTGGAAGGTGTCTACCACCATATAGTTATGAGCTTATTGTTATGGATCTCATATCGACACTCCCTGAACTACATGTAGGTTTTCCATGGCAATAATATTCCTAGTAGAATCTTCTAGGGGTGATTAACCTGAATAAGGGTTTCATGTACATAAATTTGGTTATGGGGATTGAGGTAGGTCATGTAAATCCAAATTACATGTAGTAAATCTGATTCACTATATCCATTGTGAACTCTGAAAGAAGGGATGCTCAAATTTTTTTGGGGGGTCATATTTTAAGTTACAATAGAAATAAGCAATCTAATAGTACTCATTTTTTATATAAGAGCAAAAGTTTCACCATAGTCAATCCCAGGTTTTTGATTGAAACTACAAACAACTAATCTAGCTTTGAATTTATCAATTTTATAAATTGAGTTATATTTGATTTTATAAATCCACCTAGAACCAACAATATGCCTTTTATGTGGAGGAAAGACAAGATCCTGAGTATAGTTTTTAATTAAGACTTTATATTCAACTTGCATAACAACTTTTCATCTATAATAACTTCCTTAAAATATTAAGGTTCACATTCATATAGAGTCATCAAAGCATGATATGTATGTTGACTCCTAGTTAGTTTATTAAGATTATCAAGATTAAAAAAATAAATTAAAGATTCAACCCATTTAGGTATTTTAGGTTGAACATGAAATAGAAAATGTTCACCCATCAGACTCTAAATTATCCAAAATTATATCAACTTCCTCTACGGCATTTGTTTCTTCATAATAGTAACACAAGAGTCAGGTTCATCAAAATAAATACTTTGAGTGGGTTCCATAGAAGAATCATAGAAAGATTTATCAAATATTAGGACATTCCTATTCTCAATTATTCATATTTTAGATAGATCATAAACTCTTAATCCTTTAGATTTTACTCTATAACCTATGAAAATTCAAGAATAGGATGTAGGATCAAGTTTCTTTCTTTTTGATTTTGGAATAAAGATGGACTCAGGACTACCAAATATCCTAAGGTAAGCAACACTCAATTTATTATTAGACCATATTTATATGGATGAATAAATATCCAATTATTTATTAGGTAATCTATTTATAATGTGCACAATAACAATCATGGCTTTGTCACACAAAAATTTAGGAACATTTGCAGAATGCAACATTGTTCTATCCATTTCAGGGATGGTTTAGTTTTTCTTTTTAGCATTTTCATTTTTTATGGGGAACTGGGAATTTTTAACTCTCTTTTTATACTATAATTAATAATAAATAAATAAAATTATTTAATAATGTATTTACCACCATTATCATTTATTAATCTTTTAATATAAAAGTTAGAATAATTTTCAACTAAAGCTTTAAATTCTTTGAATTTAGATAACTCTTCAAAATTATTTTTAATATAAAAATACCAAATAATTATAGTGTAATAATAAATTAAAGTAACAATATAGAAAGAAACATTAATATATTAAACTTCTATATGTCCTTTAACATCACTATGAATAAGCTCTAAAGGATAAGAGGAGTTCACATCATGATTTTTGTGAAAGGGTTTAGTGTGTTTCTTACCATGTAAGTTACCCTCACAAGTTTCATGATGAGAATAAATATAAGGAAGACAAACCAAAATATTATTATGAGACATATCATATAAAATTACAAAATTAAAATGAACTAATCTTGAATTCTATAATTGAGATTCATTTCTGCTTTGCGATAAAAGGCATGTAGAAAAAGAAACAAACATATATAAATGATTCTATTGAATTCCTTTAGTAATAAGATAACCAAATTGATTTTTAATAAACCATTTATCATTAATAATATTTACTATTAAATTATCATTTGTAATATAAGACTATGATTACAATTTTTCTTAAGTTTAGGAAATTATCAAACATCATTTATGACTACATTTGCAAATCTAGCTTTTCCTTGTTTAGTAGCTTCTAGAAATGAAAAATCAACTAAATAAATCCTTTTAGATATATCTTTAGTGTCAGATAAAATATTTAATAAACATTTCATGTGATATAATTCACCTCTATATAAAATCCATTCATTTTTAGTAGAAGTAAATAAGGCACTATACAATGCAATAATGTTAGAAGTTTGTTCCTAATTGTTGTTTTTGTTTTAGTTTTGTTTTTCTATTGATTTTGATTAGAAGCTTTCTTCGCTTTGTTATTTTTATAAATTTTGTTATTAGATCTATTTTTTTATATAATATCCTTCCCTCTATATCCAAATTTACCACACAGATTGTAATTTCTTTTAAAATTTAACTTTGTGATTCTTATTACTAGATTTCTTGTTCTCATCTTTGTCATTGGCATGTTTGGCCTTAATTTTCTAGTTTTCAATGTTTTAAGTATCACTGTTAAGTGTGATAAGTGTCTAAGTGGCATTCCCGTTATAATAAAAATTTGAAATCATTATTCTTATTGAATAAGAAGAGCTAAAAGTGTTGTTAAGTTAGGAATGTCCGGATCTGTTTGGTATTTAGAATTAAGAATAGAAATGAAATTACATAATTTATCATGAATATTTAATTAAATAATGAAATAAAAAAATTTATTTTGAATAATATTACAATCACAACCATATAACTTAGATTTAATGGTATTTATTTAAACACAAAAGATTTAAAAATGCATATTTTTAGGATTCTTAGAGTCTTCAAAAGCATACATGCCATTTTATGAGAACACCAATAAATTTATCATCACAATGGATGACATATTTTATGAAACTTTAAAGGACATAACATTAGTATATAATTAAATTAACTATAAAATTATGCCAAATTTGATGTTTTAAAAGAAGTTGATATGGAGTTTCCAAATAGTGTAGATGGAACTTGTAATTAGGAAACACTTGAATCTCTATTGACTCGTGTAATTAAAATATGACACTCCCCCTATTGAAGATAGTGAAACTTCATTAGAGAATGGTGTGATGGTATAAAATTAAGGCTATTAAAATCCATAAACTAAGTCACATATGATTCATATAGCTACATAAAAAGAGATTAAAAATAGGTCAAACAGACATTGAAAGATGTTATAACTGATGAAGTTGGGAAAATAGGCATAAAAAGTGAACACATAGCCTAACATCAATAAAAAAAGTTCTTAGATGAACTTCAAAATAAGATATAAAAGACTACCTTGGAATACCATCTTAAATAATAAGTTAATGTTTTTTCACTTTGAACCAACTTCCTTCAAACAAAAACCAAAGCTTAATGCATGGATAAATGCAATGAGAAGTGAGTATGATGCATTGGTCAAAAATGGAACTTGGAAATTGGTTGATCCTATAATCAATTATAAACCTATTGGTTATAAGTGGGTATTTTGAAACAAGTATAAAACTAATGGCTCACTTGACAAGCACAAATCAAGGTTCATTAAAAGGGATTTAATAAAAATTAAGGAATTGAATAAAATTAAACCTTTGAACCAATAGTAAAATGTACTACCATTATAATCATGTTTGTTCTCATATCTCACAACAAATGGAAATTTCACTTAATGGACATAAAAATTGATTTATGGATGGTGATCTTAATGATAATCTTTATATGACTCAACCTGAAGATTTTTTAGTTGGAAATCAAGAGCACAAAGAGTGAAAATTGGAAAAAGAGTTTTATGGTTTGAAACAATCCACAAGAGCATGTTACAATAAAATCACTAAGCACCTCCTGAACATAAACTTTAAACATTTTGAGTTTGAATATGTAACGCTTTTTGTCAAAAATGTTGCATTTATAGTGGTGTATGTTGATGATCTACTCATGATATGAGAGATACATTACAAAATTAAAATCAAATTTGATGAAAAATATTTGAAATAAAAAATATAGTCTACCTTCATTAGTATTTGGGTATTGAATTAATTAAAAAACCAAAGTATGTTTTCATCACTCAACATAAATAGAGTGGTGAAATTTTGAGTAAGTTTGAAATGACAAATTGTAAGCCTCTTAGTATTCCCATGGACAAAAATTGAAATTGATATCAAAAGATACTATAGATTTAGTAGATGCTAATAAATATAGATAACTCATTGGAAGTTTGATTTATGTGACCAAAAATAGACTATATATTTATTTCATTGTTAGTGTTCTTCCTCGATTCATGAAAAAATTAGAGAAAGTCATTGGATAGCAATAAAAATATTCCTTTGATATCTCAAAGGAACACATAATTTTGGGCTCAAATACTTCGAGTTAGGGGACTTCAAACTTGTTGGATATTCAGATTTTGAATATGTTGGTGATTTTGAATATGAAAAATCTAATTTAGATTTTCTAATGAATCTAGGAAAAAAATTATCAGTTGGAAGACAAATAAGAAATAAATGTTGGAATTGTCTTCAACACAAGTAGAATGCATAGTGGATTCAGAGGCAACCATATATATTTTTTGGATAATAAGGGTTCTTTAAAATTTGCAAGAACAACATGTTTCATCAATGCCTCTAATGGTTGATAACACATATGTAATTCAAATGAAAAAGAATCTAGTCTTTCACAACTGATCCAAACACATTAAAACTAATTTTCATCTAATTTAGCATCATGTGAAATATGGTCATGTAAAACTGCTAAAATATCCTACTATAGAGAAACTAGTAGACATCTTAATAAAAGTGTTGGGATGAGAAATTTTTGAAAGTTTTAAAGGTATTATTGGTCTCACAATAACCCCCACAGATTGAAGGGTGGTCTAAATATTATTTTAATATAATATTGTAAATCTTAGGAGTAATTTTAGGAGAGATTTTGTGTCATAGTGATAAGACAGATAATATTTTTAGGTAGATGAAGAATCTTCTTGGAATATGAAATGAATAGTCACATTATTGGTTTTTTAATAATGTAATCTTTCATTCTTCATTAATGGAATTTACAATCACTTTAGTTTGTACCAAATCTTGTCATCCTATTCCTAGCCTGACATCATTTATTTTCTTGTTCTAGATATTTATGCTAGTTATCCTATAATAGGATGTGTATACACATCATTTTCTAACAATATTATCTTGGTACATAGTTACTTCTCTATACAACACACTAATTTATCACCTCTCTATATTGACTATATATGCTTGATTTTGGCATGGTACATATTGAGTTTAAATGGTCACATATATTCTATGTATACACACCTTATGAAATTATCATATTAACTCTTTTTCATTGGGGGCATGTGCCCCTTATGATATTTTTCATATACACCATTAAGATATGAATTTACCATATAGGTAGGGCATATCACTTTCCTTTGCCTTCTTAATACTTCTTCATTGTTACACTTGTTGCATATTATGTGCTGACATATGATATCAACTATTTGGATCCATGCTATTCATTTATTTCAAAAACAAAACCAACAAAACAAAGGTAGAGGCAGAATTTTTAGGGACAAAGGTCAAAAAGGAGGTAGAGGCTATTCATAAATAATCCAAGGAGAGTCTAGTACTTCACATGAATAACCATCTAATTCAAGAGGAGAATTTAGAGGTAGGAGGCCATATTTTAGAGGTAGATATGCTTTAAGGGGTAGAGGATCAGGTGGTTTTACAAGAAGGTATTTCAAATGAAACAAGTTTTTTTGACATAGGTCATGGGAATACCCATAGTATTAGTCAGTAAGGAGTCAAAGAACCAAAGGAAAAAATAAGATTACATAGGTAGTTGAGGAAGAGAGTGTTTGTTCTCCATCATTTGTGGAGGAAATTGAGGTAGGATAATCATTAATAATGAGAAGAGTGTTGGTCAAGACACCCAAGGAGAAAGAGCCACCACAAAGGAAAATTCTTTTCAAAACTTATTACACGTGACAAGGTAAGTGTTGAAAAATGGTCATAGATTTAGGAAGTATAGATAATTTAGTCTCTGCTCAAATGGTCAACAAACTAGGGTTGAAAATTTTACTTCACCCCACACCTTAGAAAGTCTCATGATTGAACAAAGGTTATGAAGTTTTGGTAAGTGAAAAAATTTTGGGTGGAATTTCAAGTTGGAAGGTATAAGGACAAGGTCCTTTGTGACATGATCCCCATGGATGTTTATCACGTGCTTCTTGGGGGGACTTAAAAATATGATAGTAAAACCATTCATTATGGTAGGAGGAATGTATACACCTTGGTTAAGGATTAAATTAGTCACACATTGATGCTTATAAAGGATGAAGACAATAACCAACAAGTTGGGTCATATGTGAAGTTGGTAAGTGGTAAAGAGTTTCTAAATTCTATGAATTAAGAGGAGTTGAGATTTTCATTAGTATTCAATCCTAGGAATATTATGATATCCATTAAATTAAATTAATTACCTCAATAAATATAAGACATGTTGGAAGAGTATGTAAAAATTGTAGTTGATGAGCTACCAAGTACATTGCCACCTATGAAGAACATCACTCATCATATAGATTTTGTTCCAAGATTAAGTTTGCCTAACAAGGTGCCTGCAATATGACCCCTAAGATGAATTTAAAAATAAAGAGACAAGTTTAATATATCTTATACAAAGGAATAATCAAAGAGATTCTTAATCCTTGTGATACATATAATGTTTATGCCTAATAAATAAGATGAGTGCAGAATTTGTAAAGACTCCAGGGATATCAACAAGATCACCATTAGATATAGGTTTCCTCTTTATAGGATAGAAGGCTTGATGTATTTCTTGAGTGGATAAATCTACTTTTTAAAAATTGATTTCAAGAGTGGATACTATCAAATTAATATCAGACAAGGGGATGAGTGGAAAACTACTCTCAAAACTAATAAGGGGTTTTATGAATGGTTGGTTATTCCATTTTGTTTGAATAATGCACCAAGTAATTTTATGAGGCTTATAAATTAAGTCCTAAAAAATTTATAGGTAAATTTTTAGTAGTTTACTTGAATGACATACTTATCTATAGCCTAGCAAGGAGGAGCATCTTCACCATTTGCATCTAGTCATGAGAAGGTTTCAAGAGGAAAGGTTTTTAATAAACCTCAATAAGTGTGAGTTTATGAAATTAAAACTATTATAAATAGTATTTATCATCTCTCAAGGCAAGTTAAATATGTACAAGGACAAACTAAAGGCAACCATGGAGTGGCCAACACCTAGAGAGGTAAGGAGTTTCCATGGGTTTGAAAGTTTATATAAGAAGTTTATTAGAAATTTTAGTGGAATATGTGTTCCAATAATATACACCATCAAGGGAGATAATGAAAAGTTTGTTTGGATTGAAAAAGATGAAAGGAGTTTCCAATATTTGAAGCAAAGGATAATAGAGCAGCCTATCCTATCACTACTAGACATCAATAAAGTGCTTCAAATAGAGTGTGATGCAAGTGGAGTGGAAATAGGGGCTATACTCATCTAAGAGAGCAGATTCATATCCTATTTCAATGAAAATCTCAATGATGCTAAGAAAAAGTACTCATCCTATAACTTGGAATGTTATGTAATTATGCAAGCCTTGAAGAATTGGAAGCATTATTTAATGTCAAAGGAGTTTATCATCTATATATAAAATCATGAAATTACATTCATCAAAATCCAGTGTAAGCTAAATTAGATACACATGAAATGGGTGGAGTATATGTAAAATTTTACCTTTACCATCAAGCATAAGCAGGGACAAAGCAACAAGGTAGTAGATGTATTGAGTAGAAGAGTCTTGTTGGTTCATGAGATACAACTTGAAAGTGTTGGTAGTAAACCACTCAAGGAGATGTATAAGGAAGATGAAGACTTCAAAGAAGCATACAATGCTTTCAAGCATCCAACTACACTCAAAAAATATCCATGGATGGACTATGTCATACAAGATGGGTTTTTATTCAAAGGTGTGTCACTATGTGTGCCAAAAATCTCAATAAGGGAGAATTTGATTCAAGATAAGCATAGTGGGAGTATGGTAGGCCACTTTGGGCTTGATAAAACTTTAGATAAACTCACTAGACACAATTTTTGGCCTAAGATACAAACAGAAGCGAGAAGATATTTTGAGAGGTGTAAAATATATCAAATGGCCAAAGGGAAGAGCACTAATGCAAGTTTATATCAACCTCTACCAATCCCAAATAGACCTTGAGAATCCATAAACATGACCTTTATTATGGGACTACCTACAACACAAAGAGTTTTTGACTCCATATATATAGTTGTGGATAGATTTTACAAAATGGCACATTTCATTCCTTGTAGGACCACCAATGATGTCACCCATGTGGGAAATTTATTCTTTAAGGAGGTAATAAGACTTCATGGACTGCCACTAAACATTGTATCTGATAGAGAAACTAAGTTCCTAGGATAATTTTGGAGGACACTATTGACAAATCTAGGCACAAATCTAAGTTTCAATTCAATGTACCACCCTCAAATAGATTGTCAAACTAAGGTGGTTAATAGGATTCTAGGGAAATTATTGAGGTATCTATCTAAGGATAATCCTAAGTAGTGGGATATTGTATTACCTCAAGCAGAATTTGCTTACAATGACTCCTCCAATAGGATCCTTAGCACAAGTCATTTCCAAGTGATATATGATATGCAGCCTAGAGGGGTGTTTTAACTCAGAAATATCAGTCATATAAATAAAAGGAGTGATGAAGGAGAATAATTTGTAGTGTCCATGGAGAAGGTTCATCAATAGGTAAGGAAGCATTTAGAATCTAGAGTGGAGAATTACAAAAATCAAGCAAATGTAAGTAGAAGAGAGGTGATTTTCATATTGGAGATTTGGTTTTGTCTCGGCTTCTAAGAGGTGAGTAAAATAAGTTTAAGATAAAGAAAATTGGTCCTTGTAAGGTGCTTAATAAGTTTTATAACAATGCCTATGAGTTGGAATTGCCTAGTGGTATAGGAATTTCATGAATATTCAATGTTTTAGATTTGTATCCATACAAAGAAAGAGTAAAATGTGAAGACAAAATAGGAGTAGCTATAGCAAGTACAAATTAGGCAAAATAGTTGCCTCATGTTAAATTAGATGAATTTGAATGCATCCTAGACAAGAAAGTGTTCAAATATACTAGAGACAAATAGTATTTCAAGTATCTAGTCAAATGGAAACAATATCCAATTGAATATGCTACATGGATGATAGATCATGATATCAAAAAGCATGGGAATACTCTAAAAAAACTCATGGATAATATTCCTTGAGTCTTTTTCTATTTCCCCTAGGAGTATGATGCAGGAACATCACTCCCAAGCTTAGTTTTTATTATCAAATTTTGGTTTTTTTATGGTCTAATATGTCTTAGGGTAATTGTACCATCCTTATATTTCATTCCTAGTTGTTAGTTTTAGATCTAGTTTGTCAAATAGTCAAATTTGGCTTTTCCTACCAAAACTAAATCTTTGAATTTTTTAATGGTTTTGTCTAGTTTAGATGTTGTAGGAGTAATTTTAAGGAACTCGAAATGCATAATTTTTTTTTTTATGATCTATTTCATACACCATGAGAATATACCATGGATATTAACTCACATATGTTTATAAATTCAAACTTGGTGTATGTTTTCAATGTCTAACTAGCCTTCTAGTAATTGTTGGAAGGTCCAAAAGTAGTTAGAGCAATTGAAGGACATATAAAACATTTTTGTTTCTGTGTATATTCATTGATTAAATGTTGGGAGAGATAAATCTCCAAGAAAATAATTAAATAATTCCTCATTTGAAGACAAAAACTAATGGTAGACCATGTTTCCTATTTGTTGGCATTGAACATGACTGTGTAAGATAGAGTATTGGGAAAAGAATCAATAAATACATGATTCTAAAGTTATTTGTTAATTTGGTAAGTTTTTTTTACATTCTCTAAATTTTATTTATGATTTTATTTTATTTTTCCTATACTTATTTGTGAGAAAGTTATTTTAGACCTGTAAATGACTATGAACAGTCACACAATCCAACATAGAGCATTATAAAAGTGTGTAAAAAAGGTGTCATGGAGAGTAAGTAATTATTTTATAAGGTGTGTAAGGTTTTTAAGAAGGTTATTCAACCATAATATTTTTTTGAAATCTATTTTGGAACATATAACATCAAATTTCTCCTTCAAGTCTGTAGAGCCTATGTAAACCCTGAGTTAGGGTTTTCAATGTAAAACTTGATTTGTGGGAGTTCCAACCAACCAAAAATCTAAAAATTTGTGATTATTTGTGGATTAAGGTTTTAGACTCATATAGACTATAGGTGTATTAACACAGGAGAGTGGTGTAATTAGGCCTTGGGAGACCTAATTAGGAGTTGACATGGGCTAGCAAAGTGGTCTCTTAGTGGTTTTGGACTAATAAAATTGGTGGAGACAAATAAATCAATATAGGGTACTTGAAAATTACCATAGTTTATGAATATAAATCCTAAATTGTATGTACTATCAGTAAATTTGTAAAAAGGGATACTAGGAAGCTTGTAAAGTTGTGACAAGTATGAACAAGTTTCAAGGTTGAACCTTTGAGGGTAGTTACTCTACATCATGGAGTGTCACGAAGCTCAAATGTGGTCTACTTGAAAAATATAAATCACACTAATACAGTTGAATCTAAATTCAAACTATAAATTATTGAAACTTTGAAGCTTGAAAAAGAGATATCTAAAATGTGTAAAGTAGTAGCTTGGACATAAATGCATATACTGCCCCTCTATTTTATAGAGTGCCAGTTTTATATTTTTAAAATTGTTTTAAATAATAAAACTTCCTTTTCATAATTATATCTATGCTCAAGTAATTATAAGAGTGGAGTGCATAAGTAAGTTGAGTTTCCCTATAATCTAAAAATTCTTATATTTTCATATCATAAAGGGTCAAATATGAAATGTATTACTTGTGAAAGCTTGGAGATAAGACCATTATGATGCCCTCATTTTGAGATGAGGTAAAATTACCTACAAATCACTTGTCTCAAAATAAAAAGTCAGAGCATTTGTGAAAGAGGTAATCATGTAAAAGCATTTTTCATATTTGAATAATATTTTAATCTTAGAGATGTAACAATGAATCATATGAAGATCTTATGTATTGAATTGCATCAGTAACTTGAATATATTTTTGAAGTAGTGTATGAATGTAAATAACTTACAAGTGTTGAATATGTATTGCAAGCATAGTATTGAATAAATGAAACATTGAAGCACATAAATAAAATGTGCATGATATGTATCATTAAAACATAGATATATGTAATATATATGTAGGGGTGTATGATAATAATCATGGGAAAATATTATCCAATAATGAACATGTAATCAAATTCACATAATGTCATGCAAGAAGGCCCAAATGCCACATACAAGAGACATGTAAGATATCACACAGAGTTAAAAATCTTGTATAATTGTCACACATAAAGCCCAAAGTATTAATACAAGGGAAATGTGAATGTCACACAAACATAAGAGGCCAAGATTCACACACACATGACATGATTATGCCATACAATCAAGAGGGTATATGTTGAGCATACACAAGGCTAAATGTCACATACAATAAGATAGTTGAATCATATCATGTAATGATGAAATAATGTGAAAGAAGCATATAGAGAATGATACTAACATATTTTGATCATATTTATATATGTACATGTTATCAGATAGCATTTTCATCATGACATATGTAAAGTATGAATGAAGAACAAGACATTTCTTTTCATTATATCTCAACATGAGAAAGAGATTGTGGATAAATAAAACATGTGAAATTTTTCATATAGATTGATGAGATGCTCTCAATTGACTAAGGTTTTTGGGTAAAAATATCTCCCAACATCAAAACCATGTAAAATTATGTCTTAAGCTTGAAATTTGATATCTGAATATGCATTCTTCTCTGTGATGAAAAAATGTGTAAGATGTACTTGTGACTATGTTGTATTTGGAAACATGGATGTAAAATTCATAGAGACAAGTCTGAAGTAGAGGACAAGTGCATAAATTGACTATTGTTTTAATATTCAGGCTTTGTCTTGATTGACTGTATACAATAATTTATGATTAGGATAACTTTTATAAATGAATATTTCCTAGTTATGTAGAAATATTTCTTATTTCACACTTAGATACCTTGTGAGAAGCATTGTGTATTCAAAAGGTAATGAAATATGTTACATATTTATTATAGATATATATTACATGTGTAAATATGTAATCCAACAACATGATAATATGCTTGTAGGTCCCAATTTTAGATTTTTCAAATATTCTATGTTTTTGTACTTTTTAAAAATATATGAATGTGTTTGTATTTTTAAATGTTTGAGGATTACCATATGCCTAAGAAAAGGTTATTTATATAAAATAGTGACACAAATACATAATTCATGGGATATTTAACATGATTGCCTTTAATTGTAGCTATATGATAAACCCCAAGGTCAATCTTTTTAGTGACTGACTAAAAGATAGCCCCAACCAATTTAGATTTAATTCTACTTTGTTTTATTTATAAGTATTTTTTATTTATTTTATTACAAGGTCACTAATTTTAAACTATATTTCATGGATATTCTTGCCATATGTTCTTAAAATGCATGCTTGATAAACTGTTAAATGTTTAGGAGCTTGTATGTGTTTGTTATCAAGCATTTATAATTCATGTAGGCACATTTCAAGATATTCATTATATTTGATAATGTCCTTAAATGATACGCACAAGTATGAGATTTATATTTCCATATAAAGTACTACTTTTGTACATAAATAAGGGAGTAAGGTGTGACTTTTATTGATATACATAAATTTGTGTGATATGCCCAAAGAGCATAAATAATTTGATTATGCCAATCATCCCCATGCTTTGCAATGGTTTTGATTAAGATCTTAAAAAATGTTTTATTAGTTTCCTCAGCTTACCCATTTAATTGTGGTTAATAATGAGTAGAGAAATTATGTTAAATTTTGAACTTGTCACAAAACATTTTTACCATTTTATTCTTAGAAGAGGAGCTATTATCCAAGATTACTGAAGACAACAACTAAAATCATGAAATTATGTGTGTAAGGAAAAAATTTAAATATATTCACCAATAGTTAATTTTAAATGGATATATTCAACCCATTTTGTAAAATATTCAATATTTGTAATGATATATTTATGTCCTTCAAAAGATTTAGGATTTACCTTGCCAATCAGATCAAATCCCCAAATATAGAAAGTGCCATGGAGATATAATAGGTTGTAATTCCTTAGATGGTGCATGACTAAAATTAATTTTTTTTTGACATTGATAGCATAATATATATACTCATGGGATTCATTTTCCATTATGGACCAATACTGTCCTTGATGTAGGAGCTTATAAGACATGGATTTTCCACTCAAATTGCCACCACATTTATTATCATGTAATTTTAATATGGTTATTTAAGATTCAATATGATTTATACATGCATTAATGAGTACATAATGCATTGATTTACACTACTAACATATTCTATACTCATGCATAAAAAATTTCAAAAATGTGGATATATATACCACTCAATATTATTTGCACTCCAACTAACAAGTACTTATAATTCATTTATGACATGTGTGTGCATATAAATATTGCATAGGTTTTTTATTCTAAACATTGCATGATCATCATTAATATCTATTGGTATTAAAGAAGCAACACTAGCCATTGCATTAACATGATAATTATCTTTCTGAGTAATAGTTTCAATTGAAAAAAGAGAAAATGATGTGATAAAATTTATAATGACTAAATCTTATCCTCTTCTTTTTCATAAAATTTTAAGACTTTATTAATGATGAGATATGAATATCCATATATACGTAAATATTTGATGTTAAATTTTTATAATGTTAGCAAACCAACAATGAGAGCTTTGTATTCAATAATATTGTTGGTGCATGCAATTATTAAGTGAAAATCAAAGGGCATAGGTAATCCATGATGATAAATGAATAAAATTATTTCTCTAGCCCCTATGGCACATTTAGAGCCATAAAAATGAATTATCTTAATTAACCTTTTAGGGTTTTAAAAGTGTAAATACCTATGCAAAAGGGAACCATTTCAAAGGTTCATATGGAAAGCTAATAAAAAATTGCATTTGGCTTCTCTTTAAATTATTCCCATTGGTGGTCACAACTAATTCATATTTCATTGATCACTATATAAGAATGACTTGAATAGTCTTGTAATGAAAAAAATAGAGGCCTTCAAAACTATTTAAACTTTTTGAATAGTGGTTTGAAATTAATCTCAATCTTACATTGGGACACTTAGGACAGATAATAGTGGTGAATTCATGTCAAAGTTGTTTGAAACATATCTCAATAAAATGGCATCAATCATCATCTAATATTCTCTTACACTCCTCAATAAAATGGATTAGTTGAGCAAATGAATAAAACAATGATGAAAATGGTTTGCTCAATGTTGTATTTCAAAGGAGTAAATTTTCATTTCTTGGTAGAAGTATCTCAAATAGTAGTGTATTGATATAACATGTCACCATCAAAATCCCTCCAAATTAGTACTCCATATTAATTCTAGTATGGTCATCTCCCATTGGTGAAATATCTTATGGTTTTCAGATCCACTTTCTATGCATTCATTCACAAGAAAAAAATGAATAAATTAAACCAAAAGAGTTAAAAATGCATTATTTTTTTATATTAAAAATCCTCAAGGATCATATTATATATATGATTAGAATAACAAGAAATTTATCATTCCAACAGATGTTATCTTGTTTAAAGCTACGAAGGACACATCTATCATAAGTTGACAATTGAATTGCCTTTAAAAATATGTTAAATTTGATGTTTTCAATAAGATTGATATGGAGATTCTAAAAAGTGATGGGGAACCTTTAATTGGGAAATATTTGAATCTATATTGACTCCTATAATTGAAAATGACACCACCCCTATAGAAGAAAGTGAAACTATATTATAAGGTGGTTTGATTTAGAAAATTAAGGATATCCATATCAATAAAATGAAGCACCAATGATTTTATAAGCTAATCATAAAAATATGCCAAAATGGGTTGAACAAACATTGAAATATGTCAGACCTAATGAGGCTAGAAAAATAGGCACTTGAAGTGCACATACAATTGCACATAACTTAGAGAAGTTCCTAGATGAAATTCAAGATAAGATATAAAATATTACCTTGGAAGACCTTGAAGAAGAGTAAGTCAACATTACTTTTAAATTTTAACCTACTTCCTTTAAACAAGATAAAAATATTGATTCATAGAGAAAAACATCAAAAAGTGAGTTTGGCACATTGGACAAAAATGGAACATGGGAATTGGTTGATCATTCAATCGATTGTAAACCCATTAGTTTCAATTGAGTCTTTTAAAATAAATAAAAATAATATGGCTCACTTGACAAACACAAATCAAGACTTTTCACAAATGGATTTGCTCAAGAAGAAAGAATTGACTACAATAAAACCTTTAGACCAATAGAAAAAAGGACTGCCATTCAAAAAAATTTGGCTTTGGTAGCACAAAATAGATGGAAAATTCATCAAATGGATGTGAAATTTGCATTTATGAATGATGATCTCAAATAAATATTTTACATGACTCAACCAGAAGGTTTTGTTGTAATGAATGATCAAGCACAAAGTGTGTAAGATGGAAACATTGTTGTATGGTTTGAAACAAGCCCCAAGAACATGGTATGAAAAAATCACTAAGAACCTCTTAACTATGAATTTAATATGTTTAGAGTTTAAATATGTACCTTTTTGTAAAAATAGTTTCATTTCTAGTTGTGTATGTGGATGATCCACTCATCACATGAAATAATGAGAAATACACTTAAAAAATCAAATCATAGTTTATGAAAGGCACTAAAATGATAAATTTGGGTTATATTCATTATTATTTGGGTATTGAAGTGATTCAAAAATAAAAGTACATCTTTATCACTCAACATAAATATATTAATGAAATTATGAGAAAATTTGGAATGACAGATTGTAAGCCTCTTAATAAGAATATGGAACAAAATATTATATTAGCATTAGAAGATGCCATATATTTGGTAGATTCCACTAAATATAGATAACTTATTAGAAGTATGATCTATGTGACCATAACTAGACCTGATATTTCTTTTGTTGTTGGTGATCTTTCTAAATTAATGCAATAACCCAAAGAAAGCCACTAGGTAGTAACAAAAAGAGTAATTTGATATCTAAAAGGAACACAAAAATATTGGGATTAAATACTTCAAGGAAAGAGACTTCAAATTGGTTAGATATTTAGATTCTGACTATGCTAGTAATTTTGAAGATTGAAAACCTAATTTAATTTTTGTAATGAATAAGGGAACATCATTCATCAATTAGAAGTTAAATAAGAAATTGGTCCTTAAAATTATTTAATGAAAGCATATTACATGGTATCTTCAAAGGTAACCATAGTAATTTTTTGGCTCAAAATGGCTCTTTTATATTTTTAGGAGTAATAGGTTTCATCAACATCACTCATGTTTGACAACACATCTACAATTGAAAAGGTGAATAATCTAGTATCACACGACTAAACCAAGAATATCAATATAAAATTCCATTTGATTTGGCATTATGTGAAATATGGCAGTGTAAGATTGGTACATTTTCCTACTATAGAGCAACCAAATGGCATCTTAACAAAAGTGCTTAGATGATAAAATTTTGAAATGTTCAGAGGCATTTTTTATCTCATAATAACCCCTATAGATTATGGGGGGTGTAATATTATTGTACATAATAGTATTTAATCCTAGGTGTTTTTTGTAGGAGATATTTTATCTCATAGTGGTAGATGAATAGTCTACATAGGCAATTTGAATGGTCTAATAGGAGATTAAGTGAATAGTAACATTTTTCACTTTAAATATTTATAATATTATTCATTTAATGTAAATTTAATATATTATTGGTTTACACCAAATTATTATTTCTTGTCACTCCATTATTTTTCCCTAATAGGATCGCCATTTTTTTTTGTCCTTTGTTCTCCAATGACTTGAGGTAACTCTAAAACTGAAATATTTTACTATGTCATCTAAGTTTTCATTTATCCATTTTATCTTGTATAGCTTTGAATTAGTCATTCCATCCTATAGGATGTGAAATTTTTCTCCTAAATTTATTCATCATATGTGGAATTATTTTTTCTAAGTTTGATATTGAATAAAAATCAAAATTATTGAAATAATATTATCCATCCACAAATTCTTCCATGCAATACTAATTTATTAACAAGGTACGTCAAAACCTCATGATCTATGAAGAACAATAATGGGGTGAATAGAAAGATATTTTTAAACTTTTAGAACACATAAACTATGGCTAATGCTTCACACTCAGTGGTAGTATAATTGTGCTCAGTTGATTACAATTTCTTATAATAAAAATAGATGGGGTGATCCACTTTAAAATTTCTTGGATATGAAATTATGGTGTCAATGGTTGATCTAGATGCATAAACATGGACATGAAATGGATTATTTTGATTGGTAAATTTCAATATTGACACACTTTTGATCTTATCCTTTAGTGTATTAAATGTGCCATATTATTTATCCATCCATATAAAACGTCCTTGTATAAGTTTTTCTAAAGGCCTCATAATCCTTGTATGGTTTCATATGAAATTTCCATAGTAACCTATGTGACCCAAAATTTCATACATGTCCATTTGAGTATTAGTAACTTCAAATTTGAAAATAATTGTGATATTCACATGATCAACATGGCCAAAAAGCATACCAAAGGGTGTGGATAAAATGCACTTCTTCAAGTCAAGATACATTTAGAATTACCATCACCATTTAAATATTAATATTATATTTTTGTAGTGGTTCTTCACCAAACCATAAATATTCCAATCATCCAAATACACTTGTAGGAACTTGTGAATGAAATCTTTTAAATCCATGACTATAATATGAAAAAATATTTTCAATGAGCTCTTCATTCCAAAAATCATTACAATGTAAGAAAATTACCCCCACTCCAATGCGATATTTTTCTTGGGCTTATCCAATTATTCATTTTATATCTTAGATTAGATATAGTACCTATCAATGAATGTATAAATATAATAACTAGTGACTTCTTCCAAGATATCCTCAATAAATAAGGTTGGAAATTGATCAGTGATATAAGAAGCATTGAGAAAATTAGATTCAACGGTGATATATATGCACCCATATTTATACAATTAGATCACCATTGGGATTACCGACTCTTATTGATATATTTCATAGATGACCTAAATGGAAATCATATTATTACTTTCCTCCTTAACCTTGATATGAAAAATGGAATTCATTCTATAAGGTCTTCTCTTGATTGTGTTGTGGACAACACACACCATTCCTATTGAAATGGATACTGTGAACAAGGATTACATAGAGGGGAGGTTAGTCTGGTGTTAGTCTAATAAAACAAATCAAAATAACACACTAACATCCTAACAAATCTAGCCTAGACACTAGGGAGAGCATAAGTAAAAAACATACAAATGAAAGCACAACTAGAACACAAATAAAACACTATGTTACCTTCTTTGGAGCTCCAAATGGCTTGTTGAAGTGGCTTTCTCAGTTTGTGCATCAATAAATCTTCATCGATAGATATTTATTGAATTAACCTTTCATTGGCACCTTAGATTAGTTGCTTGGCTTATTATTTTGGCATGGTAATATTACTTGCATAAAGCTTATATAGTAAATCCTACATAATAACTCTACACTATCAAAGCTTAAGAATCAATAGGTATGGCCTTGTATGTATAACCTCAAAAGTTAACTCTCATCTAAGGTGAGTTAAGGTTGAGTTTAAACATGAAATACGAGTTCAGGCTAACTCTAGTTGAGTTAAAAAAGTTCATGTAAATATGATTTCCATTACTAGGCATGGATCTCAAATTCAATATTTTGAGATATTTTGGAAGAGATTGACAACTCATAAAGGCAATGATAGAAAGGCTTGATATTTTAAATTTTAGAATTTCTATTTTTAGATGTTCATCAATTACAAATAGATAATCCAACTAATCATTTAAAAAAATTTAATTAGATGATTCATTTTTATTAGAATTTTAAATATTTTAAGATTTGATCAAAAGCCCCACTAAATGGGTCCATAGGCCACATGGCCAATTGTTAGGTTACACAGTGATTAAGGATGAATTCATGAGAGGTTATTATTGCATATGGGATAGTATCCCAAATATGAATGCCTCATCATCATGATTATGAGAATTTATGAATGATGTAGAAATAAAATTGAGATGTTCGGTGATTTTTAGTCTTAATTTATAATGTTTGGTAGGAATCAGTTTGAAGTGTGGTTAGAAGCTAGTTGTGGCTAGAATTGGGTGTCTATAATTTGTCCCTATTTAGGAAGGAATTATAAGATATAGGCACAATGATTTATTCTCAAAGAATGAAATGGTCTTATATGCCTAATGCCCCAATGGTGATGGATGAGCTCAGGGTGCCCCCTTGAGTGAGCAGTCAGCAAAGAAGGTCAACAATTAGTCCCTTGAAAGTGGGAAGATGATGGGACCAAAAGGTAAAAAGGGTGGAAAAGACTAATTTTATCATATGAGGTTATAATTAGTGGAATAGTGAGATGACCTAGTTGGGCATATAAAAAGGATGATTTGCCCAAATGTGGTTATAATCATCAGCATAAGAAGGTAAACATATAATGATTTGTTCACAGGTGATTATAATCATTATCAAAAGGAAAGGGTAACTATTGACCATATTTGACCCTACAGGTCAAATTAGGATCCCTATAGGTAAAAAGTTGATTTTTAGGTGTTTTATGGGTTTAATATATATGTATTAATGTGTATTATAAGTCATTTAGTATGATTTCATGTTATACTAGCCTTGATCATTAGTCCTTTTAGTCTTTAGATTATTTTGAGTCATTTTGAGGGTCATAAAAGAGCATTAAATGAGTTATATGACCTTATTAGGAAGTGAAGGTGTATTAAGGGTTATTTAATGTCTCATTTATCCTAATAATTATTTATTAACTATTAATTGAAAAGGGATAGGTTATTCAAAAGAAAGAGCAGTTTCTTTTGAAAAGGGAACAATTTAGCACTTGTACGGCCCACAAAGGAGTGTGACACATGTGAGAAGGTTAGATAATGTATATTTACATTAATAAAGATAAATTACATGTTTTAAATTATTTTTAAGTACCAATTATGATATAAAACCATTATTATCCTTTTTACCCTTCTAGACACATGGAACCAGTCTTCAGGTTTGTACTTGGTATGGTTAGTAGGAGAGGTTTCAGAAAAATTGCTCTTGGGGATGCCTTATAAACTTAGTTATATTATATTTTATGTTTTTTTTTAGATTAATGGTGGTTTTATCTTTATGAACCATTCCTAATAAGTTGACTATATTTTTTTACTTGTTAATCTATGTACCCTATAGGTTTTGCCTTAGTTTGAGAAGTTCCATACAATCCAATTACTGATATGGTTTTCAAATGATTTTTACTATATCCCCTCATGTTCCCCATGATTTTTTTCATGTTTTAATGAGCCAAGTATCTTAAGTTTCAAGAGGAAGCACTTTTTTGTGCAACAGGTAGGTTTCCACCATTTTCTAAACCTTCAGGGTTTGTTAATGGTTTCAAAGGGTTATGATAGTTTTATTTACATTTTTTCAAGGTTTTCCCAATCCCATTCACCTTTAAACTTAGTTCTCAAAATAAATCTTCATATTTTGCAGTCATATACCACACATATAGTCAATCTACCCTATGATTGTCATATATAGTCAGCTAGGTGCCATGAAAGAAGAGTGAATCATTAAAATGAGGTTTAAAATATTAAATGTGGATTTAAAACATCCTAATGTTCCATTATAACATAATTATAAGATATTATTTGACATGGAAGCCATATTTCTTGAGTATATGGAACATTTCATGATTGTTACCTGCATATAACTCAAGTGCATCTATAGGAGCTTCATGAGATGACTCCATGGTGGAATGGGAGTTTTGATAAGTGTGATAGTATTTTAGAGTGATAATGGCACACTTGAAAACATTTAAAAATCTTAGAGTTGGTCACAAGCATGTAAATCTTGCATACTAACTATAATTCTCACCTTCACTGCCTATATATGGCAGTGTCCACCTACAAGTGGTGTTATATGAGGAAGTCAGAACAATGGTGAAACCTTATTAGGAGTTCTATAATGTTATTTTACCATTTAAAACCTATTTTAGGTATATAATTAATATATGGAATTATGGATCACCCTCAAACACAAAATGACTGAGTTCAGGGACATTCTCCTTAAAGAGTGAAAATAGAGCACCTGTCAGTTTGGTGGAGGTCATATAACATGGTTGAAATGAATTTTTATGAATATATATGATCATGTCTTATAGTATCCACATAGTAAAATAATTTAAAAAGGTTTGAGGGGTAGATGAAAATTGGATATTAGTTATTATGAGGCTCAAAGTTATCATTTGAACATTATTTAACTTCATTAGCATCTATAGTTTTGAGCCCTAAGGTGACTCTGCATCCAAGGTTACATTATAGACCATGCCCTCATGTTTGATGGTTATATAGGCTTAAAAATAGATTTTATGTTATAGAGGTTATTCAAGGAAGTTTACATATTGATTTTTGACCACTACACCACCTACAAGCCTCTTTGTCATTATAAAATGTGTGCCTACAAGCTGGTTGTAGGGTTACCATGAGGAATGGGATATATACCTTTGATAATAAAACTTACTCTATGTATTAAATGAATATTTATGGATATATCATGGTGTGTAAATATTAAAGAGGAACTTCAAACATGATTTCAAGGCTTAATTCAAATAGATTCGCCTACAGGAATCCTCCTTTGGTCAAAAGCATAGGGTAACACAGTTAGCCACTGTGACTAGTCTTTGGAGAAATTCAAACCTATAAGTGTAAGGTAATAAATAACATAGATTAATTTAATATTGTAATGTCTCAGTAGGATTGTTTCCATGTTTAAAACCTAATCCGTACATCATTACCTGCAAGTGTCTCCTCCAAGGCATGAAATATAGTCAGAAATACACTCAATCTTGACTAGGCAAGATGTATGAAAAGGCACATGAAAGATTAGAGTGATGAGAGAAAGTGAGAGAACCTCCATCAATATCATGATATTCTATATAGGATTTTTACAGTATAAAACAAGCTAAGATAGATATCTCTAAGGTAACAGTACGCAATCCACATGCCAAAACCCTATAAACAGTCTGCTTACCTATAGTCTATCTTGGATCTTTGAGAATTTGGAAGGTCAAATCCTCAGACCAAGGGCTCAAAAGTGGTACATAAAAATTTTTTGGCTTGGATAATCTTCTATAATATTCATAATGTTTTTATAAAAAAAGGGGAGTGCCTTCTATTTTGTTTCAGATAGAGGGCACTCCCTTTATGAGCAAAACCCTACAATACTAGGAAAGGAAGGTAAAGAGGTGAAATAAGGACTAATTTATCAATTAAGAGAGGTTTAAAAGTTTTTAACACATACGTACCAACATTTAAAACCTTAAAAAGAGGGTATAAACTAAATATAATGCTCTAAACCTTCAGTGTTATAGCCAAGTATGTCAAGCAAGGTTTGGGCCTATAAGCCAAATGGAAAACCATTTTCACTTCTATTATTAGATAATATTTAAAACATATTATAAAATGTGTATAAGGTAATTTTACATTTTTAAAATTATAAATAATGTATAGGAAGCACAAAGAAGTCATCATTTAGCTCAAAGACAACTCAGACCTATGTAAAATGGAAGAACAAGCTCGATAGGCCAAGTTGAAATGCTCACATCTCCCTTGAGGATATGTATGGGAATCTAAGAAATTTTTAGAATTTTATGGAAGTATTTAAATCTTCTCTAGTGTTATTTTTTGGATGTTCCAATGTCTAACCTTTATGAACAATGCTTAAGAGGGTAAAATAGGCTTAAAACCTTGCAAACCTTGGTTATTGACCTGATGGAGGAAATGGAGATGTAAAGATATTATAATCACCTATTTTAAACACGAAATTGATTGAAAATTTCAGAGGAATATTTCAAGATCCTTCCCATCTTTTTGAGTTATACGTAATTATATGGATGGAGTATAAAATAGGGTATTTTTTACTATTTTATGTGTTGTGCAACTTCCAGTATGTTCTGAGAGATGCCAATAACATGGGAGGGAATATTATGACTTAAGATAACTCCCCATGTCAATTTAATTCCTTATAAAAAATCTTAATTACCTCAACTATCTATTTCATCTCAACCAGTCAAAACTAGCATAGTGACCAAACTAGTGAGAAGGGTGGAAAACTTCAAGTGAGCTAATTTTAAGGTGTGCCTAATGCCTCTAAGGAAATGGAGGGTCTTGAAAAGTTTTGTAAACTCCCTTTTACTAATTTTCATGTAAAATTAATGCTTTTTGGAATCCAAGTGTGCAAGGTGTGTGGAAGAGGAGTTTTCTTAGACTACAGATGGTGATGGCTCATTCCAAGATGATTCCAGATGACTAGGACTACAAATAATGCATGGAGAGGAATGTATAAAAACCTTCCCTCTAATTCCAATAATTAAAACTATCCATATTAAGTTATGGGACGTTCAAATAGAAGTGAATAATGAAGGCAATATTTTGAGCTAGTAAAGGGAATTTCATGCCATTTTTCATGAGTTTCATGACTTAGATGGACACTTGTACTTCCTAATCTTGCATGTTTCATTTCACATATTCTTCTCATGCATATGTAACTCCTTTTCTCAGCTTTACAAGTCCTTATGACCTTTGAACTTCTTTCTTCTCCTTTCTCTCTCAAGTTCTATAAGAACTAGCCATTTTGACCTTTGTAACTCATGCTCCACCTAAGTATGGTGAAGCCCTACTCATTTACATACGATTTGATCAATAATACTAATGATTTTTACATCTTCCATAAGATTTTATAATTTTTTTACTTGAATTATGGATATTTCTTAGTGAAGACTATGGATTCCTTAGCATGTTGTCTCATTCTCTCACCTATTTACATCTTCTTGCAGGTCATGTGAAGTGTTCTAAGAACTATCAAGGTTAAGTGAATTATCATAGTCACTAGTTCCATTCAAGGCCTCTTTTATATCCCTCCTAGTGTAAACATTCATCCATAACCTCATAATGAAACATTGATGTGAGAAGGTTCAAAATGGAAAAGTGTATGTTTGGTTAGTCTTTTATTCTCATGTGTAACATACAGCTGGTTGGAAGTCATCAACTTATTTTGCATATCACCTCCCTTAGAATAGTTTTCTTTAATTTTTCTCTCTCCCTTTTCCCTCATAAATTTTAGGTGTAGTAGTGATCCAAATTTTTACATCAAGGGAGTTATCCCTATCTAGATATTCACCTCATTCATAGGCTACTTACAAGCCTAGAGGTGTTTCAATCATGCCGCTTGGATGAGGAGAGATGAGACATCTCCTAAAAGGATGAAAATACAAGTGATAATAGTTTTTGGAATGATCAATGGGACCAAGGTCTAAGAGAATGGGAATATTGTTGGTGTGTCTTTCCTCTAATCAACTTTTGGAAGCAAAAAGATAACACCAATGGTGACTCTGAATGATAACTTCTGGTTGTAAGCAGCCCAGGTATATCTATTTAAAAATTTTGATTAGTTTTTGTGTTTCCTTTGACATATGAGGTTGATATGGGTAGTTATGGCCAATACTCATATCATCAACCTTCTTACCATCCTTGATATGAATCACCTTTTACCCCTCAACAGTCCTATAAAAATGGCTATCAATCCTATGAACCATGGCAGCCCTATATCCCTTAATTTCCCTCTCTATATGGACACCATGTTTTTGGAAAACCCTATGAGAATTTCTACCAAGAAACCTATCAATAAACACATTTATATCAATCCCAATATGAGCCCTATCATTCATACTAAGATGCTTATTAGCCTCAAGAGTACTCTTATGAGTTTTGTCATATGAAATCACATGATTCCATGGATTATACACAAATATATTCTTGGAAAGATGTAGATCCTACTTATTTAGGTGTTTCTCCTTCTAATCATCTGAAGAATTCACTTCCCTATGAGCTTATTAGTGTTTTTATCTTTCCCAAATCCACTCATAAGCTTTCTCCTTCATCTCACACTCCATCTCTAACTCCTTCACCTTACACTACACCTTATATTCCAAATTCCTCACCTCAAATCCATGAGTCTATCCATAAAACTCCTACCTAATCCCTTCTTTTGGAAGATCCCATCTTGAGAGAAGCAAGTGAAGAAGAGCAAACTCGATTCATGGCTGATTAAGAAGACCTCATGAGTGACTATGAGGAATAAATCATCATAAGGATTCCCTCTGGTGAATAAAAGGATAATCTACAAGCTAATACCTCCATTTTTGAAGGGATGTGTGTCCATGAAGTATAATCTAAATCCTCCATTTTTTATGGGATGTGTATCTATGAGGAATGTGGCCAAGACTTGAAGAGAGAGGTATTTGAAGAAGACTCCATATCTGATCATGAAGTTTTGGATGATCATCTCAAGCATGAAGTGGAGTGTACTATCAAGGATAAAGGTCAAATAAATCCTCAATAAGTGTAAGTCCTAAGAGAGTCTCATGAGACCAAGGTAGAGGAAATAGATCTTGAAGATGATATTCATGAGGAAAAAGATTAATGGTAGAAGTTCAATGCCATTTACAAAGAATTTGATAAATTGGGTAAAGTTTTTTATTCTCCAAAAGATTTCATATCAAATGACAAGTTTGTTGATGAATCTAATAAACATGATCTTTAGTGTTCAATCAAACATAAAGATGAAGGTCTTTCTGTTGGTCAAGAACATATTATCATGAAGCCATTTGATGATGCTAGTGTACAAGAAGTTGTAGATTTGGATAATGATGTCAAGGTAGATATTTTTGTACCTAAAGGATAGTCAAGAGATCTATCTAAGGTAATACTACATTTAATAATTTTTAAACATGGTGAAGTAAAGCTTGGTGCTTCTAAACGTCAAGCACATTATGTCGAGGAGAGCAAGGCTAAGAGGACTGTCATATTTTCAAACTTGCACATCAAAAGCTAAGTACATGAGAAGGTTGAGACTACTTGGATGAAAGAGGATTCCATTTCCATAGTTAACCTATATGGATCTACTTGGTTCTCATTGAACATCATGCCAATGAAGTTGGCAAACACCATGAAGAAGATGGAGGCATCAATGCTAAAGGACAAAAGGCTACATGTCTCACTAAATCCTTCATGTCATGAAGTAAGGAAGGTTTAAAACTTTCCATTTGATCTAGGAGAGAGGTATGCTTAATTTTTAGTTGTACATAGTTGTTTTTTGTATGTTTTTCCTAAGTGCTTTGAGCACATATGTGTGTCTTGTTAATGTGTTTTCTTTGCTTGTGTGTGTCCTTTGTTTTATGTGGTTGAGGTAATTATTTGTCTTGTCTTGGTATAGATTATTTTCAATGGTAAAATTCATCTTGTTGTGTTTCAAACCTCAGATGAATCCCTAAGCCCAATGGACTGATAAGGCTACTAGTCTAGTTAGCATAGTAGGCATGTTACCCTTATGAGTCACCAATTTATTGACCAAATTTGACCATGAAAGTCAAATTGGGGCCCCTATAGGTAAAAACTTGATATTTAGGTGTTTTAGGGTTTTAATATATATGTATTAAGGTGTATTATAGGTAATTTAGTGTTATTTCATGTTATGTTAGCCTTGGCCATTAGTCCTTTTAGTCCCTAGATCATTTTGAGTCATTTTAAGGGTCATAAAAGAGCATTAAATGAGTTTTAAAACCTTCTTTGGAAGTGTGAATTTGTAATAAGGTTTATTTCACATTACATGTGTCCTAATAAGTCTTTATTAGTTTTTAATAACTGAAAAGTGAAAGGTTATTCAGAAGAAAGAGCAATTTCTTTTGAAAAGCAAAGAGTTTGGCACTTGTACAACCCACAAGGGAGTGTGACACATGGTATAAGGTTAGATAATGTCTATTAAAATTATTAAAGATAAATTCCACATTTTAAATTCTTTTTAAGTTCCAATTATGAGCTAAACCCATTCTACTCCTTTTCACCCTTCTAGACACATAGAACCAATCTTCACGTTTGTACATGGTATGGTCAATAGGAGAGGTTTCAGACAAATTAATCTTAGGGGTGCCTTATACACCTAATAAAAGTAAATTATATGTTTATTTATATAATAATAGTGGTCTGAGATTTATGAACCATTCTTAAGAAGTTAACTATGTTTTTGTACTTGCTAATCTATATACCCTATAGGTTTTGCTTTGGTTTGAGTAGTTTCATAAAACCAATTGTTGAGATATTTTTAGAATGATGTTAAATATATTCCCTCATGTACCCTATGATTTTTTTCATATTTAAAGGTTTTTGGATGAGTCAAATATCTTAAGTTACAAGAGGAAGAACTTTTCTATGCAATAGGTAGGTTTCCACCATTTTTTGGACCTTCATGCTTTATTAACAGTCCCAAAAGTTTGTGGTAGTTTACTTTACATATTTTCAAGGTTATCATAATATCATTCACCTTGAAACTTCATTTTCTAAATAAATATTCATAGTTTGTAGGTATATACCACACATACAGTCAGTTTGCCCTATGACTATCATATACAGTCAGCTAGGTACCATGAAAGAAAAGTGAAACATTGAAAATGAAGTTTAAAATATTTAGTGGGGATTTGAAACATCCTAATGTTACATTCCAACATTATGAGAAGAGATTGGTTGACATGGAAGCTATATTTCCTATGTATATAGAATATTTCATGATTAATGTCTGCATATAACTCAAGTGCATCTATAGGAGCCTCATGAGATGACTTCATGGTGGAATGGGACTTTTGATAAGTGGTTCAGACATTTAGAGTGATAATTGAACACTTTAAAACCTTGAAAAATATTATATTTGGTCACAAGTATGTAAATAATGCATACTGACTACAATTGTCACCTTCACTACCTATATATGGTAGTGTCCACCTAAAAGTGGTGTTAATAGTAGGTTGAGGTGTCATATTGGGAAGTGGGAACAATGTTGAAACATTATTGGGAGTTATATCATATGATTTGACCATTTTATACCTATTTTAGTTGTCTAATGGATAGATGGAATTATGGATCGCCCTCAAATACAAAATGACTGAGTACAGGGACATTTTCCCTAAAGAGTGAAAATAGAGCACATGGCAGTTTGGAGAAGGTCATATACCATGGTTAAAATGAGTTTTGAGGCATTTATATGATCATGTCTTGTATTATCCATATAGGAAAAGAGATCCACAAGGTTTGAGGTGCATATGAAAAGTGGAGATTAGTTATTAAGAGGCTCAAAGTTACCATTTGAACACTATTTTTCTTTATATACATCTACAGTTTTTAGCCCTAAGGTGACTCTTCATTCAATTTTTCATTATAGACCATTCCCTCATGTTTAATGGTTATATATGGTTAACAATAATTTTCTTGGTATAGAGGTTATTCAAGGAAGTTGATATGCTAATATTTGACCACTACACCACCTACAGGCCTCCTTATCATCATAAAATATGTACCTATAGGTTGGTTGCAGGGTTACCATGATGAATGGGATATATACCTTTGATAATAGACCTTGATCTAGGTATGAAATGAATAGTTATGGCTATATCATGGTGTGTAAATATTTAAGAGAGACATCAGACATGCTTTCAAGGCTTTAAATAGATGCACCTATAGGAATCCTCCTTTGGTCAAAAGGGTAGGTTAACACAGTTAGCCATTATGACTAGTCTTTGGAGCAATTCAAACCTCAAAGTGTGAGGTAATAAAAAACATAGATGAATTTATTCTTGTAAGGTCTCAAGAGGATTGTTTCCATGTTTAAAACCTAGTTTGTACATGTTTACCTACATGTGTCTACTCCAAGGCAAGAAATACACTCAGTCTTAACTAGGCAAGATGTATGGAAAGACACATGAAATATTAGAGTGATGAGAGAAAGTGAGATCACATACATAAATATCATGATAGTCTCCATATGATTTTTATATTATAAATAATCTAAGAGAGAGATCTCTAAGGTAACAATACACAATCCACATGGCAAAATGCTACAGATAGTCTGCTTACCTATAATTTATCTTAGGTCTTTGAGAATTTAGGAGGTCAAATAATTATACCAAGGGATAAAAATTGGTATATAAATTTTTTTTGTCCTGGATAATCTCCTCCAATAGTCATCATTATCTGATAATATAGGGGAGTGCCCTCTATTTTGTCTCAAACAGAGGGCAATCCTTTTATGAGCAAAACCCTACAGTACTAGGAAAAAAAGGTAAAGAGGTGATATAAGGACTGATTGATAAATTAAGAGAGGTTTTTAAGGTTGTAATACATCCATACCAACATGTAAAACCTTACAAAGAGGAGATAAACTAAAAAAATGCTCTAAATCTTTAGTGTTGTAGCCAAGTATGTCAAGTAGGGTTTGGGCCTAAAAGCCAAATGGAGAACCATTTTTAGTTATATCATGAGATAATATTTACAACCTATTGTATCATGTGTATAAGTTCATTTCATATGTGTACAAGTATCAATAATTCAAAGGAATCACAAAGAGGTCATCTTTTGGCTCAAAGACAATGCATACCTATGCAAAGTGGAAGAATAAGCTCTATAGGCCAAGTTAAAGTGTTCACATCTCCATTGAGGTTGTGAATGGGAATATAATAATTTTGGATAAGTTGATATAGGTATTTAAATCTGCACTAGTGGGATTTTTTGGTAGTTTCAATGTCTAACCTTTATGAACAATGCTTAAGAGGGTAAAATAAGATTAAACCCTTGCCAACCCTAGTTATTGACCTAATGGAGGAAATAGAGATGGAAAGTTATTATAATAACATATTTTGAAAATTAAATTTCTTTAACATGTATATTAATATTTCAAACTCCTTCTCATCATTTTGAGTTGTATGAAACTATACAGATGGAGTAAAAAATAGGGTATTTTTTACTATTTTGTGTGTTGTGTAGATTAGAGGAGGTTCCAAGAGAATATAATCACATGGAAAGGAATACTAGGACTTAATATAACTACCCATGTCAATTTAATTCCTTGGAAAAACTCCTAATTTCCTCAACTAGTTGCTTCATCTTAGCTAGTCAAAATTGTCATAGTGATCAAGCTAGTTAGAAGGGTCAAAAGCTTCAAGTGAGCTAATTTTAAGGTGTACCTAATGCCTATAAGGACATTAATGGAATTTAAAAGTTTCATCCACTCCATTTTATTAATTTTAATTTAAAATTTATGCTTCTTTGAAGTCAAGTGTGCAAGGTGTGTGGAAGAGGAATTTTCATAAACTACAGATGGTGATGGCTCATTCCTAGATAAACCAGATGACCAAGATTGAAAAAAATGCATGGATAATCATGTATAAAAACATTCCCTCTCATTCCAATAATCATACCTATCCTTAGTTTTGGGATGCTCAAATAGAGGTGAATAATGAAGGCAGTTTTATAAGCCAGTAAAAGGGATTTCATGCCACTTTTCATGAGTTTCATGACTTAGATGGACACTTAAAGTTCCTAACATTTCATTTTTAATTTAACATCTTATTCTCATTCATATTTAACTCCTTTTATCAGATTTATAAGTTTCCTTTTGACCTTTTTGCTTCTTTCTTCTCCTCTCTCTCTCAAGTTCTATAAGAACTAGCCATTTTAGCCTTTGTAACTCATGCTCCACCTGAGTATGGTGAAGCCTTGCTTATTTTCATACTATTTAATCTATAATAATACTTATTTTTACCTCTTCCATAACCATTCATAGTATTTTTACTTGAATTATGTATCTTTCTTAGTGAAGACTTTAGATTCTTTTGCATGTTGTCTCATTCTCTCACTTATTTGCATCTTCTTCTTATAGGTCATGTGAAGTGTTCTAAGAAGTGTCAAGGTTAAGTGAGTTATCCTATTCACTATTTTCATTCAAGTCCTCTTGTCTATCCTACCTATCCTGAACATTCATCCATAACTTCATAATGAAACATTGATGTGAGAGGGTTCAAATCAGAAAAGTATATGTTTGGTTAGTCCTTTGTTCTCATGTGTAACATGTAACTAGTTGGAAGTCATCAACTTATTTGGTGTATCACCTCCCTTAGAATAATTTACTTTTAGTTTTCTCTCTCCTTTTTCCCTCACAAATTTTAGGTGTAGTAGTGATCCAAAGTGGTACATCAATGGATCTAGTCCTATCTAGAGATTCACCTCATTCATAGGCTACCCACAAGCCTAAAGGTGTTTCAATTGTGCCACTTGAATGAGGAGAAATGAGAAATTTCCTCATAAGGTGAAAATCCAAGTGACAAAAGTAACAAGAGAATGATTTTCCCAAATCTAGTTATAACCATTGAAAGGAAAATAATGATTTACCTACATGTGGTTATAATCATTAGTAGGATGAAAACATGCCCTAGTTGGGCAGATAAAGATAATGCTTTGCCCAAATGTAGTGATAATCATTAGTATAATGAAAATAATATTTTTCCCAAAGGTGGTTATAATCATTATTAAAACATTCCCCAAAGGTGGTTATAATCATTATCACCTGAATAAATTAAAACAAAATGATTTTCCCAAAGGTGGTTATAATCATTGGCACTATGGGTGGGATAATATGTAAAACTATAACATAGGGATTATGAAATGAATCTACTCTTACAGAGTAAGAGTAAGCCATTACAAAGGATAAATATCAATTTGGGCAACCTAATAGTATGGAGATGCAAGTCCTAACTAGAAAGGGTTAAAATTTGTGCATTAGTTAATTACTCCATATGTGGGGAATGATTTGGTAATCAGGACTTTTTTTAGGTATCCAAGGAGAATCACTATGGCATCATTGCTTGTAAGATTTATTAAGACAATTTTTGTTGTATTATGTGATGGTAGACATCATAATATAAAACACCATGATAACTTAGCCAAAATATGCATAAGGACTGACATGCAATCCAATAAACAAGTGAAAATAATGCACCAATGCTAAAAACCATGATTTCAATGTTGACGTATGAATATGGATGGAATTAATTAAAGTGCACAAGGAATCACCCAATAGACATAGATATATTAAGTCAAGGAATAATAATGAAAACAAGCAAACATGCAAACAAACAAATAAATAGAAATAAACAAAAATAAAACAAAACACAAAGAAACATAAAAGAAAGACACAACAATAAAAATAATGATAATAAAATGAAACAAACACAAATAATGGTTGATCATAATGTTAGCGCAAATATAAGACAAAAACAAATGACACAAGGTTTCCCTTAGGCTATAGGGAAATAATGGCACAAACAAGATGACAGACATTGCCCCTAAGCTATAGGAGACAACAAAACAAATAAAATGGGGTAATAGCATAAAAATAAAGGGTATCTGAGCTTACTCTAGATGCACTAGGCAAGTGGATGTTGCCTACATAGTTATATGGATACAAGGTATAATATAAAATTTAGGCCAAATGTAGGTCTCCCAGGATATAGAATATAATAAAAATGATGATAAGAAAACATGATTGTGGTGTAGAGGAATATGGGAATGAACTAATAAAATGGTGAGAGCATGAGAAAATAGAAAAGAGTCATAAAATGATGAGAGCGTAAAAATGTTGGAAAATGTTTTTGGAATTTTCTAAGCATCTCAACTCGATTGAGAATAATGAGATACCAAATAGTCCAACTCATAAAATGGTGAGATCATAAGGCTTATGGGCTAAAAAGGTTGGAGAAACTAAATTACAAGTGGTTACTCATGAAATAGTTAAGATTCCCAAGATCTCTACATTAAAGAAGTGGTAAAAAAAAATATGTGTCTAAGCTAACCCAAGATACCTCATGTATCCAAATGCTACCTAAATAGTCCATGCAAAACCTAGACTGATGTAATTCTCCTAGATATGGGAATAAAAAGAACAAATTGGTCTAGAGATGAATGAAATAAATAATATGACCCATCCCAAAAAAATTGATGGATTTATATCTCACATGGAAATACTAAGCCAATTTTCATGATTTTGTGTTTTTTAGAATTTTCTAGATCTTTTACAATATTTTTAGAAATTTTGAATCATCTCAACATGATTGAGAATTACAAGATACTAAATGGTCCAAATCACAAAATGGTGAGAGTGTTCAAACTTTAAATTACCCACAAAATGGTGAGAGCATGTCTAAGGGGTGACGGAGCTAACCTCAATGTAAATCAAGCACTGCCTACATAGTATTATTAGGAGCTCAAGTCATTATAGTTACACCTTAAAGTGGAAAAATTTTATTGGTTAGTAGCATGTTCTCAAATTAGTCTAATAGCACAATATGACATAGGAATGGTAAGGTGGTACTTCAAGGCATGATAAATATGTTGTCTCTAATTTTTCCATATGTGGTTATAATTAGGAAACAATCAACCAAGTAAATGATACTAATTTTCCCAAAGGTGTTTATAATTAGTAGCACAGAGTGAAACACTAATTTTTCCAAAGGTGGTTATAATCAAGAACACTTGAAATGAAATTAAATGAAACAATGAATGAAGGATGCAATTTCCAAACCATTATCATACTGGTCCAAAACATGACCTTTGTCTAAAATACTAAATCAACTGGTAAAACTTGATATAAATCCTCTCATTGAAGGTGCCTAAATAACCAATAGAATGGAACCAAGGTTAAAGGGGTTGGGTAGGGAGGGTAAAAACAATCTTTAGTCGATATAAAAGGTATGGTAGGATGGTATATGATATGAAATTATTTAGGGATGGTGATGTTATGAAAATTAGATATAATGGTAATAGGGTTGACCCCAAGTGATAAGTTAAGGTAAATGGCAAGTTATAAAACAATGATAAGGTGAATGGAAAATGGAAAAGGAAAGATAAATAGTTTTGGCAAGGTAAATGCTTCCATTTTTTCTTATTTATGTGGAGGTGCACATCCTAATCAACATATAATATAACCAGAATAGTCAATCATGTTTAAATTGCTAGCCCACACCTCTTCTAAATAATTTCTCTGTCAAAAACCTTCTACATATTTGGACTCCAATAATTTTGTTATGGTCTTTTTTGGTCATTGATTATGTTTCCTCCAAACTTTGAGACAAGATGTCTTAAAATCCTCTATAAAGGATAGTGTTGCCAGGGATGGTAATAAGGATAAATATTGGCTAATAAGTCTAATTTGGAAATGTAATATAAGTCTAGAATGAATAAATATATTATAATGTAATGTATAATGATTGAAAAATAAATTAAGATCAATATTTTTAGGTGCACATAATATTGTTGATTATGGATTTGACATAATTTTGGTTGTGGTAGGTCTGAATACTTCTAAATATGCTCTTGATAGGACCATCATATTTTTCTTTTTTTTGAGCCCAAGATTATATACCATATGATTATGTTGCAGATTGGAAGTTTTATTGATGTTATTGTTGATAATTTGACCCCATAGGTTAAATTGTCACCCCTACCATTTCAAACTTGGCATATCATGCCAGTTTGTCTTGTGAGTCAGTTATTGGTCCTGAAAATTCATTGAAATAATCCATGATTAATAAGCCTTTTTTAGGCATTCACTTTGATTTTTAGAGGATTTTATTTTATAAAATCATCATGGAGGCTTCTTTGGGTCCTAAAAGGGTCATTTTTAGGGATTTTAAAGGGTTTTTTCCTTTCGAAAAGGTCCATCTTAAAGAAACCTTTCAAAGAAGGAATTCTTTCAGAAGGAAGACTTTTTATTAAAAGTCCAAAAAAAATATTTTGAAATGAAAAGTCTAAAAAAAATCTTTCAAAAGGAAAATTTTGATGAATTCCGTCAAAAAAGGGACTTTTCAAAAATTTTGAAGAATTTTTTTAGAAAAGGGACTTTTCAAAAGGTCTGAAGGGTCCATTTAAAAAATTCTAAAGGGTTCTTTGAAAAAATACCAAAGGGTTCTTTACAAAAAGTGTGAAGGGTACTTTCCTTTTGGAAAAGATATTTTCAAGTTTTTCAAAAGACCATTTAAAGAAAGTTGAAGGGTCCACTGCAAAAACTCCAAAGGGCACTTCTTGGAAAAAGGGGTCATTTTCAAGAAAGTTGAAGGGTACTTTCATTTCAAAAAAGGCATTTCAAGTTAAAAAGGGGGAACTTTTCAAAAATATGAAGGTCCATTTTCAAAGAAAAGTCTGAAGGAATGGTTCAAATCCAAAAGGTCTAAAAGAATTATTTCAAGAGAATTATCCATTTCAAAAGCGCAAAGACATAATTTCCTTCAGACTTTTTATTCGAAGGAATTATTCAAGGCAAAAATTAATATAATTTATTTCAAGAGAGAAGTTTTAATGAATTCTTTTGAGACCAAAATGTCAAAGCAATAAGCTGTAGCCAAATTATCTAAAAGAAAAGTCCATTTTTAAAATCTTAAAGGAATTCTTTCAGGAGAAAATAACTCCATGAAAAAAGAGGAAAACAAAATTCCAAAATAAGTATCTGAAAGAAATAATCTCAAGAAAATAGCCTGAGGAAATTCTTTTGAAGGAAATTTCCATAGGAAATGGTCAAAGAGAAAAAATCTAAAGGAATTGATGACAGTTGTGTGGATGTCAACTTTAGTGTCAACAAATAGCTATTGGGATTCAAATAACAAATGATAGGCCCACAAACATCAAGTTTGAGCCCTGATAAGTAACCATTTACAAAGGTCAAGTTTTTAAAGGGTTCATCAAGATTACCATGAGCTTGACACTTGTCAATATCTCATGATCGGATATCAACAGTCATGGGAGTCCAAGACTATAGTAAGGATAATTTAAAATTTAAATGCAATAATCAAATCATTCACACTTGGTAGATATATGCATCTACCTTTGACATGGATATATTAGTTCTATCAAAAGGGACTTAAATGCATGAGGGGTTTGAGGGATTTGTAGTGATTTTGGACAATCGATCTTAAGATCAAATTAATTTCATGTTTTGAATGTTGAGGAGCTTAAGAACAACAAGGAGTGATTTTTAGTTACTGGTAATTTCTTCTCTCAATTTCCCACTCTAACATGCAATTCCCTCTTCTCTCTTTTCCTTTTTATATATATACAAGATTTCAAGCCATTGTAAGGATAATTTTTTCCATGTTTTGAGAACATCTATATTTTGCCTCTTTTGATGAATAAGATAGAGTTCATATATCCTCAAAATCTTGTGTTTTAATGTATTTTTCATGGTCCATTGGGAGATGAAAGTGATAGCTAAGGCTTCCTCTCATCTTATCCTTTCCATTATACCTATTTATAGGTGATAAGCTCATCCTTTTAGGTTGCATAGTGTGCTCTATCATCTTCTTTGTATGATAAGTGCAAGCTCTCTCTAGCGTCTTTGGCAGACCTATCAAATAATTGCCTTAGATCATGCAACAAGCCCAAGCCCCTATGAAAAATACTAATGCTTGAAGGCTACCATTTGAGTATCATAATTAGATTAACATTCTTGTTCATCTTCTTAGTGCATGTCAAGCAGATGAAGGTCATATTTTTGGTGTATCACCATCATAGATAGGATTTCCCTTCAAGTTTATGTCTTACCTTTTCCCTCTTCCCTTTTCCTCAGTAGTTTGTGGCATAGACTAGGGATCCAAAGAGATACACCAAAGGGAGTTATCCCTTAGAATCTATAGATTAAATTTTTTTATTAGACCACCTACAACCTAGGATTAATTTCATGTTTCAGTAGATTGTGAAGGCCTAAAACTACCTTTACAAGGGTGCGAGCCTGAATGACAATAGTGTTTGGCATGCCCAATGGGACTAGTTACTCCTTGGCATATCTAAAGTTTGGAGTTGAGAAGAATCATTTACAACAGAGGAGAATATCCATATTCATCATAAGCTAAAGGTTCTTTAGGTTATAAAGTTCATATCATCATTCAGGTAATTGTTTCATGCCAAAGATTACCACAAGGTTGACTAGTAAACATATTCCTTTTGAATTTATTGAGTTACCTTCTACATCATATAAGAGATCAAGTTTTAGTAGGACAAATCCATATCCTCAAAATTAACTTTGGTCTCCTAGTTATCCTACTATTCTAAACACTCCAATCCCCACTTTCCAAATGGCTATCAAAAACTAGGTGTTTATTCCATCTAATAGAGGTAGACCACTGAACTTAGCCTAGTTTGATGACATTCTTATGTCTACCCTCAAGAATATCCCATTCTTCTCAGGATAAAATCAAACAACCCATATCAAGCACATCTAAATGTAGCTAATCTTTGTTCAGTCCATCATGTTGTTGAAGATAATGTTATTATTAGATTGCTTGTTACTTCCTTCAAAGGAAAAGCATTACATTGGTATAGAATCCTGCCACTAAAATCCATTTCTACCTATATGAATTGGGTGCATCCTTAGTCAAGAAATTTGAAGACAAATATGATCACCTCTATTTGGTTGAACAGTTAACTACCATAAAGAGATCTCCTCATGAGTTCATGTTTGATTTTAATCTTAGATTCCAAAATACATAGAATAGGATACCTATGTTGATTAGGCCATACCTTAAATATGCATTCGTGTACTATTTGAAAGCCTTTAACTCTGACATTAGTGTGATTATATATTCAAAGGGTGGTATTACCTTACTAGGTGCTTATGAGGTTATAATAAGGGTAGAGAACAATTTGATACAAGCTGGTAAACTTTCTCCAAGACCTATAATGCCTATATTCCCAAAATTGAGGTCTATTCCAGCCCCTAAAATTCATCAAATTCTATCCTCATCTCCTATTCCATGCCCTCAAGCTCAAATTGTAGCCCCTAATAGTCAAGCTAGTGAGATAAGGGAGTTGAAAAGATATCTACAATCCTTTGGGAATGAAATAGTGCAACTTAAGAGGCAATAATTTTATGCTATTAGGCCTTATCAACAATAAAATCAGACTACCTACCATCCTTTTAGAGATCAAAGGCCTCCTTATCAAGGTTTCAAAGAGAATAGACCACCTTACCAAGCACAAGGAGCCATAACTCTAACTAAACCATCTGTTACCCTTGATCTAATGCTCCTTCTAATTCAAAATCCATTTTTCCTCCCACCTCAAAATAGATTGATGTAAGATTCAAGTTGGCAACCTTTAAGTCTCAATGATGCTCAAAACTAGGCCTTGGTATCACAAAACATCACTATGCCACAAATGACACAAGAAGAGTTTTATTTTCAAGGAGGTCAGTACCAAGATACAAGTTTGACATCACAAGGATAAACTCAACAAGTTGAAGGGCAGCCTGATGCCATTAATTTGAATTGGTAAATGGATGATCATGTTGTTTTTACTCAGGGTGTTGAAACTAACAATGTAAGTGGTCAAGTTGTTATTGTAACTAGAGCTATAAGAAGATACATTGATGAAGCTAAAGAGCTGATAAATGCTTTAAGTACTCCTAATGCTTTTTCCAATATTAAAATAGAGCAACTTGTTTCCCTTATGAATTAGAAAAATTAGAATATATAGGTTAGTAAAATTCATCAAATACCTCTAGTTCATGAGTAGCTAGTGCTTCAGAAAGTGCAACCAAAGTTTGGTGGGTCTTATTTCAACATAGTGGATCAGATGAATAATTATAATATTATAATTAGCATTTGGGATTCTCTTTCCATCCCAAGACAAAAATATATGCTCATCCAAGAGCTTTTAGCTCTCAAATTGTCTCCAAAACTGATTGAGAAAGAAGGTGTTGTCTTAACTAATTTGAATTATCCAACTAAGTAACAAGTACATAAAGTAAATAAAATGGTAAAGGTGGAAAAAATTGATTTAAAATAAAACAAGACTCCTTTTTAGCTTTATTTGATAGTGGGTGATGCTTTGGTTCATAACTTTATGGTGGATAGTGGAGGTAGTAGTACAGTCATGCCTAAATAGATTACAGACAAGCTTGGCCTTATTCATGAGACAAACACTAAGGGGGTATTTCAATTGGATTAGTCACTAAAAAATATGGAAGGCATCATCAAATATCTGAAATTGACATTACATGCTTGCCCTAATGTTACTATTCACCAAGATGTTATCACGGTAGACTTGCCTCCTTACTTTGATATGTGCCTTTCAAGGGACTTTACCTTAAAGATTGGGGGATATTTATTAGTGGATTGGACTTATTTGATGTTAAAAACTAGGTATGGTACCAAGGTAACAATTCATTCTAAACTTATTACATATTTTCATTTGGAGCCATATGTGTTAATTGTTGTGAACACTAACTATATCATCTCAGATGAGGTACTAGAAACTAGTGGAGTTGAAAAAGAATCACCTTTGGATGGAGTTCCAAATTTGTTTCTTGATGAGTGGTCTTCCACTTTGCATGATCATGATCCTTATAATCTGATTGAATAGGAAGGACTTGGTATGTATTTCCTTCATGAGAATGATGCACTAATTTTGGACATGGTTAAGGATGATGAATCTACTAAAGGTTTATGGTAATTTCAATTTGATGGATCAAGGAATAAAAATGGTACTAGGGCTAAAATGATGTTGGTTTCTCCAAAAAAGTAAAGGTGTTTCTCTTCTATTAAGTTTTAGTTTAGTTGTTCAAATAATGTTGTAGAGTATGAGGTACTACTTCATGGTTTGCAGTGGGCCAGGAGGATGAAAGTCAACACCTTGAAATTTTTTTGTGATAGTGAACTTATAGTTCACCAAGTAAGAGGTTTGAATATATGTAAAAATTTATTGATTAAATATTATAATCATATAATATAGGACTTACTTGAATATTTTCAAGTGTTTAACATTCAAGAAATACCAAGAGGTGAGAATAAACATATAAATCCCAGCTGATATAAAAAGTGAAAAATTTCAATCACACATAAAGGTGGTTGTAAGGCCTTCTATTCCAGATGATCATGAGAATTGTCAAGTGTTTAAAGATGACAATCAAATTGTGAGATTCCTATAAGAAGAGGTTGAGTTTTCATCAAGAAACTAATCAAAGTATTTGTAGTATTTTAGTGATCAAATTGTGCAACTAAAAACAAATAAGTTACCCAAGAGATTGGTCACACTTGAGAACATTTTCAATGGTGATGATGAGTTAAGGAAAGAGAAGTCATCCTTGTCAACAAAAGAAGAGCACTATGCCAATGTAGAGATTGTAGCTGATAAGAATTCGAAGTTAGCTAAGGTATGCACCCCTTCACAAAAGAAAGCTTTCATTGAGTTATGCACAATTTTTAATGATGTATTTATATGGCAATATAGTGATCTCAAGGGATTTGACCAAAGTCTAGTTCAACACACCATTGAGTTATAAGTTGAAAATAAACCAATAAGACAAAGACAATGGCCCATTAATCCTAAGCTTGAGCCTTTGATGAGAGCTGAGCTTCATAAGCTCATAGAGTCAGCTATTATATTTCTAATCAAACACTCAACTTGGGTGGTAAAACCTATTTCGGTATAGAAGAAGAAGAATGGTGAGATTAGATTGTGTGTTGACTTCCATGATTTGAACAAAGCTTCACTTAAAGATCACTATCCATTGCCATAAATGGACCAAATTTTACAGTTGGTTCTAGGTTTAGAGAGGTTTTCTTTATTGGATGGGTATAGTTGCTACAATCAAATTTTGGTCAAGGAAGAGGACCAATTTAAGATAGCCTTCACAACCAAGTGGGGGACATTTGATTATAGAAAGATGCCGTTCAATTTATCCAATGCTAGAGCAACCTTTTAGAGAGCCACAAATATGGTATTCCAAGGCCTTATTAACAAGTTTATACTTGTTTATTTGGATGATATAATAGTGTTTTCAAAGAGTGCAGATGATCACATGGTTCATCTCAAGTAAGTGTTCAAAAGGTGTAGGCAATTTGGGGTATCTCTAAATCCTAAAAAGTGTGTCTTATCAATTCGTAAAGGTAAGATTCTTGGACATGTGGTTTCAAAGTATGGTTTAAGCATAGATTCTAAAAGGGTAGACTCCATTCTGACATTCTCCTTGCGTAAGCATAAAAAGGCTTTGCAAAGCTTCTTTGGGAAAATCAATTTCATAAGGAGATATATTTCAAATTTTGCCATTTTAACTAAGCCACTTATAGCCATGCTTAAGAAGAATCAAAATTTTAGTTGGTCCAAAGGAGTAAAGATTTTTTAGGAGATTAAGAAGGCCATATTTAGTGCTCCTACACTTATAAATCTAGTTTTCACAAAGGATTTTATTTTATACACATATGTTAACATGGACACCATTTCAAGCATTCTTATGCAAAAAAATCATGAAGCTTTAGAGTAGCCACTAAAATTCTTTAGTCAATTCTTGGAAGAGTATGAAACAAGGTACTCTTTTGTTTAAAATCATGTACTTTTAGTTACAAGGTCTCTCAAAAAGTTTAGATACTTATTGTCTAGCAATAAGATATACCTAAGGGTTTCCCATCCAAGCATCAAGGAGTTCCTTTTGAACAAGGATATAAATGAGAAGAGATCTTGTTAGATAACCAAATTAATGGAGTATGATGTGAAAATTAAGGTCACAAAATTGGTTAGAGGTAAAGGACTTTGTGAGCATCTAGCTTAAGATTTGTAAGAGACTAATGAGGTTGTTTTGTTGTTAAATGATGAAGAGGTTATAGCTAGACATACCTCACCTTCTAGCTGGTTTGATGACTTGGTAAGATATCTCCAAGATGGTATTTATCCTTCTCATACAATTGATTCAAAGAGAAGATATTTTAGGTTGTAATTAATTCCATTTTTGCTTATTGATGGTGTTTTATTCAAGAAATATATCAATGGTATGTTGCTAAGGTGTATTGAACTAAGCCAAACTCAAAGATTTCTTGAAGAATTTTATGATGGATATGATGGAGGAAATTTTTATAAAATAACTATATCCCTTAAGATCATGAGAGGTGGGTACTATTGACATAGTATATTTGGTGATTGATATGCATGGGTTAGGAAGTGCAAATAGTGTGTTATGTTTGTAGGAAAAGTGAAAATTACAGCCTTACCTCTTCAACCAATTGAAGTGGATCAGCCCTTTGTCCAATGGGGATTGGAATTTATTGGTCTCATAAATCCTCCTTCAAATTCAAGACATAAATGGATTCTAACTACTACATACTACTTCACATGTTGGATAGAAGCAGTGGCATTGAAAGAAGCAAATGAAACCAATATTTTAGATTTCTATGAATGTTTGCTTTTTATATTTGGATTTCCTTCAATAATTATTTCTGATAATGCAATGGTTTTTTAAGAACTAGGATTATCTAATGGGTTGTCCAACATGGTATTTATCTTAGCACTTTATCAAACTATTATCCACAAGGCAATGGCCTTACTGAATCTATGAATAATAACCTATTAAGGATCATAAGAAGGACTATTGAAGATAATCATAGGTCATGGTATCTTAGATTGAAGTTAGCTCTATGGGATGATAGGATCACTGACTAAATATCAATAGCCAACTCTCCATACAAGCTGGTATATGGTAAGGAAGCAAGGCTACCCATTTATCTTGAGTTTCCTATTTTAGAACTAATATATCAACTTGAGTTGTTGGAGAATGAGCCTATGGAGATCAGCTATGCTGAGCTTATGGAGTTGGAAGAAGTAAAAAATCATTCCATGCTAGCCATGAAAACACATCAAGCACAAGTGAAGAGAGCTTTTGACAAAGGAGCTTCTTCATGAAGTTTTAAAGAAGGAGATTTGCTCCTCAAGTGGGATGAGGATAGAACTAAACTAGGAAGGCACATAAATTTTAACTCCCTTTAGTGTGGCCCATAAAAAATCTCCAACTTCAAATCCCATAATGCCTTCCAACTTGTAAAGATAGACAGTGAGGAGCTTCTGATCCCAGTCAATGGGATACATTTAAAACATTGCTACTAAGGAGCTAAGTTCCTTGTACGTAGTTTGTTTATTTTCCTTCAAGTTTTGTTCAAGCACATTATTTATTTTTATTTTGTCCTAAATAAGTTCTTTGTTTGCACTTTTTCCTTGTTTATTTAGTTTTCCCTACTTATTTTGGAGGATGAAAATTATCCTATTTTAAATCAAAAGTTGTACTTGCAGTCATGGATCAGATTTTTCATTGCTTTGTGAGTCCAAATGTCATGTATATGGTCTGATTCTCAAGCATAGTAGGCATGCTTCCTAGTTGAGTCACCAAATATTGATAATTTTGACCCTGTAGGTCGAATTATCACCCCTACCATTCAAAACTTTGCATATCATGCCAGTTTGTCTTATGATTCAGTTATTGGTCCTTAAAAGTCCTTGAAATAATCCATGATTAATAGGTATTTTTGAGGCACTCTCTTTTATTTTTAGAGGATTTTTTGTGAGAAAAGCATCATAGAGGCTTCTTTGGGTCCTAAAAGGGTCATTTTCAAGAAGTTCAAAGGGTTCTTTCCTTTCAAGAAGGTCCATCTTCAAGAAACATTTCAAAAAAGGAATTATTTTGGAAGGACGACTTTTTTAAAAAGTTAAAAAGAAATCTTTCAAAAGGAAAAGTCTAAAAAATTTCTTTCAGAAGGAAAAGTCTGATGAATTCTTTTAGAAAAGGGACTTTTTAAAAAGTCTGAGGAATTCTTTCAGAAAAGGGACTTTTCAAAAGGTCTGAAGGGTCCATTTAAAAAAGTCTAAAGGGTTCTTTGCAAAAATTCCAAAGGGTTCTTTACAAAAAGTCCGAAGGGTACTTTCCTTTTGGAAAAGATATTTTCAAGGTTTTCGAAAGACCATTTTAAGAAAGCCAAAGGGTCCATTACAAAAACTCTGAAGGGAACTTCTCATAAAAAGGGGTCATTTTCAAGAAAGACAAAGGTACTTTCCTTTTGGAAAGGGAATTTCAAGCAAAAAAGGGGGCACTTTTCAAAAATCCAAAGGTCCATTTTCAAATAAAAGTCTAAAGGAATGGTTTAATTCCAAAAGGTCTAAATGAATTCTTTCATGAGAATTGTCCATTGCAAAAGTCTGAAGACATAATTTCTTTAAAAAAAATTGAAGGAATTGTTAAAGGCAATAAGTCAAAGAATTTATTTGGAGAGAGAAGTCCAAATTAATTCTTTTGAGATTAAAATGCCAAAGTAATAAGCCATGGATAAATTGTCTAAAATAAAAGTCCATTTTCAAAATGTTGAAGGAATTTATTTAGGAGAAAATAAGTCTGTGAAAAAAATGAAAACAAAACGCTGAAATAAGCAGCCTGAAGAGATAAGCTCAAAAAAATAGCTTGAATAAATTATTTTGAAGGAATTGTCTTCAATAAATGGTCGAAGAGAAAAAATCTAAAAGAATTGATGATACTTTCATAGAAGTTAATTTCAGCTTCAACAAATAGCCATTGGGATTCAAATAATAAATGATGGGCCTACAAATGTCAAGTTTTAGCCCTGATAAGTAGCCATTTACAAAGGTCATGTTTTTAAAGGGTTCATCAATATTAGCATGAGCTTGACACTTATTAAGATATCATGATCAGATATCGATGGTCATGGGAGTCCAAGACTATAGTAAGGAGCACACCAAGTTTAAATGTAAGGATCAAATCATTCACACTTGGTAGAGACATGCAGATACCTTCAACATGGCTCTATCAGTTCAATCAAAAGGGACTTGAATGCATGAGGGGATCGAGGTATTTTTGGTTATTTTGGATGGTTGATCTCAGGATCAAAGTAATTGCATGCTTTAAATGTTGAGGAGCTTGAGAACAACGAGTGATCTACAGTTACTGGTAATTTATTCTCTTAGTTTCCCACTCTAACATGTAATTACCTCTTCTCTCTTATCCTTTTTTCTATATATACAAGCTTTCAAGCCATTACAAGGATGATTTTTTCCATGTTTGGAGAACATTTGTATTTTGCCTCTTTTGATGATTAATACAGAGTTCATATCTCCTCAAAAGCTTGTGTTTTAGTGTATTTTTCATGGTATATTAGGAGATTAAAGTTATATCTAAGTCTTCCTCTCATCTTATCCTTTCCATTATACCCATTTATATGTGTTAATCTTATCCATGCAAGTCACATAGTGTGCTCTACCATCTTGTTTATATGACAAGTGTAAGCTCTCTCTAGTGTCTTTGACAGACCTATCAAGTAATTACCTTAGATCATGCAACAAGCCCAAGCCCCTATGAAAAATATTGATGCTCAAAAGCTTCCATTTGATTAGCATAATTAGATTCACATACTTGTTCATATTCTTAGTGCATGTCAAGTAGATGAAGGTCATATTTTCAATGTATCACCATCATAGATAGGATTTTCCTTCAAGCTTCTTTCTTACCTTTTCCCTCTTCCCTTTTCCTTAGCAATTTGTGGCATAGACTAGGGATCCTAAGTGATACACCAAAGGGAACTATCCCTTATAATCTATATATTCAATCCACTGACGAGGCCACCTATAGAATAGGATTATTTTTATGTTTTAGCAGATTGTGAAGGATTAAAACTACCTTCATAAGGGTGCAAGTTTGATTGACAATAGTTATCTTTAATAATGTCTTTATTGAGCAGTGAAGAAATATTATGCATAGTTATTAGTGCCTCATTGAATTTTTCACCAATGAAATTGTATTAATTATCCAATACTATCTTTGAGAAAGTTTCACTAAGGAACATTGAATTTTGATTTTCAATATCTTATAGCACCTCAAATAAGGTTTCACTAGAAGATGTTGAGTTTATATTTTGATTTCCCCCTAATGCCTTTGAAAAGGTTTCACTAAGGGATTATTCTTCTTCTAAATGAATGTGTTCTTGGTCCCCTTGAAATTTTTTAACTGATATGTCACAATGGATGTAGTTCAATATGGTATGATCCTATCGATCCTAATCAACACTTCTGGGAGGTGGAAGGTCAATATAATGGTTAGATTGGTTGGTTTTAGTGGCATGTGGAATGGTAATGGAATGGAAAGAGGCAACACAATCCTCTTAATAGCTACTAAGAGAACTTGTGTTGATGTTGAAGTTATTATCCTCAAAAACTATGGAAGGATCACAAATATATTAAAATTGATCTACAAGGCATGTGTAACCAATGTTATAACAACCATGAATGTATTTTGATTTTGAAGTTGAGTCTAACCCAAGGGACTCTAAATCCAATGTTGAGACTAACGTGTATTATGTTTTTGATACTAAATCTTATTTCAATTCAAGAATAAAACCTAACTTCAATATTTATTCTTCATCTAGTGTGTATGCTTCTACAATAATCTCTTGTTTAATGTTTGGTATTAGAAAAGTAATGACCTATGATGGCACAAAGGGATCTTCAAAAATAGGCTTAGCTAAGAAAAACTCCATAGAGACTGTCTTGTCAAAGTGAGACTCCTTAATGAGGGGGAAAAGGTCAAGAGAGAACTCCATAAATAATATATTTTTAAAAGGAGGATCTTTAAAAATATGACAATGGTCGTGATAATGATTTTCCCAAATGTGGCTATAATCATTAAGAAGTGACTCAACAAAGAATAGTTTGTAAAAGTGAGACACCTCGGCAATAGGTAAAGCATCAAAAGGTGATTCATCAAAATTTGACTCATGATAAATATGTGTTTCAAAAAAAACATCATGCATTGGTTGGTTCTATTGGCCTTGGTTTAAATTGGTTGTAAAATATCAATTTTGAACACATTTTGGTCTTTGAATGATGGCTCTTAGATAGGTAATGACTGGCTATGTTGCAGCTCAAAGATTGGCATAGGTTTTCTAAGGTGGGGGAAGGTAGGCAATGAATGAGGAATGATCAATGGTTGGATAAAGATGTCTTTGTAAATAATCCCCTCTAAGATGGGCTTAACAAAGACTGGTTATTGGTGTAGGATGGTAACTATGACCCATCTAGTCATAATTGCATAGCCTTAGTGGGATAATGAGCTCCCATACTTGGAAGTGCTTAGAATGGTAATGGTAGGGAATTTCAAAGCTTGGTTACTCACACAAGCCAAAGGATGAGGTCCTGAAATTGTAATGGTAGGGTATTTTAAAGTTTAGTTACTAATGCAAGCCAAAATATGAGGGCCTAGAATGATAATATATGGGCATTGTAAAGATTAGTTGTTATCTCAAACCAAAGGATGAGGTCCTTGAATGGTAATGGTATGGTATTGTGAATTTGGGTTACTCTCATGAGCCAAAGGAGAAGGGCCTAGAATAGTAATGGTAGGGCATTATGGATCTTGGTAGCTCATGTAGACTGAAGGAAGGTTAATGGTATAGGTATGGGATTGGGTACTATTAACATAGAAATGATGAACTTGGTACATTAATCAACCTAAATAAAGTATCACCAAAATATTATTCTTTAGGGTCATGACTTTGTTTAATATATGTAATGTTATAAGATAGATCAAGATCCATATCATAAACTAGATCATCATACGACTCTTGAATAAAAGGTTCATTGGTCACAAAGTTCCCATAGCTAAGATTATACATTGTCTCACTATGTGTGTAATGAGGAAATTTTAGTTCCATGGATAGGTTACGTGACAAACAAAAGGGTCTAAAGATAACAAATCACCAAGATCTAAAAAAGGGCCTTTGGCTCTTTAAAAGAGACACAAAGGGAAAAACAACTAAACTTGGCAAGGGAAGAATGAAACAAAAGTGAAAGTCTAACAAAATAATATTGATTTTGCCAAAGGTGGTTATAACTAGCACCAAAATTAGCACAAAAATTCAAACTCGTTTATGGCTAGAGCACTAATTTGCCCATAGGTAATTATAATCAATCACAAGAGTGTCTAAAAAAATTAGAACAATTGTGAACTAGGGTCAAGAAATAGCAATATTTTACCTATATATGGTTATAATCATACTAAAATAAGGATAGACTTGGAAACATAAAATAATAACTAAAAATCAAACTAAACTAAGGCAATTGGCTCAAATGACACTCAATAATTGACTCAGTTAAGACTCAAATTTTAACTCATGAAAATTATTGGAACAAAGGGACTAGGACACTCAAAATATTGGCAAAAAAACCTCAAATAAATAATATGGCAAAAATATGGCTCAAAATTATGCTCTAAACAAGGCATAATGCAAACAACAAGCATTAGGTCTAGGCAAGGGGTCTTTAGATCAAATATGAAACCAACCCAAGCAACATAATCCAAATACAAAAGATGAACAACCTAAACCCAAATTAGATGAGCCTTCAGTGTGAACCTGATTAGTTTAATATGTGTACTTTTAAAGGTTGAGATCCATCTGTGATATGAAAAGACTCAAATTTTCTAAGGTAAAAGGCTAGACCAAAATACGCAGCATAATCGGGCATTTGAAATAATAAAGATATAACAAAGGTTCAAAACTTGGTTTCAAAAGTAATAGGAGATGAGAACAAATCCAATAGATTTGATTTCAAATAAATTACATGGAAAAAGGTTTATACTACAATATCCAACATAAATCTTTGAGATGAAATGGGCAACGTGACGATGCCCCATTTAAACAAGTAACACACACACAAAAGTTTGACAAATAACCAAGGCAAAGTGTGGTGTTAAAATGGATGGAATAATGCCTCTTAAAACAAATTATTGGTGCATAAATAGGAATCATTTTTGATGGGGTATGATAAACAAATAGCTTTGACACAAGACTATGCAAGTAAAAAGGATAAATGATAAAAAAAAACACTTAAGTGTAACATCTTAAATCCTAAAACTGACAAGGTTGTATTGTACTATCAAATTCCATATATATATTTGATCTTGAGAGGATTTTAATTTTTTAATCCAAAAATTAAATTCACATTAAAATTATTGTTTTTAATCCTCCTCTTCTCTCATGAGTTTGTACGATGACATGGAACTTTAGGCTACTCGCCCTACATCAACATTATGTCTATGGCAAGTGGGGTTATTTAAACTATCAATTTCTTAAATGGTCCTATGTGTTTGGAAAACATTATGTCACAATCATATCATTTGGATCCACATCAACTAGCTTGTTGTGAAAAGGTCTAATCCTTTTCACAACTATTACATCCATAAATTGCTCAGTGTGATATGATGTCTAAGTTGTCCCTACATTTTGAGGCCAATTACCACTAATAAATCTTGTTTTAACTACTTAAAATAGGCATCCTAGTGTTTCATCCTCAATTTATATACCCCACCATATATTGGGGTTTAAATGATGCTAGGAGATGAATTTCCAAGTCAACTGTTCCCTAGATAACTTATGAGGAGGCAATGAACTCCCACCCACAATCCAAAAATGCATGAAATAAATATAAGTGGAAGGAATTTATGGTTGTTTTTGGGTCACATAAATCATATTTATTTTTGGGAAGGCCTTAGTGACTTTCCTTCCATGATTTTGGACCAAAGTGATAAAAACAAGGAGTAAGCATTTTGATCACCCAAGTTCCCTAAAGAGGATGGGGGAGAGAATACACGTGACACTCATTTCGCTTAAACAAATACTTTTAACAAATAATCATAAAAATGAAAAATATTATGGGTATGTAACTAAAGTGAGAGTTTATTTTTAAAGCACCAAATTAAATATGTCATGAATTTTATCCCCTTGGCTTTGTTGTTGATAATTGTAAAAACTTCAAAAATAATTAAGTACATTTTAAGCACCAAATACAATGTGTGTAAGATTTATCCATGCTTAAACTTTGATCTTTTCACCTCAGGGCCTATAAATTTTTAGAGGGTTTACTTTCTTAGAAGCCCAAAATCAAGTGATAAAATAACATTTTAAATTTGTCTCTCAGTTTTTTGATTTCTTATCTCAGAGACCAATCATCATTGACCCATAAAGATCGATGTTGATTACATAAATTGATGCCAATTAAGGCATATTGTTGATGTTTCCTTTAAAACACATAAGAACAAAGTTTATTTTGATAGAAAATGATTAATAAATGAGATTAAAACCCAAACATCTCATAGATTTTGTAAGAAATGGGCTATACAAAAAACATGCAGATCATCAAACACAAAATGAAGGCAATAAAAATCAAGTAAAACCATTGTTATCCATGTTCCCTACTTTGTTCTATTTTTTTATGTAGATATAATGTTCACTTCCTATAATCAACATCAATTTTTAAAATTATCATCGATCCCTACAACCCATGACTTTCTTAAAAAAAATACATAAAAAATAAAGCTAAAACTTAAAACTTGAAGATTTATATGATTCCATTAGAAAAACTAAAACTAGCACATCAATCTCCTTGGCCATACAGGATACTTGGTCCCACCAGGCATGCCATCATGTGAGCAAGGATTACATAGATAAGAGGTTATTATAGTGTTATTCCAATTTTAAAAAAAAATCAAAATAACACACTAAAATATTAACACATCTAGAATAGACACTAGGGAGAGCATAGGTAACAAACATACAAATGAAAGTACAATTAGAACACAAAATAAAACACTCTTTTACCTTCCTTGGAGCTCCAAATGGCTTGTTAAAGTGGCTTTCTTGGCTTGTGTATCAATGAATATTCATCAATGGATCTTTATTGGATTCACCTTTCCTTTGAAGCATGGTTTGGTTGCTTGGCTTATGATTTTGGCATGGTAACATTACTTGCATGAAGCTTATAGAGTAAGTCCTACATAATAAGTTTACACCATCAAATTTTAAGAATCAATAGGTATGCCCCTGTATTTATAGCCTCAAAAGTTAACTCTTACCCAAGGTGAGTTAAGGTTGAGTTTAAACATGGAATGAGTTCAAACTAACCCTGGGTGAGTTGAGGCTAACTCTAGTTGAGTTAAAAATTGTTGTGTAATTATGATTTTCAATTACCAAGCATGGCTCTCAAATTAGATATTTTGAGATATTTTGGAAGAGCTTGATAACTAATAAAGGCAATAATGAAAAGTCTTTATATTTTAAATTTTGTAATTTTCATTTTGAGATATTCATCAATTATAAATGGATAATTCAACTAAGAATTTTATCTTGTTTAATTAGATGATTAATTTTGATTATCAGTTTAGCTCTTTTAAGATTTGATCAAATGCCCCACTTAATGGGTCCATAGGCCAAACTACCAGTTGTTAGGTCACAAGGTCATTGAGGATGAATCCATATGAGGTTATTATTGTATATAGGCTAGTATTCCAAACAGGGATGACTCAATATTATTTTGAGGATTGATGACTGATGCATGAGCAAAATTGAGATGTTCAGTGATTCTCAAGCTTAATTTGCAATGTTTGGTAGGAATCAGTTAGAAGCTAGTTATGTCCGAAATTGGGTGTCTACAAATACCCCCTTTGATGTGAATGAATTTATATTAGTTGATACACTCTTATTAAAATTTTATTTGGGAAACGATTGGTCTTTCATCTTATATTAATATTTTAAGTCATTATATTTGTCAAGCTTTTGCAAAACTCGTGCACTGACTAAAATTTCTGATACATTAAGTCATTTTATATTTTTTAAATTAAATTCATAAAGGTCCATGTTATTAGAGTAAGGCCATGTGAAATCTTCTTGTTCACTCGTATCTTCCTACTTAGTCACAAGTAATTTCAACAAATCAATTCATGGGATTGTGACCCAATCATAGCTTTCCACTTGTGAGCAACACATTCAATTACAACTTTATGGTTAAATAACCAAGGCAGTTTATACATAGTATATGGGTATTAAATCATATCTCATAATACCACACATCATTTCTCAACACCACACAACACATTCTCACAGTATCACAACATCAAAGGAAAGCATAGTGTGTTTAAATGCTCATGCTCCTATGAGAATGCAACCCAAGAAAAGTACACCATGTGTCTCCATTATATGCATATTCAAAATGTAATTATATACTTTTTAGAATGTGAAGTAATCAAAATTACACATTTTTCATCACCAAAAACATTCACAAATGGAATCAAACTTTATATTCAAATGATAAAGCCAAGGTTATGACTACACCATAACATCAAACTAAATAAAATGGGACACATAGTGATGCAAAGGGATTCCTAATTTTTTCATCAATGTTATGGAAAAAAAGAAACATAACCATTAACACTAATCACCTTTTCCAAAATACAAATTGGTTATAATCTATTTTCTTTCTTACATTCATGGTATATCTCCTTCTTTATTCCTATCCTTCAATCTCTCAATCTCTGTAATCTCATTCACCATTCAATCTTGATCATACTGATTAGATATTACTTGGTTCATGCTTAGTAACTTTACTTTGACTTGTTCATATTTATACTAAGATAACTTAGTTCTTAGATTAAGGATCAGAGATGCATATGATTACACATAGTGGTAAGAATATTTAACATTTCCATTACATAATTTTAGATCCCCTACTACACTCTCAAGATTCCTCAATAGTCTCCTCATACCAGCTTCCTTTCCTGTTTAAGGCTTCCCTTTGTAGCCTTTTTTTTTAAGGTTTTCATTTCATATAAAATAGTACATATTTTTATGGAAAAACTAACCTCATCTTCTTATACCTTTTTTCCTTATCGTACCTATCTCAACATTTCTTGGTTTGACTCCTTTCTTTGATCCTATTTTCAAATCCTTTAAGAACTTAGGCTAGGCCTTTTAGGTTTGTCTTGTCTAATTTTCCAAACAATCCATTCTAAGAGTACAAACACATAAGTATTCACTACAAAAACTCAAAAATAATTTTATCCACATGAACGCATAACTTATTACCAATTTTGACATGATTCTAACTGACTTGTTACAAGCATTTTTCAAAAAAACCCTAGTCATAGGGTCTCCTATAGGACTATCAAGCCTGAGAAGGGTTTTTAATCAATTTTTAATGTTTTAAAACAAATTTAAATAGTATTTAGGGTTTGATTAACAATGACACATATATCGATTGGTGGTTTATCTCCTTGATGCCTCTATGAATGATGTTTACACTATTCGATGTTTATTTTTTATACTGAGTTAAGAGTGAAGGTTTTGTTTGCATTTTTGGACTATCAACTTCAAATAAAATGTTTTTGAGAGGTTATTTGGCCTATACCATACTAATACACATCTTCTAATAAAAATATGTTCATTTTCTTACCTTTTTCAATCATTCATAACATGGTTTCCTTTACCTAAGACTGACTATGTAAAACCCATATAGCTATGTGTATTGATAAAGGATGTAAACATGCCTTAAGTATTAGGAAAGTTTATACCAAATTCTATGAAGACCTTATAATCCCTACTCAATCATTTTAAACCTCTTTAAATTCATCAAGATCTCAGTGATAACTTATCACACTATCTTTCATACTTTGCAAAGATTGAGTGGGAGTTTTTATCAATCTATACGTCTATGTCTAACCTCTTTCCAATTATTTATCAAGCAAAAAATGATAATATTTAACCATTCTTATGGGTCTATTAAATTATATTACTATCTTTTCATTATACTTCTAATATCAATCCATAGAGTCTTTTCTTGAAAATAGCTTCTACATAGTCAATTTCTTAGGGACGAACATAGTCTTGAAAATAGGGAACACAGTTGTTCTCACATTTCTCATCCATAAACATGAATAAATATCATTCTAAAATATAGATAATTCCACTTACCATTGTATTAGTTCATTCAAAACTTATCTTATTAATTTTCTCCTCTTTTGCTCTATCTACACCTCTTATGTAGTGACATACACATAATTTGTACAAATCTACCAACAGAATCTTATCAATTTATATTATTGAGGGTTTATTTCATTTACATTTTCAAATATAAACCGCCACTCTACCATACATTGAATGAACACTGCCAACAAAATAATTACCTTCATTTTTTTATCAAAACTAATGTAAGTACCTATTTACTCTCTCTCTCTCTCTCTTGTACATTGATAACTACCTAACTTACTAATCTATTCATCAAAATAACTCACCATGTGAGTCATGTATGGGTTCAACACCTAATTAAAATTTTATCAACCCTTGACAACTATAAATGACTCATATATACTTATCATGACCTTAAAAACCTACTAAAGACTCAAAACTTGTAAGGTAGATCATATGTATAAGTGGTAGGTGATGCTCTTGCATCATACTATTGAGGAGCAAGATAAAATTTCCATGAATGTTATAATTTTTTCATCTTTTAGGTTCTTTACAACATCTTCCTTCCAAGTTCTTGGCCACTTGGATCCCAAGGCCTCTTTGAAACATATAGGCCTTTTTTATGCTTGGATCCTCCTTTTTTACTAATGTCACTTGAACATGCATCCCTTGAGGAGATGATAAGTCTCTCTTTAATCAAGTGGAACAATGGAACCACCTCACGGCTTTGGGTGACCCAAATTTGAGGCGGATCTCTATATTAGGGCTAGTTCCCTTGATGTACCACTATAAATCAAACCTACTACAAAATTTTGTGAGGGTGAAAAGGGAGAAGGATAACTAAAAAAAAATCTAATCTAGGGGAGGTGATACACAAAATAGATAGTCTAATCACACCACTTAAAATGTACTTGAAACCAAAGAGAATCCCACACATACACTTCATTCAATTAAACACTCCTCTTCTGCATCAATGTTTCAAGTATGGGGTCTTAGAAAGAGTCTATGCTAGGAGGACTTAGAAAATAATTCTTCAAGAAACACTAATAAATTAGCTACTCACTATACTTGCAATCCATATTAGACACTTCTTGTTAACCTTCAAAAGATAGCTTTCAAACCACACAAGGCACTAGGAAGAGTAACATGTGAAGGTAAGAAAAATACACTTGCACATGACCAACAACCATAACATGCACTTAGTGAAATGTTAAATCAGATAAAATAGCATTCTTTATTACTTAAAGGCAAAAATTAAGTAGGGCTTCACAATACTCAGGTGGAGACATCTATATAATAGCTAAAAAGGCTAGTATTTATAGCAATTATGAGAGAAGAGAGAGAAGGTGAAGCTCAAGAGTCACTAAAACACTTATCAATCAAGGAGTTATAATATTCATATAGCTAGGCATGAGATAGGTCCTATAAGGAAAATATGGACAAACGTCTCCCAAGTCATTAAACTCCTCCATATGTGGTGTATATTTTATTTTGCTTGTACATGAAATTGCTCTCATGATTTTCATTCATAGAACTCCCTCACCACTAAATAGGATTAGGTATAATGATTTATCTAAGGGGAGGAGTTATTTACAAGTCTCCACATGCATTGAATTAGTCTCTAATCATCCATATTCTTCTATCCATGAGTAATCATCTCTAACTTTCAAAAATAACTCCTTTCCATGCACCTCTCACACTTGGCACATAAAATTCTTCCAATTATAAAATTTTATCCATGCACAAGGAGGAATGAAACTTTTCAAGAGTTTTTAAGTCATCAGGTTCATGAATCAAGCCTTAAAAGGCTTCCCAATTGGAGCTCTCACCCTTTTCACCAAGTGTTCACTACTTGTTCACTATGATTGGATGAGATGAAGAAAATTTTAGGCACACTTTGGAGATTATATATCTCAATACATGTACATTAGGACTTATAATAAGTCATAATATCTCTCCCAAATTTGGTTGCATCTTTTGAAAGTTCTCCATGCCTACAAAACACATAAATCTATCAAAACAAGCTCTATTGTACCACTTCCATACATGTTTAGTACATAAAATTTACATGTAAAATGACCCTATATATTCCCCTACAACTCCAAATAATATCTTTGGTTTTTAATCCCCATTTGGATACTCCATTTGTCTTCTTATCCCAATCGGGTCCTAGTTGGGGTTTTGTGAGGGTTTTAGAGTCACTTGTACTCTTAGGCCTTGTTCATAAAGTTGGCACATTAAATCCTTGTATAAATACCACTTAAGTATTATTATTTACCCTTAATAACATGTTTTATCACCTTAGGGTCCCATGTAAATATTCATGGAAGTTACAAGCATCTCAAGATGGTCACTCATGTCATTTCTAAGCATTCTACAGGGTCTAAAAGCTCTCAAGCAAAGAGATGGTTTCTTGGTGATATTTTATGTAAAATAGGAGTCCACACACACCTTATTACTCCCTAAAAACATGTTCTAATTTATATCAATGTCCATTTAGTCCCAAAATAGAGATGAACTACTTCTAGGTACTAGGCTTAGACTAGGTCGAATAGGCCTTACCTGCAACTTAGGCCCAACATGACCTCCTAATGTATTCCCATACATTATGATGATTTAAATAAATTAATAATATCCCCATGGATGTGATATAAATAATTATAATTCTTTTCAAAGGTTTAAATTGGAAGTGACCTCTCATTTGGGATTAGGCTTGTACCTTGCCTAGTTACCCTGCCTACAAACCTTGTTGCATAGAGTACCTTGTTTGACCTCAGAAATTATAACTTGGTTTATCATGTTTTAATATGTGTGTCCCAGATCTAAAAATCATCTTTAAGTGTTTTTTATACCTTCTATATTTCCACTCCATCTATTTTCCAAAAGTTGTAGGGTTCATGCAAGGGAAAAGTGCTCTACCTCTAAGACAAAATAGAGAGGTGATTCCTTGATTTTTTTATCAAAAAAATTATTTGAGGATGTTCATAAAGTTCTAAGGATTATCTTTACCAATTTTAATCTCATGAATACATGATTTGACTATTCAAAACCATAAATTTATAAGACTAAGTTTGCATAAGCAGACTATGCAGGGGTATTGAAATGTTGACTATGTTTACTTTCTTAAACTCCCTTTTTTACATGACTTTACATGTAAAAAGGCTTTGTATATTGGTATAGACATTTTTTAGTGTCTCTAACTCCCATTCAACACCTTGATCACTCAAGGACCTTACATGCTCTCACTTGACCTCCACCATCTTGACCACTGTTGACTGAGATAAACCTATATTTTCACCCCTATAGGTGTCTATTGGTCTTTGATGAGCTCAAAAAAATATGTATAGAGACCCTAAATAAACCTCTTTATGTGGCCATGTATATATTATAATTATCATCCCCTTGTAAAGCTTTATGCATCATTATAGCATCAACCTTCTTAGTCATTATTTGCCTGACTAATATACTGTACATCTACCCTTGCCTATAGGCTAGTTTATCCTGTGTAGAGCTCATGAAGCTCATATCATGTTCTTAGACCCCATTGAGAGATTTTAAGGTCATCAATTTCCTTCTTATAGTGGCATCTCACTTAATAATGTCATAGTCCTTATTATATTTCATACTATTTCAAGACTTAGACACTCTTTTTTGACCCCTGCCAATAGAGTATCATGAAGTTTAGTGGTTGGGATTATTTATGATGTATATAGGTATACTCATGAACCATTAGAACTAATGAAACATATTAATATCATTTTCAAAGTCCTAACCCATCCTTCACACTTGGGTTTACCCAATTGGGTTCTCTTTGCTCACTATTGTCTCAGTCCATTCTTTGCTAGTTGTGAGTGTTCATTAACCTTATCTACTTGGTCACGATGTCAATAAATTATTTGAAACCTAAATAAGGTTATAAAATGTTTATATCATCTTGAAAACACATATATTCTATATTTGAAACTCAACCATGATTTTTCTTGACTGAGACACTTTCTTATTGACCCCTGCTGACTGAGACAAAACTTCATGTAGGTATGTTTGCATAAGGAGACATTACTAAGGGGATTTTTGAGATCCTTATTTATCCCATGTTGATCATGGAAAGCATATTTTAACTTATATCTACCCTTGAAAAACATAAGCAACATCACCCTAATGCTCAGGTCACTGTTTGTTATATCTTGTTGTAGTTGCAACTTTTCATGATCAACATGGGATAAATAAGGAAAAGTTGCAACTTTTCCAATTCTGTGTACAAATAGGGTATGAATATGGGAAGTCACCACACCAAGTTCCATCTTCCTTTATGATTTATCAATCCATGATTAACTCTTGAACCATTTATAATCACTCATATATTGAAGACAAGACTAATTTCCAATTTTGGGTAAAGGAAGCTCTCTTTTAGTCCCAAACTTGTAAAGAACACTAAATGAATTTAGTGATTTCATGGGCACTTTTGGACCTTTAGATGACTTCCTTCCATTGATCCTTTTTCTCTCAAATTTGGCATAGTGCTTGTCCATACCAAATGCTGAACGAGAACCCACTTATATGTCTTGAGACTCTTTCCAACATGTTATGTGTGATCTTGAAAAATCTCCCTACCCTTTATTTGGTGTTTTCAGGGTAGACAGTCCCAAAGTTTTAGCCATCACTCTTAAATGTGTTTTTAATTTGTAAATATCCATATTACACCTTGGATGGGTCTATCATAGATCATTTCATCATGCAAGGGTTTCAAGTGAGGTCCTATCTCACTTTCACATTCAAATGACTATCTCAAACCCTTATTTAGGCCACCTGTAGATGGAGGTTTGGTACACCACAGTGAACTATAGTATAACCAATATGGAGACCTCTCATAAACATGAATTTTTATGCTTCCATAGAACATCCTAATGCCTTTCTATCAAAACCAAGAGGTTGAATTCACATTCATATTTCCATACACCATTATGACATCAACAAGGGTCTTGTAGAGGCCAATTATGAGTTATAAGGTAGTGAGAGTAATCAACAAACAAGGACAAGCCTAGAAGAGGCTTTATTAATAATTTGATAACACTCATACTAATATGATGATGGTTAAACCTATGGATAGGTTCTAAGAAATATGTGAAACAACCAACAATGTCAAACCAAAGTAAAATATTCTAAAACTAGCTCAAAAAGGGACCCCTCATGGATGAATAAGCATAAAACATTGTCTAGATTCTTAGCAATGGTTCATAAAGGAGGAGCCATGAAACTAAAAAATTATACCATGAAAATGAATCTGACTAAGACTCCTCTCAACCCTCAAGAGAACTTATTCCAACTCCACCTGTATGGACTGTACTATGCATCCAAAGTTGACTCTCTTTGGCTTGCAAAGGCAAGATAGAATAAATAGAATTAAAAAATGAATTTATTGACCTTTTATCTACAAAACAAGCATGTAAAATATCTTAGGAAATTTAAGAGACACTTGGCCCACATTTTTAGCTAAATGTGAGCTCACCAAGTCCATATACGTGCCATTAATGGCCTATTTTTAAGGAGATATCCCTATTTTCATGCATAAAAATACTTCATTAATACCTTTGATCACTTCCTATCATATTTTTACCCCATCCATGTTTAAAAATTACTTTTTTTATAAATATTCTTCTTTGATAAATCCATACAAGTCATTTAATGAGCCAAAAATGTGACCAAATGGCATTTTTTGCATATAAAACATGGTAAAGGGAAAATTTATGACATAGGAACAATTTAAAACACCTAAATCACCACATTATGACATTTATAAAATAATTTTATCCTTTTACCATGTTTTACTAGAGTTCACCAAAGTTGACAGACAAGTACAAGGAAGCTAGGCTTAGACCAAGGCTAGAGAAGGATTGGGTAAGGTGTTTAGACACACATGAGACCCTATTAGACATATGGGAACTTGTGAAAAGTTTAAATATATATGGTTTGACCCAATTTTACTAGAATTCAAATTTGGTCAATAGTTACTCTTTGTCTTCCTCTTCCTCTTTCTTTGCTTCTGTAATCTGGTCATTGGCAACTACTACTCATTTCTTTGCCTCCAATAACCTACACATGAAATAAACATGTAAATAAAATCCACTTCTTTTTTATTCTCTTGGAGTTCTCATTGTTACTTTCTTTCCAACTCTTCTTCTTCTTGCTCAACATTATCTCCAATGTCAACTCAAATGCCATGATGCTCTCTTGGTCTCCTATAAGACTCAAATCACTTGTCTCTTCCATGATATGATATTATATCTTATTTTATTCTATTATATACTCATCCTCATCAAATTTATCTTCAATTTATGTCAAAAAATACACCTCAACCTTCTTCCATGCAAACTCTTCAAGTACTTCAACTTATGCTTCCTCTTTATTCTCTATTACTGCCACCTCATGTGTCTCTTTATTCATGTCAAGCACTTAAGTTATCATTTTTGTACCTTATTTTCTTGAAATTATAGCATTCATTAGTTCCAAATTAATCTCATACAAATCATCCTTAGAAACATCTATATCAACATACTCATCAAAAATGACACTGAAATGAATACATTGTACTTTTGGACTCTCCTCCACTTTTTCTTGACTACAATCTTCCTCTTTCTTGCTCGTCATGAGGCATGTTACTTATAAAACTTATCTTTCTTCTTCATCTTCATCCAATGGATCACTTTATTCAATATATCACAAGATTGTGTCACCATACTCTGTAATCCAATCAATTTCTTCTTCACTAGCATGTTGTTCATGCTTTCCATCATCTTCACCTATATACAAATATTTAATGAAATCATTAGTTATAATCTTGTGAGGCTCATTTTCCTCCTTAAATCTCTCTGTAGGTGACCTTTCTCTCACCTTTGGTCTTTTCCTCCTTTCTATCAACTATTTATGAGGTCATCTCACCTTTTTATTTATGCATACACTAAATCTTGGTCTCAAAATTTCCAAGATCCTCTCTAATCTTTCCATTGCCTCTTTCCATTTTATTCTTATCCATATTCTTCTTATTTCAATCCTCATTCATCAACCCCTTCATCGCTCTTACTATCTATTCTCTTCTTGAAAAGTCTTCTATCTTGTCTTATTTGACCTTTCACTTGGTTTCTCACTTGAGTTTCTCTCTCTCTTAGAGTCAATCTCTATCTTGTCCTTTCTCTTAAGACTCTCTCAAGCTCACCTATGAGCTTCTTTCTTGGATATCTCACTATATTTCTTTATCTCTAATCCTTCTTAGATAAGGGTTATGCCACTCCTCTTTATTTTCTTTCTTTCAACTATATTTGCCTCTCCTTCATCTACCTACAGTCTCTTTTCCTTATTCCTGCATTCTCTATTAGCATCTCACAACAACTTAAAATAACTCTCAACATATATTCCATAAAATATTTATGCATATGTAATCAAAAATTTCAAACTCTAATCATACCTTATCCACAGAACTCTCCTGATTTGATACTAAAATAATGTAGAAGGGTTCCTAATTTTGTCATCAATGTTATGAAAACAAGAAACACAACCATTAATAATACTCACCTCTACTAAAATAAAAATCAGCTCTGAACTCTTTAGTTGCTTACCTACATGGTATATCTCCTTCTTTATCCCTATCCTTCAATATATTAGTCTCTACAATCTCATTCACCATTCAATCTTGATCACATTGATTAGATCTTACTTGGTTCATGCTTAACAACTTTACTTTGACTTGTTTATACTTATACTAAGACAACTTAGTTCTTACGTTAAGGATCATAAATGCATATGCTTATACACAGTGGTAATAATATTTAACATGTCCATTATATTATTTTATAACCCATATTACACTCTCAAGATTCCTCAATACTCTCTTTATACCAACTTCCTTTCTTGCTTAAGGCTTCCCTTTGTAGCATTTTTTTAAAGGTTTTCCTTTCATATAAAATAGTATTGATTTTTATGGAAAACCTAACCTCATCTTCTGATAACCTTTTTTCTTATCCTAATTCCCTTGATGTTTCTTATCTTGACACCTTTCTTTGATCCTATTTTAAAATTCTTTAAAACCTCAAGCTAGGTCTTTTAGTTTTGTCTTGCCCAAGTTTACACATAATCCATTCCAAGAGTATAGACACATATACATTCACTATAAAACTCAAAAATCCTTTTATCCACATGAACACCCAACTAATTACCAATTTTGACATGATTCCAATAATTGAGTTACTTGTTAAAAGCATTTATCATAAAAACCCTAGTCTTAGGGTCTCCTGCAGGATTGTCAAGCTTGAAAAGGGTTTTTAATCAATTTTAAATGTTTTTTATGATTTCAAAAAACTATAAATAATATTTAGGTATGTTTAAAAAAAATCACCTATCCTAACTGGTGGATTATCTCCTTGATACATTTGTGCATGATATTTACACTATTTTGTGTTTGTTCTTTATACTAAGTTAATAGTAAAGGGTTTGTTTGCATTTATGGACTATCAACTTCAAATCAAACATCTTTGAGAGGTTATTTGGCCTACACCATACTAATACATGTCTTCTAATCAAAATATGTTCATTTCCTTACATCTGTCCATCATTCATAACATGGTTTCCTTTGCTTGGGACTAACTGTGCAAAACCCATAGAGTTGTGTGTATTAATAAAGGATGTAAAATTGTCTTAAGTATTAGGAAAGGTTCTACCAAATTATATGAATACCTTATAATCCCTATTCAATCATTTTAAACCTCTTTCAATTCATCAAGATCTCCATGACAACTTATCACACTATCTTTCATGCTTTAAAAAGACTGAGTGGGAGTTTTTGTCAGTCTATAGGTCTGTGTCTGACCTCTTTCCAATTCTTTATCAAACAAAAAATGATAATATTAAACCATTATTAAGGGTATATTAAATCATATTACTATCTTGTCATTATACTTCCAACATCAACCCATAAAGTCTTTTCTTGAAAATAACTTCTACATAGTCAATTTTTTAAAGATGAGAATAGTCTTGAAAATAGGGAACACAGTTGTTCTCACATTTTGTCATCTACAAACATGAAACAAATCCCATTAAAAAATATAGATAAATCCACTTACCAATGTATTATTTTATTCAAAACTTGTCTTATTAACGTTCTCCTCTTGTGCTTTTTTTGCACCTCTAATGTAGTGACATACACAGAATTTATATTGATCTGTCAATAGAATATTCAACAAAGTATTATCTATTTATGTTATTGAGGGTTTATTTCAATTAAATTTTCAAATCCAAACCCCCATTATCCCATACATTGAATTAACACTACTAATAAAATAATTACCTTCCATTTTTTAATCAAAGCTGATGTAAATACCTATTTACTCTCTCTCTCTCTTGTACATTGATAACTACCTAACTTACTGATCTATTCATCAAAATGTCTCACCATGTGATTCATGAATGGTTTCAACACCTAATTCAAATTTTATCAACCCTTAAAAACTATAAATGACTAATATAAACTTATCATGAACTTAACAACTTACTAAGGATTCAGAATTTGCAAAGTAGATCATATGTACAAGTGGTAGGTCATGCTCCTACATCACATACACACCTAGAAATCAAATGTGTGAGACTCTAATGATGATTTTTTAATATGAGCACATAAATAAATTTTATGGTCTTCACCACCCATTAAACTATCACAAGTTTTTAAATGTTACAGTTATCTCCAAAAAAAAATTGGCATTAGAAAATTTAGCAGAATAGACACACATAGGTAATTAAATCTTTGTCTAAGAATGTAGTGCTTTATTAGAAGACGTAAAAATTTAAAAAATAATATGGATAATAAATTAACATGGTTTTTGTTTTCAAAAATGGAATACTTCCCCAACTAAATATCATGTTTTGTATAGGACTACGCAATCATCACAAATGATGAGTTCAGGGTGCACCTCAATCAATTATTAATTTTGACACGCATGCAAAAAAATGTAGTCAAATATAGTCTTAAGACTCATAAATAAACCACATATAAATCTTGACATATGGAGAATTTTTTTTACATGACCAATTGGTCTATATCCCTAAGCTTGAACATAATGTTAAGTTGATTACCAAATCCTTGGCAGATCATGAGAGCCAAAAATGGTTAAGGAATGGCATCATGTAATGATCACTAATAGAATGAATTAGAAGATCATGTTGATTTATTTTGAATGGAGAGAAATTTATTGTGATTTTGGTCTCAAGTTCCCACTCCCTTGTTTTTTGTCTCTTTTGTATATGTTTTATGTTTGTAACAAACATTGTCATCATGGCCATAAGTGGGTAGGGTCCATGATCCATAAAACCACCTTGTGTAAACATTGTAAAGTGTGTGAGAGGGAGAGATAGAGAATTTTTTAAGGAAATTCAAAGAGATAATTTTGACATTAATTTAGAATGTTCATGAGTTTTTCTTTGTTTTATGTTAAGCTTCTCTTTTTTTTTCTTCCCACAATTTCATATTAATGTTCAATGTTTTTTAAGATTTAAGTGATTACTAGATATATTTATTTTATGAATATGAGTAGGTTATAATGTGTGTTTATGTTATTTTTATAATTTTAGTTAACTAATATCTTATCTCTTTTTAATTTAGATAAATTTAATGTTGTTATTTTATGCATCAAACTAGATCTTTATAATAAATTATTTTAGTAGAATGTGCTTTTAGTTCATTTTTGTAATTAATTTATCTTACAAAGAGATGATTTTTAGATAAAATCATAATAATTTTGTCTTATATTCTTTACTCCATATTAATTTATATTTTAGTGTAAAACTAAATTTTAAATGTGTTGGTTATTTTGCATCAAATCTTATAAGGTGTTTCTTAAGTAAATTAATTACTCAACTGAAATATAATTCTTCTTTTCTACCCTACCCTTCCCTCCTTTTTTTTAATGAGATCTAGTTATTATAACATAAAATCATTATAAATATGCATCTTGGGATGTTTTTATGATCTCTCAAGTAAATATCCATTATTGGGTTATAGGCCACATGTTTTACTCCATGCAAACTACATAGGAGAGTCAAAACTTGCAATGCATAACTTAAATTGTCTCTAATAATCTTAACATGACAGGTTGAAACCCTATTGGTAGTTGTTGTATATAAACCCACATCAATATATTAAATGGTTATAAAAGGAGGGCACATTTGTTATGAATTTTCCCTTGTGTATTTTTTTTTAATTTCTATCAAATATGTCAAAAATCCCTAAAAATAATAAAACTATAAAATAAAAATAGAGATAAGATCATTTCTTGGTTAGGTGAAACAACCATTAGCATTCTTGGGGTTCAAAATTAAATTCCCATAAATTATTTCAATTACATTCCAAAATTTAAAAATGATAGAATAGCTAAAAACATGTTCATGTTTTTAAAAATGTTTTGGATTCTTAAATATTCAGCATGAGGATGTAACTTATAAGTTGTTTCCTTTTATATTAAATGGCATTGATTATGAATGGTTTTTAAATTTAATTCCTAATTTATTTTTTAGTTGGAAGTAATTATAATATGTATTTCTTGTATAATTTAGATAGTTCATTGATCCACCTGATTTGCTTAATTAGTTATTCATACTTAAAAGACAATCTAGTTAGAGAATTAGGGATTTTGATATCGAATTCTAAGAGATATATGATAACATTTACAACAACCACAAACATCAATAAGTTTCCACTTCATATATATATACTAAATAATTTATATTTCATTATATCTATCTTCTTGATAACATATATGGAAACCACATTAGCTTTGTCTTATGCAAAGGCTATCACATTAGATAAGGAGTTGTCTTCTTAGGAAATAATGAACTATGTTTCCTTTCACTAAGATCATAACACATGTTATAGATGAAAATAAATGTGAAATTGATGAATATGTTGAATATTTAAATTTTTATGTGTATTTTGACTTTGAGATTGATAGAAAAGAGGTTCACATAGAATAATCATAGGAAATTGAGGAGCCATCAAGTGAGGAAGATATAATATCTTGCATGAGATTTAATTAGGAAGTTAGTATGGAATCCAACAGTAATTTGGAAATAGAAATAGAGGATAAAATGGTGTATAATTAGAGGAACACATTGAACCTATACATGATGAATAAAATGAAACTTGTTCACCAATTAAATCACATCCCAATGAATAAGTATTCATTGTACCTCTGATTCTAAATATCAAAAAAAATCATGTAAAATAATTTCATAAATTCATTTAGCCTGACTTTGAGGTATGTTAATTGAACCCAATGTTTTTTATTTTATTTCATGTTTAATAATTATCATCATGTGCTTGTGGACATTTTTATATTTTAATGATAAAAATGAATTAATTATGAAAATAATACAAAGAAGTGTTTTCTAGGTTGAAAACTATAAAAATGGAAATCCTGTTCTTATCAGGAAATTATAGATGTTTCATGCAAAGTTTTTAAGTCCACCCTCCAAGGTCTAACCATTTTCATTTATTTTAGCAATAGTGTAGGCTTAGAGTAGAATTAGATTAATTTCCTTTTATATGTATTTCCTTCTTTCATGATTTCTATTTCTCTATGTCTTTTTTCTTTATCTTTGTTTTGTATTGCCTATTTGTGTCAATTTTTGAGTTCACAATAAGTGGTTTATGATAAATATAAAATCATTCCCTTCCCCTTCCCTTCCTCACATGTTTATTTATTTTATGATTCCATACCTTCATTGAATACCATGTCATTAGACCCCTTGGACACATTTAAATCAAAGGAAGGAGCAATGAATTCACTATAAAAGGTTAAAATTTTGAAAGGTTTGATTTTATATTAGATACCCAAATGCCATGGCAAACCATTTCATATTTTCAAGGTAGAATGGGATAATTTCTTTAAGAATCATCATGTAAATTAATAATGGCTATCTTATTGAAATGGGGTCAATATTGAACTTTGACACATTAAAGAGTTACCTTGAGGTCTATAAAACAACAAAATAGAAATCCTTTATGACTAACTTTTTTGAATTGATCCATTTACCTTAGCTATACTAGTTCACAACACTCTTGGAGTGAATAAAGACAAGATTAAAATAAAAAGGGGAATATGAATATTTAAATGAAATTAAAAGTTTTCTCCTAAGAGAGAATGATTTAGGTAACCTCCATCAGGGTTATGGATGTTTTTTACTACCAATGGAATAAGGCCTAGTGTATAGCCAAAGGTATCTATATTAGGTATATATATGCCTAGTTGGTAGTACATCAATGCCCAAACCTTTCCCCTTAGCCAATTAATGGATAAAATAAATCACATTTTATATTTTTTAATCATGACAATCACTCATATGCTATATCAAAAATCTCAAAGATAAATGTATATGAATCACTCTTCACACACATTGACTTATTGGAGGTATTAAAATTTAGTATTTTATGTGTTGATTTTGACACAAATATCTCATTATTTTTTGAAAATATGAAATTTTATATCATCATCTATTTGGTTTATCTAAGGTAAAACTAGAAATTTTGGGTTAGAAACACTAACCAGTGTTTTCCCCACATAGTTGCTATTTGTTTTGACCAACATACCTCAATCCTATTGAAATGGATAACCTCTTTGATTCAAATTAATTTCTCTTAGCTAATAAACTCTTTTATAAATTTTATTTTATAAATTAATAGTCTTTCATCTTCTATTAATATTTGAACTCACTATATTTGTCAAGGTTTTTCGTATTTCATTGTACTTCCAATGCTTGTTTTAGTTTTTGGTATGCAAGAATCATGTGTGATGAATTAAAAACTTGATACATTCAATCATTTTAAACTTTTTAAGTTAAATTTATGAAATTCAAATTCATTATATCAAGTCTATTTTTTGTTTTTGGGTTCACTTGTAGCTTCAGACTTAATCACAATTAATTTCAAAAAAGTAGTTCATGAGAATGTGACCCAATCATAGTTTGTCACTTGTTAAAAAAATTAATGTTCAACATAGTCTATAGATATTTGATCCTATTTCATATTTCTATGCATCAATTCTTAGTGCCATGTGACACATTCTCATAGAATCATAATAACAAAGGAAAACACTCTTTTTTTAAGGTATATGCCCCGATGGAAATGTGACCAAAAAAATTCCACTTGTCTCCACTTTAAAGGTCTTCACAATGCAATTATATACTCTACATAATGTAAAACAACCCAAAGAAGACACTTGCCATCACTATAATCATTCATGAAGGGAATCAAACTTTGTATTCAAATGATCAAGCCAAGGCAATGACTATGCAAAGTGGCACCACATAGCATAAGACATTAATCAAAAGGGACATAAAGGCACTTAACTATCAAAATCATAAGACTCTAATGGTGGTGTCATCCTAAGAACACATAATTAAAGTTGATAGACATCACCACATGACAAACCATCACAAGTCCATAAATGTTATAATTATCTCCATAATTTTTTCAAAACTAGAAAATTGAGTAGAATACACATAAAGGTAATTAGATATTTGTCCAATAATGTGTTGCTTTATCAAAATACATAAGTAGATCAAATAATCAATCTGGATAAGAAATTAAGGAACATGGTTGTAGTTTTCAAAAATGGAATATTCCCCAACTAAATATCATGTTTTATAAAGGACTACACAATCATCATAAGTGATGAATTTAGGGTACACTTCAATCAGTTATTAATTTAGCCACGTAGGCCACTGAATGTAGTCAAAGGTAATATTAATACCCCATAAGGAAACCACAAATAAAAATTAATAGATGGATAAGTGTTTTTTTGACTCATCAGTTGATATCCCTAATCTTGAACATGATGTTAATATAATTTCAAAATCCATAGCAAAGTAGGAGAGCTAAAAATAGTTTAAGGAAAGCAGCCACAAAATGATCACTAAAAGAATGAAGTGGCAAATCATGTTGAGGTGATCGTGGTGGATAGGTAGATCTCATTCTTTTGGCCTCAAATGCCCAATCCTTTATTTTTTTTTTCTTATTTGCATCTATTTGATGATTGTAACAAACTTTTTCATCATGGCCATAATTGGGCATGGTCCTATGCTCCATAAAAACATCTTGTGTAAATATTGTAAAAGGTGTGAGAGGGAGAGAGGAAAAAATACAAATGTAGAGAGACAACTTTGAAATTATATAGAATGTTTGTGGGCCTTTCTTTGATTTTCATTAAGCTTGTTTTTTTCTCTTCTCATAATTTCAAATTAATCTTGAGTGTTTTATGAACTTTAATTTATTACCAGAGAGATGTATTTCCTTATTATGAGTAGGTTACAATGCACATTTCCGATGTTGTGATCATTTTAGTTATTTAATCTTTGATCTCTTTTTTTTGTAGATAAATGTGTTATTTTTATTTTATATAACAAACTATATATTTATAAAAATTATTGTAGTAGAATGTATTTTTAGATATTTTCTATAATTAATATATCTTGCAAGGAGATACTTAGGAGATTAACTCATAATCATTATCCCTTAGACTATTTCCTCTATATTAATTCATATTTGAGTGCATAGCTAAATTTGGTAAATTTTGATTGTTTTGAATCAACTATTAGAAGGTATTGCTTAATTAAAACAATCACTTGCCTAAAATCTAAATCTTCTTTTTTACCCTACCCTTCCCTTCCTTTTTTATTTGTTTATGAGATCTAGTTCTTTAACATAACATCATTATAAATATGCATCCTAGGGTGTTGTTATGATCACTTAGGTGAATATCCATTATTAATATATAGGTAACATGTTGTTATTCTATGAATACTATGTAATAAATTCAAAACCTATAACTCATTCCCTAGATTATCTCTAATAATATTAAAATGAGACTATAAGAAATCATTGGTCTTTAGTGTGCATAAAACCCACATCAATAAATTGTTATCACACCTAAAATGAGTTTTATTTTAATTTTCCTTAAGGAAGAGTGCACACCTCTCATTTCCTTTAGTTTTACATAATGATATCCTAAAACCCATGTAGTAGTTCAACTATACGTGTCATATATTCATATGTCATTTAATTTCCAATGGTTACAATATTAAGCTAATCTTCAGTACCTATTTGATGTTATTGGTTTTTAAAGGTCCATTTTAATATTTATTCTTATAATTTTTTAATCTATAAATTTCACTCCCCAATAGAATTATCCATAGTTAGGTGATCTGAGTCATTATTAGATTTATTTTCATATACATTGTAGATGATTTTCTCCTTGCTAAATTTAAATCAAAATTTGTGTTCTATCCATACCTACTAATCTACTTTGTTTGAGTCACTATTTTCATTGTTACTATATTTTAATAGTTATGGAATTTGAAGCCATTTCTTAGTGTGCATATTTTTCATGTGATCCTCCATTTTATCATCATCTTCCATAATGGATCTACACATCCATTACAATCATTTGGAAATTTTAGGCTTGGGTGAGGAAAAGGAAAAGTTTTGAATGAAATATATGTTTATTGTTTATGATTCCATTTTCTCCATCCTCATATTAATAATGATATACCTTGTGTGTACCCAAATTTTTAAGGTCTCATAAGAAACATGAACACATAATATAATTGGAAGATAATGTGTACTTTTTTTTCCAAACTTATTTACAACTTCATAAATGTTTATATGGTTCAAAATATCTATTTAGATAGGAAATCCATACTTAATTTTACAACACTAAAAATAGATACGATAGTGCCTTTTTTACCATATCATGTGTAGGTAGTTTATTTTTATATGTCACCCCCCATCACATAGCAGTTCTTTTCAAAGTATAAACAAATGAAATCGATCGATGTTTCTTATCTTTTGGTAATCATACTTAGGAAGCAAATAAATCCTCCCCTGACTAGGCAAGAACACTCTTTTCACCTTATACATTTTTCAAGATAACCAAATATTTTATCTTAGGGCTTGAAAAACATTAACTTTATCCCACTTCAAGTATTTGTACAAAATTACTATTTTGGATCCTATATACACCTATCCACAGTTGTTTCTAATCACTTTATAAAACTCTTAGATACATATATTTCACACAACACTTTTGGTGTTAAAGACCAAGAATACATTATCTCATCTATTAAATTAATCATCCTAAGGGTTCAAATGTTCCAGATCTTTTGTCCCAATGTTTCTAGATGTGATTAATTTCCTCATCCATGTCCACATTTTCCACATATGTAGGGCCATGATTTTAATCCAAAAGTATGAGGGCACTTTGATTTCCATTCTAAAATATCATATAACACTTATCAAAGTGTATATCAACATTTTTAGTGTAACACTAGGGTCTTATGAGTAAATCAAGATATTTATCCACTAATTTCAACTTATTAACCTCAAAATTGGAACTTAATTATACTCCCATAATGTGTATGGATACATCACTAAAAATCATGAGAGCTTGTGCACATGTCTTATTTTCCATGAATAAGGCATGAGGATAAGGTTTTAACATTGGATTCCCCATTTATTGACCATGCCTATTTGGTGAGGATATTCACCTCTTCTTCAATATAATTAAAAATGTTTTAAGTGATCCACCCATTAATGGTGGTGTCAATTAACAACTCTTGATCATAATTAGCATTACGTGTATCTATAATCTATCATCGCCTTATTAGCCACTCATCCATTATAATTATAAAAATTTTCTGAAACTAAATTTTGAGTAATGGCATGATTCCTTATGATCATAAGAGAGTAAATATCTTAGATATTTCTTTAACCACTTTTATAATAAATCATCTTAGGATATTCTCATTATCCCTAGATTATAATTCTCATGCATGTTATATCTCACCTTAGAGGTTCCTTATTACCTTTGTGGCCTCTTTAAAAAAACAAATCTAAGCTAGGTAATTAATATAATTGATGACCAAATAAATTTTTGCATGTTATACTTTATCCTTGGGTGCTTCTTATCACCTATGGTTGAGTTTTAGTCCCATTCTATATTGTGATATTAACTCTAGGTCATGGGATCATTATGAACTTACCTTCTTTCAATTCCCATAGATATTATTGCCACACATTATTGATCATCCTTATGCCATTTTTGAATTTATATTTTTCAATAATTGTGTTATATATGTTTGTGCATCATTCAATCTAGTTTATGCTCCCATTAGCAATAACCACAAGTGGGGATCTTAGTAAAATATCTCTGATAGTGCTCGAGTGAGCCACACTTATAGCAAGTGTGTGGAGGGAATATTAATCCACCTCTATGAGTGCCACTTGTTCCTCTATATTACCACTCACCACCATATCTTCCTTGTTTTTTAGTCAAAAATGCTATAGTTTCTGGTCTTGTCCCTTACTCATGTGGGTCATAGATCCATCAATCACTAATAATTTTTTAGTGTTTTGCATCGACGATTCATTGAACTTATACTATAATTATAATTTTCCCTACATTTTAATATGAAACCTTAGGTAATCATGTATGTCATGATCTTCTTAATAAATTTCATAAGAATTAATAAGTGCTCTAACATCAGGTCTTGGGATATTATTCTTGTTATGGCCTTAATTTTGAAATTGGTGCACCATAGGCCATTGGGAGTGTCATACACACTTTTTGAAATTATATTATATATATTTGAATACATTATTTAAATATATGTTTCCATCAAAGGGTTGATCTTTACATCTATGTTGTCAATATATTGAGCTCTCATAACTAATTCCAAGGCCTCTCATGGCTCAATGAAGTTCTTTATTGATAGTGTGAACTAAAAAGGTATGTTAAAAAGCCCTAAAAATAATGGCACTTGCTATAAAGGTTGTATATCTTAAGAGATTTTGGAGATCAAGGTTTTAAACCTTCCATCATATGCATGAACTCTCTGTGTGAGGTCATGTTTGATTTATTTGAGCATTAAGATGCCATGTTTCTCAAATTATAGAATATTAAACTTTTTAAGTAATACCTCATTCAAAATTTCATAACCCAAAATAGCCTATTATAATTAAATTTATGGTGCCACATATATGCATGATCTAACAAGGTAGTGTCAAACTCACTTACCTTCCTTTATATTATGATGACACTCTTGGTGCACCATATTATTTCACACTTTTGGACATGCTCTTCATCATTCTCCACTCCTCAATACTCAATTATATCTGTGGACATTTTTTAGATGAAATTTTGAGGGGGACGGACCCACACTGATGATGCAATACACTTTTTTGAGTGTTATAAATCTAATTTCTCCATGGATTACTTTTACTTGAGCCACTAACATTTTATCTAGGTAGATTACACTTTTACCAACTCCTAAACTAGATCATGTTGAAGTTGTATTTGTGCTTGGATTAAATTTTGTTGTGATACTATCCATTTCCCATACTATTGTATTTATAATAGCTTACATGGTGAAATTACCACCTATAATATTTGGCATGTTTAAAATTTATAGGCTCATCAATCTTATGGATGGAACTATTACTAATCCTATTAGATAATATGGTATTATTTAGTATAAAATAATCATTTAGGCATATTGTCTCATGAAATTCTCTATCTGATACCAATCTACATAATTTATTTAGCTTTCCTCTATTTTAATAATAAATACATGGTCTAGTGATTTGGTATATTTTAGGTAGATGTTCTCCCAATTTACATATGGCTTTGCATACTCAAAGGATTCCAAGTAACTCTAACTAGTTCTTCCATGGCATCCACTTCATGCTCAATGGTTTCTACCTATATCTCACTAGATTGCATCTCCTCAATGGAGAGTTATCTTCATGCCCTTCACATCCAATGTAGGTCCTCACAATATTTCCTTGACTTACTTTTCCTCCCTTCCTAGGATCCATTATGGAAATCACTCTAATCTTACCTTCATCATATTTGTGTTGCTTGAGCTTATGAGAATCTAGACTCTCCATGATAATTTCATTTACTTTTCCACATTTTATCGATGCATCATATAAACCTTTCCCTCCCTTCCCCTTTTACCATATTCTTTGCCCATGCATAGGTGATTTTTAGTCCTACATATGAAGATATTCAATGTTATAGTCTACCATAATATTCTTGGTTTATAATTTTATTTAAACAATAAAATAACATCTCAGTTCATACAAGAATTAATAAACTTCTTCTTATAAATAATGTGGAAAGTGCAAATTCTAACATGTAACTATTCAATGTGCATCTCTACAAGATGTCTAGTTCTCTAGTTTGGACTTCATCTAGGTTATATAATTTTTCAACTTGCACCTTTTTTCAAGGATGTTTTATTCTAAAATTCTACTTTGATCCATAACATACATGGCTAACCATGTGTGCAAGTGATTATGTAAATTATAGAAAAAACACTTCATAAAGAGGGTCATAAAAATACTTCTCCCATTTATTAGGAGAGATATTTCCTAATCTTACATTATTTTTCTCAAATGTATTTTCTTATTCCACTAGCCATGCCTCAAAATTTTCTAAATAAACCTAGTGAATCATCTCCGAATATCATCTTCTATAACTAGTTAAAAAACATCCCACTAATGGAAAAAAAACATGTTGAGTTATTTTCTTATGCACCAAATAGATTGTCTTGACCATTTCACTCACCATTGCAAATATTAGTCATTATGTTGGCACATATCATGCAAGCAAGATTTCACACTCACCCAAAGTGAAGACATAGACTACTTAGGCACATTTTTTTAGTCACTGAAGATGACTTAGGATATTTAATTATGATTCACTCAAAGTTTATGATATAATAATAAACATGTAGACAATATAAACCAATGAAGATAAATGAATATGATTCTTAGATATAAATCACATCCTTAAAACTAGATAACTAGTAGACAAAATTTAAAGTAGTAGTCATCCATTGATGGAGCATTAGACCCTTTTCATTAATAGTATCAAGTACATAGAACCAATAATAGATCACCAATATCTCAATACATAATAACTCGTGAAATATCTCCAAAAACCAATAATAATATAACCATCAATAACCTAAACTAATATGGAAGGTATTTTTTTATAGATATAAGCCACCACTTTATCGTTACATTAAATAATTAAACTCTTCGTAAAGAGTGCAATAATTTATAATATAATCAAAATTTTCCTTTACTAGTTGGATGTAGACACCTAAATTTGGTATATTCATTTTGACAACATTAACTTTGGCACACTTTAACATACTTTAACATTACATACACTTTTAAATCTTATACACACTTTCCCTCTATATGTCTACCCACATGTTATCTTTACAAATATTATTCACCAGATACATGTATTCATAATTAACATAGTCTATACAAGAACCTACATCCTACGCAAACCTTCTCCATAGCTCAGATCATTGATTTTTATTCCCAATGTAGTTCTATTAATTATGATATAATTGTAGTTACCATAGATGTCCAAGAACATACAATGGTTATTTTTCAATTTTTAAATTCTACATTAGGTTAAACTAGACACATTTCATGGATTGGTCATATTGGAAAATAATAAGATGTCAGCTATAAATATAAATCAATCATAAGGCTATCACTCACTTGGTCATGACCTGGTAACTTAGATATCACATTTAGAATATATTGAAATCTTTAGAAATACATTAGAATTCTCTTAAGACATTATCACAAAGGCATACATATCTGAAACCCACTCAAAGGATTATCCTTAGTGCCAAGTTTGTGTACATATGAAAATTAAAGTTACAAGGTTCTAAGTGTTGAAATTCAAACATTGCATTGCATTATGGTTTAATCACAATGTTACACACACACACACACACACACACACACATGCATAAGTGTGAAAAAATCATTAATTTTGAGCCCTCTTGTGATTATTATAAAATAATAAACACTTAATCACTTAATGAGGATTGGTTGGGGTCACACACACACACACACACACACACACACACACACACACACACACACACACACACATGCATGCATGCATGCATGCATGCACATGCATAGGTGTAAAAAAATCATTACTTTTGAGCCCTCTTGTGATTATTATAAAATAATAAACACTTAATCACTTAATGAGGATTGGTTGGGGTTTATCCAACCCAAAATGTTATCCCCTTTTCCAAGGGTCATCTTATGGTCAAAGGTAAAAAAGGGTTTCAACAGAAAGAGAATTAAAATAGAGATCAAATCATAGAATCAAATGTGAGCACACAAACATGAATCATCTATAGTCACAAGTTCATGAGTCTAAATATTTACAAACTTAAACAATATAAAGGGACATTATCAATAGAGCAAAGATAATACTGGTTGTCATAGGGGTCATACTATTACTAGTAGCATCCACGTTGGGTTTGGCCTAAATTTTTTTGATTTTATAAATGTTAAAACATACATAAATAATTTATAAAATTATTAAAAATTGTTTTTAATGATAATATATAAATAAGCTAAGTACATCTCTCCCATCTTGTTTTGTTAATTTGAACCGTATAGTTGTAATATCAATATATCCATTTAATTAAAATTTGTAGATTATTTATATATTTTACATAGTCTAAATTATCCATAATTTTACATTACTTAGATCACATTAATACAAAATAATTAAACCATATTTCTGAACCTGATCATTGACTTGAGCACAAAAACCCTAGGTTTTTATGCCTTAGGATTTCACATTTATCCTCTATTAAGGTTTGGTTTTCAACTATAATTTTTTATTTCCCCTTATTTACATAATTGAAACCCTAACATGAATATAATAGATGCTAATATTTTTTATTTTATAATCCAAACTATGATTGTCATGGTTACGTGTTTCTTTCTTAAAATATATAATATGTTTACAACTCATGTAATGAATGGGTCTAATTAAGCTATAATGAAATTTAAGATGATTTACAAGTGATTAAATCATATTTTTACTTAATGACACATTTCTTAGATTATGAATTTGAGATGCTTATAGTTACTACTTGAATTTAAGAGCATGTATGACTCATTTTGCTCCTCCATTAATACCTCATGGTAGTGATGGCCAACATCTCTCCCCTATTATTTTACATATTATTATATTATATATGAAATTTAATTCTATGATAATATTTTAGATGATATTTATGAATTATGTAGCACCTCAATCTTGTACACTTGGCAAACTCAAACCTTGTTTATTCCTCTCACTCTTAAACCTTTCCCACTTTTACAAGTCTTGCATCTACTCTATCTTATGCCCCTTAGACTATCTCTTAGTTTGACCAGTCTTATGTTGATGACCCAAGCCTTATATCCTACCTAGAATGTTTAAAATGTATTTATCTTCCACTATATAAGTTCTGAGACTGTACCTACTTTCCTACTCCCTAGACACTAGTTTTCAGGATAGATACCTACATCAATTCAAGTGTCCTACTCCAATTCAAGTGTTTAATGACTTAAAGTCATCTATTCTTCAAATTAAAAATATCCTAATGGTATTCTTAAGTTTTTTAATGTGATTTATTTATCCAAATGTATTGATATAAATATAATATCAACCCTAATTCATTCCTCACTTAGAAAAGACCAAAAGAGACCAAGACAACTTATCAAAAGCATGAAATCAAGAATTCAATTGAGTAAAACTTCCATATTTTATATTATTTTCATATAATTCATAAGGATAAGACATATAAAGATTTAAAGTACTGGAGGAGTATTCCAAGATCCTAATTTGTAAAGTTACAAGCTAGATCATTGTTATACTTGTTTTCCATATATTACATGATTCACACACAAACCAACATGTAGGGAAGAACTACATTAGTCTAAGGCATTATTAAAATTATTGGATATATAGGTAATGCTCACTAAAAAAGAGGTTTTAGGGTCAATTTGACACTATGTGTTCACTAACCCATTTTCCCCAAGGTCACCATGAAGATGAAGAACTATGGTTTTACAAATTCATGAGGAGCGATAATCTATGACCTAGATTTTAATGCACCAAAATCATCCATGTGGTCACATCCTTTTACAATAGGTATTTCATATAGGACACATTCATTCAACCCATACATTAGCATTAATGTAACCATCCCAAGATGATGTAGCTTTCTCCAACTATAGAGGTCAAATTTATAGAATCAAACAATTGTTCCAGAATCATGTTTTAGTCTACTTCCTACATATTCTAGATCTAGAACTATCTTAGCATCAAAACCAGCTAAGTACATTACTTCTTTGTCATTTCCATACATATCTTAATTTTACTTTCTCTATATAACCTAACCTAAGTTTTATAAATTCAACATATGTTACATCTAAGTTTAGCACCCAATTGGTCTTCTGTAGATCTTATTATCACCCATGTGAATTATCATTTATATATACCCTTTTAAAGGTAATATAAGGTTAAATAAAAGTCCTTAAACATCCATTTACAATTAAAATTAAAAAACTTGGTGAAGGAAACCATAAAATAAGGCTCGAAAAGAAACATGAAAACTTGAAAATAAAAACATTGTAAAACAAGATGTAAATAGATTAGTGGATCTAAGAACACAATTAAATCATGTAAGAAAGTGACTAAAATAATAATAATAAAATCAAAATCAAGAGCATAAATTGGAGAGGCATAAAGAATAAAATTAGAAGTTATATGTAAAAAAATGAGAACAAAAGAGAGAAAACTAGGTGAAATAAAATATAAAAAGCTTTATTAGAAGGATAGTCAAAGAAACAAGCATGAAATACCAAGAATTTAGAAGCAAATATAGAACATTATAGAATTTTAATTTGTAAGATTAAGTGATTAGTTAATAAAATCTATCCAATAATACTATCATATTAAAGTGGGTCATAATAATCATCAAAATATAAAAAACTCAATGCATTGGGATTATCAAAATTAAACATGAGGCGTCAATGCACCTATGAATCACGAAATGATAAAAAATTATATTTTTCATATTCATTATCTTATTTTATAATATTATACAATAATTTATCTTTATCATTTATATTATCTTGAATAATTGGATCCTTTTTAAGCTCTTATTTTAATGTTGTAACTATAGTTACTGATATGCACACTTTTGTTGGGATAGACTTATGTATTTGTACCTTATTCTCTTGTGCCTTAGGTATAAATTTTTATTACTAATTTCATATTTAATTATTTTATATATATTTATAAACTTTTTTTTTAAAATTAATATTTTTTATAATTTTAATTACTTGGTCTTCATATATAAATATGAAATGCGATGCAAAGTACAAGGAATTGATTTCATTTTATGTATCCAAAGTCTACCATAAAATAATCATAATAAATATTATTGGGCACCACAAGAATTAATATTTTACTAAATTTGGACCTAATATAATAGGAAATATGATATAACCAATAGGATTTATACCTATACCACCATATCTTAGAATAATGCTTTAATCATATGCTAAATTTTTTTTTTAGAGTCCAAGACTATGAATGAATTACTCAATATATATATATTTAAGCTTGAACCGTTATCAACCATGAATCCATAATTTTATTTTTTAAATTTACACATGAAATATCTTATTAATGAAGGTCCATTTTATGTTTTATCACTTGGAATATGATTGTGAGCAAACATAGTCAAAGGAAATGTGTTATTTTTCTTAATTGAATCAAGCAAACTAATAAAACCATCAAGTTGATCAACATAAAATAAATTTAGTTTTTATTTATTATCTTTTTTATCTTTCATTTGGACATTTCCTTTGTCACTTGATTGGTTATTATGTTTTTGAATATGTTTGGTAAAAAATTACAAGTGTTGATTTGGTAGAGCTACTAACTCATTTATTCATTTTATTCCCTCTACTTGACCTTTATTTTTATCACTAAGATATTGTATCTTGTGTTTCAAATTAATGATTGTATTTAAATAAATCAAAATAATCCTTTGATAATAATTAAAAAATGCATTTGCATCAGAGCTCTTAGGAAATGACCTTGAACAATTAAACTCCTACTGGAGGCAAAGCAATTAGGTTACACTCAAGCAATATCTTCAAGACATTTTGTTCACTTTCAATAATTCTGGTGAATTTAAAATGTTCCTTATGTGGAAGTAAACTTATATTTTTAAATTATTTTAATATACTAGCTACCACATTCTTAGCATACTTATTAGGTTGAAAATCATTCTTATTGTTTGTAGTCCTAGAACTTGTCTTGGTTATAAATTATGGGATATTGGAACTTGGAACATTTAACTAATACTTAAGCATATTTATATCAAAGAGTTTTACTTGTAAAAATATATAACATCATGATAAATCTCATCAAAATAATGATAAGTGTCAGTATCCATTTTATTAAATTGAAGCACATACTCACTAATTATTTCATTGGATACTTTTTTTATTTCAAAATTTTTGTAAATTTGACTTACATACCAATATCAATTTGACAATGGTCTAAAAATTCATTGAATAAGGTTGTAAAATAATGAATATATGTACATACAAAACATAAAACCAATCAATTACATAATATTTCAAGATTATTTAGAATAGTTTAGTTAATAATTAATCATCATGAGAAATGTCTAAGCAAGAGCCATTAAAGGCTCTAATTTTATGAGAAGGATGTCTCATTCCATTAAACAATTCAGACATTAGAGATATAAATATTATTGGTAAGGGATATATAATCACTCCATAATCCAATGGGTTTAAGATAATATCATTGGAAGTCATCCTACCATTTAGCCTTTGATAAACTTGAGAAATAATTTTAATTTAATTTTACATGTCATGCAATGTATGCATCATAATAATAATTTCAAGACTTAGAATTAAATTATAAGTAACATAACATAAAATATTAGAATTTTTAAATATAGAAGGATTGTAAACATGTGAATAAAATTGAGGAATGTTATAATAAAAAGTTTGTTGATAAATAGAAGGAAAGTCAACAGGAATAGAAACATGTTTGAAAATTAGAATGTTTTAAGAAGTAATAGGAACATGCTGAGAAATAGGAATAAATTAGGGAATATAAACATTTGGAACAATATAAGTAACATTGGAAGCAATATAAACTTTTAGATTGGGATAAAAAGGATAGTCTCTAATGAAAACAAAGAAAAATTGTAGAAAATGAAAGATTGTTTGAACATTCCCAAGATCCAAGTTGTTACTTTGACTTTTGATAAAAGATCTAACTCTAAGTACCTGAATAAAACCAAAAGGGGGATAAAAAATAGAGACTATGGAAAGATAAACTATAAGTTATTACTTCAAAGATAGGCTTGATTCCCTCAAAATCAATATTGAATCCTCAAAAATATGAGATCAACTATGAGATCTTGAACATAAGACCCTTATATAAAAATTTTGTGGTTTTTGGCTTAAAGAGGTGATATTATGGCTTGGAATAAGGATCAATGGAAATTGGTATGTCCTTATTTGATATCCCTCCTTCCCAAAGTTTTTTTAAGTTTTCTTTTAATTTTTTGGAAGATAGGGGTTCTATCATTTTGGGGGGACCATGGTTCTATAAAAAATTGGGCCTCTTTATGAGTAAATGGAGAAGGGTTTTGATGCAACCCAAGAATAAATTTCAATATATTGAATTTTGGATTGAGTTTTGGCTTTTTCATATAAATCAATCCCAAAACCCTTTGTAGTTCCAAAATATCCTTGATGAGAGAGTGTTAATCTTAATTTTCAGAAACCCCTTGTCAAAACAAATTGAGTTAGTTTTGGATGGAACATACTAGATCCCAAAAAGTATAACATGAAAGGATTCATTTTAGATGTTGGTAGTACCACAAGTATGGACATCTAAAGAATGTGTGTCGTAAACTAGTGAATATAATAGTGAATCCTAACATCTCTTCTCATCAAATGTCTTGATCAAATTTCAAATGGTTTCAATAACAATAAACATACCCATTTATATTTTAAATAGAAATGTGTTTATAAAAGGAAACAATCTCTACCTAATAAGTAGTTGGAGTTTCCCTTGGCCTCTAAGACCCCCATCATTTTAAATTGTTGTTGAACCCCTCTCTTACCTTCAATTTTGATATTCTTGATAAAAATATTATCTTACTATAACACTTTTCTCTTGTTGATTAGGATCTAGATAGCACCCCTAAAACCCCCATCCCCATCCTTTATGAGATACTTAAGCATTAACATGTAGTTTTGGAAGATAAATTCCTTCCTTCATCCTTGGTTGATGTTAATACTCTTTCCCCTCTTCCTTTTAAATCCCTTTAACACTCTCTTTTGATCCCATCACCAAAAAAACTACCAACATTTATAAGTAAAATGGTCAAGGTAGACCCATTAAATCTTCTTTAAAGTCTGTCATTAGAACTGAATATGCAAAAAATAAATGTGATATTAAATAAGGAAGGAGGAAAAGGTCTTTACACCTCAAAATTAATATTTTATCATGGAATTTTAGAGAGATGGGCTCCTATAACAAGTGGAGACTACTTAAAAGACAAATCCAATCCTCAATCCTAGATATTATATTGATACAAGAAACTAAAATTAAAAATATCTTATGTGAAAATAAGTGCAACCTTGAATGGAAAACCATGAATTGTAAGGTGGTTAACTCACAAGAAGCATCTAAAGGCATTTTTTGCCTTTGGAATAAAATTTCCATCCAAGCAGAGGTTTCTCAAAACCATAAAAATTGGATGAACTTGAAGTTCTAAAGGATTAAATAGAAATGCATTGAAAATTTTGTCAATATTTATACCCCTAATAATCCCATTTTGAAACTTCAAATATGGAAGGAAATAACAACCTTCCTAGACCTACACCAAAATGAAGCTGCCATTTTGGGAGGAGATTTTAACTATATTCTCAAAAACATGGAAAAATGGGGTGGTGTACATTTCACCACTCAGTCTTATTTATATTTCATGGACATTTTCAACTCTAATAATCTTTGGGATGTTGAACCCAAATGTGTTACCCTCACTTGGACTAGTTACATATCTAATTTTGGTTACATTTTTGAATGCTTGGATAGATTCCTTTGGCATCTTAATTATTGGAGGATGAAAAATAACAATCTTAATGTCTCAATGTCTTAGGTTTGGATCACTACCCTATCCTCCTTTATTTCAAAAAATATTTATCTCCATCTTTCACTCATTTATTTAATATCATTTAGCTTAATTATCCTTCTCTCTTAGATTTGATGAAATCTTGGTATAATATATAGGTTCCTTTTAATAACTCTAAGATCTATGTAGTGGATTGTAACCTAAAAAATTTATGTCATAGTTTAAATTTTGGAATACAAAAAATTTTGGAAACATTTTCAAACAAAAATACGTGATTGAAGAAGAATTAGTGAATAATCATAGAATGGTTCAAGCTATTAGGCATGATCAAATTACTATCTCTCACAAGGACTTGATGGACAAACAAGAAGAGGATTTTATCAAAGAGGAAATATTCTAGAGGCAAAAATATAGAGAAATTTGGTTTAAATATAGGGATCAAAATATTAAAAAATCCATCAATATACCATGCTCAAATAAATTTAAACATAATATCCTCTTTGTGACTATCAAATGGTTATTTCGCTTATAAAATCTCTTGTATCAAGGAGGAAGTGGTTGCCTTTTTCCATAACCTTTTTCCCAACTTCAATGGTTTGAATAGTAGAGCTCTCTAATTCTTATTGGACCTCATCCCTAATATTATTCTTGAGTAAAATAATTATGCCTTGATGGCCCCCTTTTTATGATAAATACAATATGCACTATTATTGATGGATGGTGACAAAACCCATGGGCCAGATGGTTTCTTGCCCAAAAAATTTTAGATTCTTCTAATATATCATTAAAAATACCATTGCAAAGTAGCTAATGAGTCTGTTAAATTTAGAGGATAATAAAAGATTTCAATTTCATCTTTTTCTCTAATTCCTAAGTAGGCTAACAATTATTATATGGACCAATTCCATCTTATTTCCCTAGGTGACACAACCTAAAAAATCATCACAAAATACATGACCTTCAGATTGCATAATTTCATGTTAGATACTATCTCTCTTAATTAAACTGGATTTGTTGAAGTTCATCATATTATGGATGAAATTGTGATCCTTCATGAGATTAATCACTCTAAAAATTTAAGAAATGACCCAATCATGCTTGTTAAACTTGTTATAAAATCTTATAAAAAATGAATTGGGATTATCCTATTCTTAACCTTAATAAATCTAGGTTCTCTCTAAACTTCTACCCTTAACTTTATCAGTGTATTTCAACCCCATTCTTCTTAGTCTTTGTGAATGTTATCCCTACAAGATTATTTTAAGGTGAGAGAGGGATTAGTCAAGGTGATCCTATCTCTTCTTACATATTTATTATAATTTTAGAATATATTGGGAGAGTTATTTTTAAAACTAAATATATGAGATACTTAAAGGTTTTACCATTACAAATGGTCTCTCTTTAACCCTCAAGAAGATTGTAGATGACATAATTTTATCTAGTATAGCCTTTATTTTAGATGCAAAAAAATTTAATTTTATTTTGAATCTATATCAAGAATCATCAAGCCAACTTCTTAATAATTATAAGTGGGATAGTTTCTTCCTTCACTCGCATCCTAAGTATCTAGGAAAGATTACAATAATTCTAGAATCCCCTATCAAATCTCTTCCTTCCAAATACTTGGAAATCCCCCTATTTATTGTTAAATAGTATGCTTGTATATGGGAAGATATTATCATTAAATTTATTTCTAAGCTATCTATCTTGGGTGGATGAATTAAAAATCTATCAATATATCTTGTAGTATATCCTAGTACCATCTTTCCTTCCTCAAGGTTTTGGTGTGTGTCAAGAATAAACTTAATTATTTCACGAGGAATTTATTTTGGAATGGTGGTGTTGATGTCAAATGGATACCAACAATTAAATGGATAAATGTATGCAAACCCAAATCCAAATTTGGGTGTGTTATTATAAAATTATTGATATTTAATATAGCCTTAGGTGCTAATCTTTTCTAAATAGCTTTCAGGGAATCTCATAGTTTTTCAAGAAAAATATTTGGTAAACATTATCTCGATTGTTTCAACCCTTTTAAACTTATATCTACAAAAGTATAAATTGGAATATCACATATTTGGAATTTCTTGGGAAAGTGTAAGCACCTCATTACCAATTATTTGTGTTGGGACATAAAGAATGGAAGGTTGGCATATTTTTGGCATGACTCATGGTCATCATTGAATGTGTAATGAAATCATTCATCCCTCAAGCATTTGGAAGATTTATTTGTATCTATTTGGGTCATAATTTTTATAACTATTGGACCACTTCTATTAAACCTTTGGGAGAAAACATGAGGTGGAAGGATCCAAGATTAACCCATTCCCATTTTGGGGTGGATGTTTTAACTTCCATAATTTTGTTTCATCCCAATATATTAGCAAATATATGGAAGATGATAATACTATATGGATTGGACATCCTTTTTAGATTTAAATTTCAAACAAGGTTATAATAAAATCTAAGAGGATGTTATTAATGTTCATTGGTTCATCAACAAGGTTTGTAATTATTTTAACCTTCCTAAATCTAACATTTTCCTCTAGGTTGCACTATTGAGTAAAATTCTAACCTTGGATAGACTTCAAAGATTTGGTTTTGAAGGTCCTTCGAGATGTTTATTATGCCATAATGATAATGAGTATTAAGTTCACATCTTCCTACATTTACCCTTTTCTTAGTCAATTTGGAATTGGCTCTTTAAATAGATGAATGTATTTTGGATTTACCCAAATACTGTTAATTTTCTCATTATAAGCTAGCACAAAGATAAAAGGTACTAGGTTGGGAAATTTTATGGATAGATAAAAATAACTACATTTTCATGGATGTTTCATATTTCAAAGAGGTTTTCATTAAAAATATTCTTCTTGTCAATAACTATTCAAATTAAAGGTTTCTAAACCTAAATAAAAAATCATAGGTGAAGAGAGACACATCCTATTCAAATGGGGCATTCTTAGGAATGTAAATACATCCATTCAATTCAATCCTTATATGATAACTAAATATTGTTGGGTTACTCCACTACATAGTTGGGAAAAATTAAGTTTTGGTGTGGATTTTAAAGGCAATCCTATTTTCTCTAGAGTAGGAGGGGTCATTCTCAACCATGAAGGTAAATTCATTGTAGGCTTCACAGTGAACATTTACTCAGATACCAATAAAATAATGTAAGCAAGAGTTATGATCCTAGGACATAACTTTCCCTTGAACTAGAATATAATAAATTTAGTAGTATAAGGTGATTCTCTTATTATCATAAATGTTATCAATAATTATAATGTCATTAGTTAGAAACTAAAGAGTTTGGTGGATGAAATCCATTTTTTAAAAGGATCTTTTTATTCATGAACCTTCCAACACTACTTTAGATAGGTTAATAATCCCATTGATGTTTTAGATAATTTAATGGCCAACATAATTAACAATGTGGATTGTATCATTATTAATAACTCAAGCTCATGGCATGAATTTGAATATCTCTTTAATAGTGATGTTTGTGGTCATGTTCGCTTATAATAATTATTTTATCATTTCACATCATTTTTTGTTTTTGGAAGAGATCATTTCTTTCAAAATATAATTATGGTTGATATCAAGTTTTGCATGTTTTCATAGGTTCTTTATTTTTGGTGGAGATGATATTATATATATATTCCCACCATCCCCAAAAATTTTATCAAAAACTAATCTCTAATTTTCTATATCTTTAATTTTGTTTATTTTAATCTCTTTGTTTGGCTCTTTGTTTTACTCTAGTTCCTATACCCAGAATGATTTCATGGTGAGGTAGAAGGATACCAAAGTCAAGGGTAAGTTGAAAGTTGAGGCAGTAGAGTCCTTTAATCAAAAGTAGATCAAGAAAAGAGCTTGAAAAGGGAGCTAAATAATTCAAACTTCAAAGGCCCACTCACTGATGGTATGTTACATAACATATTTAACCCTTCATCCATGCTATCACATATTTATGTTAAAATAATTTTGGGTGAAAATATTCTCAATTCTGAGAAAAAATGAAATGAAGAGGCTATCAAGTCATAATTCAGACTGAATTTAGTGAATAGGAATTATGATGACATGATTAATGAATTCCTTTATTAGGAGGTTAAAATTAGAAAGAATTAAACTCCCAAATCTATCTTAATTTATATGGCTAATGATATTGGTAATAAATTTAATGATGTTGACCAGTATATTGAATCTCTTCATGGAAAATTTAGTCTTTTGGAAATATTAGCAAAGGTCAAGGTTCTGAATAAGGTTGAAATCTCTGAACATGGAGAGATTGTGGATAATATTTGAGTGAGAAATTATAATGTATAGCTATTCCATGCCATCCTATCTACTCCAATATTCTTCCCTACTTATGACATAATACCATCTAATAATCCCCTATGGACTCTTTTGCTAGGTAATGCATCATATTTTTCAAAGGTAGAGAAGTTGGGAATTAGTTTCCTTAAGTAAAAAATACTTGTGATTTTGGTTTCCTAATGGCTTATGGATTTACATTCAAATGTATCAAATATTTATTATGATTTCATGCCAATTAGTAGCTCTATCTATAACATCATGAAACAAGGGTTAGATTCATTAGTATAAAATCAAATTTTGAATTGAAATTTTACCACTAACCTAAGCATGTTATCTTGTATTAAAAAGACTAAGAAGAATATAATTCAAATAAGTAAGCAAACATAATTTTTATACATTTATTTTTATCTTCTTTCTGAAATTAGGAGGTGCTCAGATGTAGTTACAAAGGCTTGCACAAGATGTGTGAGTAATCTGACAACATCTACCCTTGAACTATTGATGTTTGGATGAATAATGATGAGGATGATTTAAGCCTTAAATTAATATTTAAATATTGATTCATTGTCACTTTAAATCTTATTGACAATGGAAGGTGACCCTTCCATTTATAGATTTCCTGGATCAATTGTGATTGTTGATCTTAGATAGATATTAATGTTGGAGAACCAAACTTCAATAGAAGATGAGAATTAAATGTTATGACATGGAGTGTGTAATAAATTATAAGAATATATACTCATGAAATTTTGGAGTGTGTAAGTGCATGTCATAGACCTTGCTTTCACATGTTTTAGCTTTCATTGAATTTGCCTTGAGAATGACATTTTGACTTTTGGACCATGATTTTTAAATTTCCAAGTGGGTGAGTGATGTATTAAATTATGGTTTATTGAATTTTGGTAAATATGACATGCATTCCATGTAATTTCCCATTAATTAAGTATTACTTATTAAATAAAATGTGATTAGGATGATGTGGTAACCTTTGTAATGTTCCCTACTGATTGATCATTTAATTTAATTGAACTAGGGTGGCATTATCAATGCATCCAATTAATTTGGAGTATTTTCATTAAGTTTTATATCATGATGCAATGCTTTTTTCCAAATTAAGGATGTGTTATCATTATTTTGGATAAAATTGATAGTTATCTTAAACATTTTGGGCATCTTAAATATTTGGGCTTGAATCATTCGTTGATGTACGAAATTGGTTTGGCAATCAATGGTGACACATAAGTAGAATAAATTAAGTGTCTACATTTTTTCCCTCTTTAAAAGGGTGTTTCAAGACATTTGGGAAGTAATGGCTTTTAAAATAATGATAAAACCAAAAAAATGGGCATGAAAAGATGCTCAAGTGACATGATAATGATTGAATAATTATGTGATCTCAATTGATGATTATTAAAAATAACTACCGAAAAAGGTCTCACAAAACTACCCCAAATGAAAATAAAGTACCTACAATGCCCCCTTGAGGAATTGGATGAAAAATAAATATTTTATGGATAGTCCCTTGAAAGGAAGGAAATAATATGAAATAGGATAGAGGAGGGTGAGAAATGGGACCCAAAATAGGCCTTCTAGGACAACAATGGATGATAGAAGGGGGGATAAATTTGAAAGTGGGGTTATAAATAAATCCCTTACGTGGTGAAAATAATTGAGGGGTGAGGGAATATGTAACATGTAGACATTTTTTTGATATATGGCCATTTATTTTATATTCATGGACATTTAATTTATATACATATGATGTGCATTCAATTATGTTAATGTTAATACATGATGTAGATTGGGATATGATGTTTTGTTGATATATATGATGTTTATTGTGATTCTAGTATCAAATTATGCCCTTTTTGTTTATTTATTATGATATGATTATATTTTATGTGGTTCATGATGTAGAATTTTAATGTGTTGATGATTGAATATATCTCATATGCTCTTCTATAAGATGAGATCATGTTAGGATATGTATCCATTGTGATGATATATGTGGCTAGGGGATGTTTTGAGTGCATTTCTACATAGCCTTGGAATCTTATTTTTTTAATTTTTCAGTTGACATGATGCATCATAATTATTAAATAAATCATAATAACATATGTTTAAATTTCATAGGGGATAACTCCAATGCAAATGCATGATAGTACACACCATGATATAAGATATCATGATGACATAGTTGACACATACTCACATGATCCAAGACTTTATCAATACCATCACACATAAACAATAAATCAAATAATCATTCACACAATCATTCAAAGTAACAAAAAAGATTTCTGATAAAATAAATCATTACATGAGGGTGTTTTATAAAATTCATGTTTTTAATACTACTAAGTCTAGATAAGTGTAAGATCAGGCAATGTTGGAAACTTGATGTAGAAATAGGAAAATAGGAAGATGAAATATGGTGTGATGATGGTTGAGATAACCCTAGATACCCCATGTAACTAAGCACTACCTACATAGTCTGTGTGTACCTTAGGCCAATGTAGTTCTCCCAATATGGGAAGAACAAGAATTGATGATGTTAATTAGGATGGAAATGATTAAATGAAGGATACCCTCCCAATAAATGTGTGCAAATGCATGGGAGTAGGATGAAGGCTAACATTTTCAATAGTGTTCCTCTAAATAGAGCAAAGAGTGGAATTTCATGCTAGATAGGATGACAAAGTGGACAATTATTTTATGGCTTTATATTTATTTTTTGGTGTTTTTATGAAATTTCAAATTTTTTAGGATTTTTAGAATTTTGTGATTTTTATGGATTTTTAAATTTATTTGATTTTTTTGTATTATTGGAGTTTTTAATTATATATAAGGAAAACTAAGGATGCATGTATAAGTGAAAAAAAATAAATAAAATGGAAAACAAGGATATATACAATGAGATAATATCAAAGAGGAAGCCAACTCTAGTAGTGTGCATGTGAAGCGATGTATGATAAGAAAGATATGGAAACCAACCAAATACAAAATGGTATAAAGGGATATAGGATTGTGAAAAGAGGAGATAGAAAAAATAATTTGGCCAAGGACTAAAATATAGGGAAAGTTTCCATGTGGTTTTCTAAAGGTCCTAGTGTAATGATGTTATCACATTCTGATCATGCCAAATCTATTACAACATGTAGTACCTAAAGATCACCATCGAGGTCAACACATGAAAAGGGATATTTAGAAACAACACATACTAGTTATTAGATGAAAAATGGATAAGAATGGAAGTGAAAGGATGTGGAATTATGCCACCAAGAAAGGGTAATCATAGATAATGTTCTAATTAGCCAAGTCAAAAAACACTTGAGATACATGATGTTTATGGGATCATCTAGTTCTTTCCAATATGTATGCTCTAAAACCATACTTAGTTATCATGACATACAAACCCAACCAATAAGGCTAAAACTTGCCTTTCTTTCTTAGTCTGCATTTGTATTTAGATGATTTTATTTAAGCACAAGATCACCACCTTCAAACTCTTTAAAAGTGATGTGTTTATTATAGTTGTGACGTAGCTTATTTTTATATGCTTTGAGATGGGTCAAATTCTCTAGTTGTTTTTCATCCAATATTTTCATACCTTATAACTAGGTCACTCTATACTCATCATTAGTAATAAGATATTATAATCTAATGCACAAAGAGGGAAGCTCTATCTCGATAGGGAGTATAGTTTCAGATCTAGAGATTAGGGAATAGAGTGTGTCATTTGTAGGAGTGTGTATGTTGGTTAGGTAAGCCCATAAGGTAGGAAATAGTTGAAAAATCCAATCATAACCAACATCATTAAAATTATTTTTTGATAATTTTTACAGTGGTCTTATTTTATTCCTTAGCTTGTCTATTACCTTGAGGATAATAGGGATCTAACCATCTATGTTTAATATGAAATTAAGTATAATGGGCTCTAACATCCTTATTCTTTAAAGACTTGCCATTATCATAAATTATGGTGGAATGGATTCCATAATGACAAATGATGTCATTAAGAATGAATTTTTAAATTTTCTTATCAATTTCATAAGTGAATAGAATGGCCTCAACCCACTTAAAAAAATACTTGGTAGTTGTAAGGATGTGTTTGTGGCCATCAGATGAAGTGGGTTTATCTTTCCCATGAGATAGAGCACCCATGTTAAAATGGTCTAAGGAGATGTGATCAACTAAATTTATTTGGATAGAGCATGGATTAAATCCCCATTATTCTAGTAAGAAACACACATCTTAACATATGTACATGCATCATATTCCAATGTCAACCATTAATACCTTGTATGAAGGTGTTTCTTAGTGAGGACCATTTTTCTATTATGGTCCCCAAAATCTTGTTGTGTACATATTTGATAGATAATTTCACTTCTCTTAAATTTAGATAATGAAACAACATCCCATTACAACCTAACAATAGAGTGTAATACTGAGCAATGTTTAATAGGAAGCGTTATGGATGAGTGTTTTTTTTGGGTACAAGATAAGTCAGTGGCAAAGGAATGGTCTTGAAGGTAATTGTATATGTCATAGTACCAATTCAAGTTGGGACCAACTATTCCACATACCATTTCTGATTCTAGATGGTCATATGCTAGCATGATGAGTTGTTCAATTAGAAACTGATATTATTAGATTCTAGAAGACATTTCCAAAATGGACCCAATAGTGGTCATGCCATCATCAGCCTATAACACTTACTCCAACTTAATATGATTAAATTATTGATTGATGTTATCCACCATGAACTTATAAGGTATGATCTTATCATGTTTTATTTGGTATTGATCATTGAATTTATTGATAATGAGTTGGGGATCACCATATATTGCCAATTATTAGATGTTCCATTAGATTGTGAGGTGGAGTCCTAAAATGAGATAATTGTATTATGTAGTATTATTTTTGCATGGAAATATAATGTGGAATTCCTTAGGGATATTACCCCCTATGGTGTGATGAAGATATACATGTGCATGATTTTGAAGATGTGAAGGAACCATCAAAGTAGACCTTCCACTGTCGTGATTCATCAATGATGAAAATGGACTCATTTGGAAATCAAATTTGTAATGGTGATGTGTCTAATAATGGAGCATCTACTAATTGATAAGTAATTTCCCCTTAATAACCTTTTGATTAACATATTAAATATCAAATTTACTTAGGAGCATAATCCATTTTACAATGCAGCTTGTCAAAGTTACTTTTGATAGAATACATTTGAGTGGATAAAACTTAGCAATGAGGATGGTATTATTATTGAGCATATAATGTCATGAATTTTAAGATGTGAAAACCATTTTTAAATATGGATTTTTAATGGTTGAATAGTTATGCTTGTATGTTATCAATGTTCTACTTAGAGAACATAATGCACTCTTTTCCTTAATCATTGTGGTGGTCCAAAAGTTCCCCCAAATCATGATACTTACTAAAATGTAAAGTAACAAAGGCTTCCCTAGTGTTAGAGAGGCCAGTTGTAGTGGAGTAGCCAAATATTTATTCTATTGTTCAAATGCCTCCTAATAATTTTTCTTCCACTAAAATGTGGTACCCTTTTTTAGGATATGTGTAAATGGATGGTAATGATCAGATAGCTATGAAATGAACATGTGAATACCTAAATATTTCCTTATAAACTTTATAGTTGTTTTAAATTGGATGGGGGAGTCATTTAGTTATGGTTGAAAATTTATCAGGATCTAAGTCAATGCCTCATCCTGAAATAATAAAGCCTAATAATTTTATATATGTAACATTAAATACACACTTTTTTATTGAGACACACCTTATACTCTCTAATCCACTCAAATATTCATTGTAAATTTATTAGGTGTCCTACACAATATTTTTTATTTTTCAAAAATGTCATCCTTAAAATCCTCCAAGATTTTGTGTATCATTTTGTGAAATATGATAGTCATTGCTCATTGATAAGTGGAAATGACATTATTTAGGAGACAAAAGGCATGACTTGGTAATAAAATGTCCCTCATGGAGTGGTGAATGTTGTTTTGTGTTGATCCTTAGGTGTTATCTTAATTTGGTTCTATCCATAAAATCCATCCATAAGTGATAGCATTTCATACCATGTTTTAGAGTCAACAATCATATCAATATTTGGAAATGGGAAGTCGTCTTTAGGATAAGATCTATTAATATCTCAAAAATATATATAGAGGAAAATGCCTTTAGGTTTATTACTGATGGGGACTATATGATAAATCAACTTTGAATAATCAATAGGCCTAATAAACCTAACTTTCAATATTTTTTGAGTTCCTTCTTGACCAAAATTTCAATACACATATGCATCTTCTACCATTTTTATTTGATGGGATTTACAACAAGATGCACTAAAAGATGAATAATAACCAAATAAGGGTCTAATACAGAGATATAATTATATGACCATGAAAATATATAAATAAACTCCTTGATGATATAAATGATGAGTTTGCACTCTTGTTTTGTGAGTGAGGCATTAAGCTTGATTATTCATGGATTTTCCTTAGTACCAATGTTTATATCAATGGTGTGTTTCACAAGCAACATGGAACCATCCTCCAACAATGTAGGTACTAAGGGAAACTAATAGTATTCATCTAATGGTAGTCCAATTAGATCATTAATCTCACCCATATAAAAATAATTTGAATCATTCATTTTAGGCAATGGCCAATCTTAGAATGTATGTGGAAATTTTTGTATCAATTATTCAAATATATGTTATTCCTTAGTAATTAAATCTATGCCGAAGATGATCCATGGAATTATAGGACTCAAGAATGCCTTGTGAAGAGAGTGGAATTATCCATCCATTATCACCTTAGAAAGGTTTTCACCAATGAACACGTCTTTATTTTTTACTTTTGACATTATCCAATAGCACCTTAGAGAGGATTTCCCTAGAGGACATTAATTTTTTATTTGATAAATTTTTTTGACTAAGAAAATCCAAATACTCTCCAAAGTAGGCAGTAGGGTCCAAATTAATCTCAAAACCTTTTTTAGGTCCTCAATAGAGAAACCATCAGTATGTTCTGATAATTATGAAATGACCTCATCATTTTAGAATTTGTTCAATGGTATGCAACCATGTTGGTCCTAGTTGATGAGTTTGGGATAATGAAGGTCAAGTTGAATGGTAAGGATGACATTAGTTTTAAAGAGGTCTATGTCATCAAGCTCATTGTATATGTTATAATAGGAATCTATATCACTACCAATATAGTCATCATTAGATGTCATAGTGTTGTCACTTTTGAGATATGAGGGGTCACCCCCAAGTGGTTTGTATCTAACACCTCAATTTTATATTTGTTTTCTTGGGGGTATGGGCTCAAGAATACCTTAATTATTTTCCCCTAATCAATTGCCTTTGTAATCAATATGTTCTATGACTTTATTGGGGATGGGATATTTATTACCTTGATCATATGAAGAAAAGCCATTGTTATATAACCAGTAATCCCTAGAAATGCAGACCTGTTCATGGTGCAAGAGACAAATTTTTTAAAAATATAGATATCCCACTTGATAAGAATAAACCTTTTTAATCCACTCCATTTTGGGCCTTCCATGGTATTTGGGTTATTTTTTAAGTTTAGAAATGTGAAAAGCATCATTGATTAAATAATCTCCACAATCATTATCTTTGATTATGAAATGAGATGATGATTTGGGATGTGGATATTTGGATGAGGAATCAAGGATATTAATATTTATGTAAGGTGATTTAGGAGACTCGGGTACCACATTTTTATCCTTTTTGGGTACACACTCTATGTTGGGATAATAATTGGTACCATTTTTAGCATCAAGATTATTGCAATACTTGTAGGGTTGTAAATCTCTTGGAGTGGTAACCTCCATGTTGTAATGTGGGAAGTTGAGGTAATGATGTAAGGTAAATGGAACTACACACATATCATGGATCCATGGATGCCCATAGAGTAGATTATATGATAGGTCACGTCAATGACATGACAGAAAGTGTTATGGGTGACAGTCGCAACAATGATAGGAAAATAAATGGTGCCAATTTATTCTCATTCTACATTATCATAAACTTTAATTGTGATAGTATTATCCTACAAATATTTTGATGAATACCCTAGGTGCTTAACCAAATTGAGTGTATCAATGTTAAAACTTGATCCATTGTCTATGGACACCCTTTCAAACTTATATAGGTCAATGATCACCTCAATGTAAATGGGATTGTTATGTCAATAACTAGATGGAAATATGTCACTTTGATCAAAATTGATATGATTCCCTGAGGACAAATGTCTTATGAGTTCCTATAATTATGATGGGTCAATATTGTTAGCGACTTTGGACTACTAAAGAATTTTATACAAGATGTCCTTATGAATCTCATATATTCCCAAGAGATCTAAAATGGATATTTGCACTAGATTTTTATCCAATTATTCAATAAGGTCATATGGCTTCTAAGTGGATGAATTGGATTGTTTAGATTTAGAATGAGAAGATTATTGGGCTTGATTTTTGGAATTATATGTGGAAGGACATTTAATTATAACTTTTGGGCATAATCTTGAGCTTGAGTAGGCTTAATAGGATATGATGGGAAGGTCCTAGAATGATGATCCTAGCACATTGATTGGTGTTATATAGACAATGGAGATTGACTTTGATAGTGTTCATGTAATTATCTATAATGCAACCTAAAACATTATCATAATTTTATTGGGTGTTACGATAATCCACATAGCTTATTCGGGATGTTGACTTTGATTGGGATCCTATTACTACTGATGACTACCTTGGTTATGTCTATTTTGTTGGTTTTTTAACTATGCTAATTTTTGTTCTAACTCTATGGATTATGGTTTTTATTGTGCCTTAGAAATGGTTCCTTAAAGATTCCCATATTCTGATTGGAAGATGATTCACCATTGTCAAGCTCAATTTCTCCATGCTTAATCAAGTCTTGCATGTAGTGTTTAAGTTTCATACACTTATGTTAGAGTGACATTTGATTCAATGATAATTATAATACTAATTTTATATATATACTAGGTATGCCTCAATCAACCTTCCTTGAAATGTTTTATGATAGGTCATACAACCATGTTTGTCACTACGAGCTTTTGGAACACAACTTCTATAGGTTCACCAAGAGGAATGAATGTTCTTAACTAATACTAAGTCCTAGGTGGCAGTATTTGAAGTGTGGTTGGTTGTGTGAATGGATCATTTTAGACATATGGTAGTTGATTTTTTTTCACATGTCTTGCCTTAGTCACACCATCACCTCCTTCATTTTTATTCTTGTTGAACACCTTAGGTTTTTATGATGAAGTACTTACTTGATCTTGATTTTGAGATTATATTTTGATCAAACCCTTTCAATCAAAGATTTTTTTTATCTACACACCCTTTTTAATAATCTCATAAAAGTTATTAGCATAATGCAAACCTATATTAAATGCCATCTCTACATTTAAGTTGGTAGAAAAAGTGTTTTCTAGATAATTTTTTAGGAGAGAATGAGGAAACCTACTAGCTAGGACTCTCCATATTTGTAAAAAGGCTAAAAATATATCCATGCTTTGTTGTTTTATATTACAAAGGTAAACCATAGTCAACTCATGTTCCATGTTATAGGAAAAATTCTTGACAAAACATTCATACAAATAAACAAATGTTGTATATGATCCCTTAGTCAAGCGAAGGAACCATTCAGATGTTTGTTTACCTAGATTAGAGGGGAACAACTAAATCAAATAGATGTGGTTATATGCCACTTCTTGGAAATCCATGAATAATTATTTAATATGTTTTCTTAGGTCCCCTTTCCATTTATATTTGTCAAATTTTGGAGCCTCAAAATGATATGGGAAAAGGACGTGATGAATATCTGTATCAAATAAGCAAGGACATATTCTGTCAAAAATAAACATTTTACTTTGGCTTCCCATTTGTATTCCTTGAATATAATCATTATTATCTTTCCACTATTGAGATAAAAGTGTGTTTTGGGATGAATGTGATGCATGTTTCTCAAGTCAAAAAGGTGGATTAGATTGGTGAGGTGAATTAGAAACTGATTTAGAGGGGATGAATACCCTGACTTTGGGTTTGGTGGGGATTTGTTGTTGATTAGAGGTAATTTTTTACCTTGAAAGGATTTATTTTTTTATTTATTGAATGGGATTGAATGGGATGGGACTTTTGTTGTTGTTATGATTGGATTGAGTAGAACTAGATGGGATTTATTGACTAAATGAGATTGAATTAGATGTCATTTGTTGTTGTTGATGGGACTGATTGGAATTTAGGGTAGAGACCAAAGTTACAAGTACTTGGCTCACATTTTAAAATTTCTCAATCACAACTTGATTATCATCATGAAGTAGTGGTTTTACATGAATTTGTTTCCCTTTGCTAGAAGACTTGAGTTTTTCAATATTAGAGTGATCTTGATTTTGTGTTTGACTAGAATATGCCTTTTCTTGTTGGTGACCTTGGACCACTTCCTCATGTGGGTGAATAAGGGTTTGAAAATTTTATATGGGATACCCAGCAAGAAATTTTTCCCCTAGATTTAGCAATCATAAAAGGACATCATTTTTATGTTTAAAGAGTTCTTGTTTAAACTGAGCTCTTATTAGGTCAGTTTGCTCGGTATTAGATTCTAATATTTCCCTACGTAGGGTGGCTCATTTTCATATTTTTGTTTATACACCACACTATCAGTTTGCTCTTCATTATTTTAGATAAGTGGATTGTAACTCCAATAGTCATCAAAGGTAGGGTTTATGAATCCCCACTTCTGGTGTTTTTAGGCATGTGTATAATCTTTGTCTTTGAATCAAGATGGGGTTAGGTTTTTAATTAATTTGATTTCAAATTTATATATGGAGTATGTTATACTTGTTCAATTCGATTTGAGTTAATAGTTAGATTTAGAAATCAAATTGTAGTTGAATTTTAATATCAATTTATGTGTTTTTTAGAAGTAAGATGTTTTAGCATTTTTTAGAAGTAAGATGTTTTAGCATTTGATCTTGATTTTTTTCTATTATTAGATGATTTATATGTATTTGATCAAGTTTTATTGATATTTCAACTTTAATATTCTTGACACGTTTTAGATTTGACTTTAGAATGCACTTGGATTATTAACTTGATTTCAAAAGGATGTTTGATATATGTCCCAAAAGTATGTCTTGGATGTTTTGACTTCATTTGACTTATTTTAGATTGGAATATGACTTTGAATCAAATTATATTTGATCTAATTTTGAATTTTGATTTAAGATTTGACTTCAAATTAATTTTTAACTAGTGATTATTATACATTACAAAAAAAGTTTACACAGTTGGTAGATAGATGGGTTATTACATTTATGAATCAAGTTAGATATTTTTCTTTCACTTATTTCATAGGTTACTCTTACATGTCTAAAACATCCCATGACACTCATCACATAGAGTGCATGGTCTATTGACCTGTGTAGAAACAACCCATTAGAAGAAGTCCACCAAGTCATACTCTACACTGATTGATCTTTCACACACTGATCCCATCAAGAAATCATTTGTTGATCAATATATTATATATGTACCTAGGGGAAGCATAAATTTAGTGAGTGTGTCTTACACTCATGCATTGACATCTATTTTTCTCACATAGTGAGATGAGATATTATAACTAAATTAGAAAGTAGATATTTAATCTCAACATAATCATCATCATCAAGCATTTTTATTTCCAACTAGATCCCATAGTATATGATGATAGAATTCAAATTATATTCACAACAACTATTAAAACCATAATCTCACATATAGTACACTCTAAACAATAAAACAAACAAACAGACAATGCTAAAAATGATAAGAACATTTCTCTCATATCTATATCACAAATAATAATAAAATTAATAATATGTCAATCATATGTTGGGGGGATATCCCTAGGTGTGTATGAATCATCAATATCATCATTTAGGGACTTAATTCCTCTCAATGTGGAAGATCCAACATTCTATCTAGAATTTTGAGAGTGAGAGCACTCTCACAACCTCTCCTATAGGGATCCTACATCACATTGGGTCCAATTGTGTTCATGTCAAAGGTCCTCATACATGTTAATTAATGTATTCATAATATCTATGTAATTCCTCTTAGGAATGACTCACCTTTCTAACTTTGAATGTAACTTATCTTGATTAGTGGATACTATATGGTATGCGGCCATAGCCATGGCTATGGGATCAAAAAGTGGTGCATGTGCACTAGTAATATTCATAACATGCTCTACAAACCCATTATTTGTGATGTCCATGGGCAGATTGTGTATCAATGACTTCATGGCATGATCAATCATGGTAACCCACTCCTAGTTTCTTACTATCAAAATAATAACATTATGAATTTGATATATCTCTTAGTATAATATACTAAATACAATATACTTAATTCAAATATAATTACTATACTCACACATTACTCTAATCGTTACCTCATCTAAAGGTTGTGCTCTTATGGGATCACCTACACCTTTGTTTCTTCCATCTCTATCCTATGTTTTAGGAGTTACACCAGGGGAAATAATCATAGGAAACAAAAAAATGCCATTAGATCCTAGACCACCATTGTGTGTATGTTTTTGAACACCTGGCATCATTACCATCTACCAATGAAATAATAGAAGATGTTCCCCAGTAGGAAATAATGATAGATTTATATTAGTGGGTTCAGGTCTATCATTGGGCTTATGCCTATCTCTCACAGTCTGATGCCAAGGATATGGATATAGGAAACATCATGTTAGGCTTAAATTAGAACCACTCATACACATCAATAACTTTGTCTACCAACCACATACTAAAAAAAATCCATCATAATTCTTTCCCATCCTCAATCCAACCACCAAAGGTCTTATAAAGATGCTAAAAAAATGTGTCAGCCTCAATCGGCCTAGTATAATGTGATACCCCATAGTTAATTGTACTTGGTGATGGGGTAACACCCATCATGTAGTAAACACATATGGATAGGTCCATCAATCAAGGAGACCATAGATAAGCCATATAACTAAAATATGCTCATATACCCACACATATATAATAATGGTGGCACACAATCCACCATTGTGGGTCTCTAAGTAATATTTGTACAAATATCTATATAAATGGACCACCATGGTACACCCCCAAGAACATTTTATGCCTTATTGCTCAATGTTCCACACAATATGATATATGTGGTACAATTTAGCAACTCCACTTCTCTCTATAGTGAAAAAAGTAGCTAACAAACAACATATGAACTTCCACAATCACAAAACATTAGATCAAACTATGTACTCCAAACTTACCATTCCATAGGGCTCTCTTGTCTCTACTCGATGACCTATAAAATATGCATGGGATATTTTTATATATCCCAGATTACCATCCCCTAACACCTAGGCCCTCTCCCATATGATAGGTAAATGTAAAATATGATACACATCCTCTAATGTGACCATCATCTCCCCTTTTGGGAGCTAGAATGTGTAAGTATCAACATTCCACCTCTCAACTAATGTTGTCATCAAGCGAACATCATAATGAATTTTCCCTAATCATCCCATGTGACCAAAAGACTATCTTGATCAATAATATCCAAATCCATATCATCTAAACCCAATTCCACCAAGGTGGGCAGATGTCACCCATGTCTAAACTCATAAACGTGAACATCTTTATGAAAAAATAAACATGGAAAATGAACCACATTAGTATCAAATCAATATAATATTATCATTTAAATATGACAAGACATTAATAACTATACAGATGTTAATGTTGGATGCTACCATCAAAATTAGATAGTAACGTATGACACTAATGTCAAAAATTAGACACTAATGTCACATATTTGATGTTACTACCCAAAATCATCAATGCTACTATTTTTCAACCCTATTTAAGGCCCAAAAAGGGAGATTAAAATTTTAAAAAATCAACTTTCAAATTCAAACTAAGTGGAAAATGTCTTGCTTACCAAGTAATCTAGATCCTATCCTCCTAAGGCTACTCACAAGACATGAAATCACATAGGACATACTATTCTCCCTTAAATCATGGTAGAAAATAAAATTCAAAATCAAAAAAATAATAATAGATCAAAATGAAAATGAAATACAAATCAAATTGAAAATTTGATATATATATATATATATATATATATATATATATATATATATATATATATATATATATATTGGTTGACTTTTCTCGCCACTATGTGCATTTGGATACTTCAAATTGAAATATATTGAACACCACATAACCATATAATGAACTATAAATTACATTGGGATCTATACAAAGAGAAATTCCATGCCATAAATTTTTAATGAATAGTATTTAATAATTTAAAAACTAAATAAAAGTTATACATTTTGCTATATTGTGATAATTTGTAAATAAATTAAAATATTTATTACAAAATATCCAAACAATAAAATTTTAAACTTCCTAAGGCATAACATAGTTACAATGATTAGATACTGCATGATTGATACACATATGATAAATTCACTTTATCTTTTTTGTGATAAGGTGACCACTATAGAGACATGACTCCACATACATGTAAATTGATAGAATGGGAAAAAATTGATACACTTAATGATTCAGATTTATACCTGGGATAGAATTTTATACATATGGTACATATTTTGGATAGATTTTTTCATTATTTTGATACATATTATACACATTTTATAGAGAAAAGGTTACATTTTGGCAGATACTTTAGCTTGAGACATATCAGAGATACATATGCTTTTAAAATAAATCAAAAATCAAAATACGTATTCAAATTATACATTATTCACAAATGACATGATATGGAGCATGATTAGAGTTTGTTCCTTTTCTCATTTATCAAGATGCACTAACCCTACCAAGGAGCACTATTTGAGATTTATCTATCTGTAATACATGGATATTTGGAGTAATGTGATCAATATCTTAAAACCTTTATAGACTTAGCACTACTTATATTATTGTAGGTTTATATGGATACACCATTTGACTTAGGAAACATTGGTTAGACTAGCTAGAATGGTAGTGCAATCAATATTTTGTGCCTTCGATAGACTTGGCACTACTTCTATTATTGTGGGTTGATATGATTACACCATTTGACTTAGACTAAATTTTCTATATTAGTTATATGAAATATTTTTACACTTGAGTGGTGCGGTTAAGATTCAGTTCTCTCAAATGACTTGGCACTACTCCCATTGTACTAGGTTAGGGCCATGATCACCACCCAAACCTCCTTATATAAGAAAACATCCTCAAGATTAAACACATATGATCGCTTGTAGACTCATTCATTTTCTTAGCCATAAAATGAATGGGGCCCTAGGTTTCCTTTTTATTTATCTATCCTCCACGATGAGGATGTTATTCTAGAAGACATCATTATGTAACATATATATAGGTGTACTCTATCCATGTTCTTTATTTATTGACATTTTTATTCATTGATCATTTTTTATATGTTAATTATACTATAACATGTTTTTGGTTTTAATACAGGAGCTACAAAAGTCATGTTGGAACTACCACGAGTCCAAGTTGTGTTTACACACCTAGGTTTGAACTTCTTTTAATTTTATTAATTCAATTTCATCATTATGTATTATTAGATTAAAGGGGAAGGATGTAGATACCCATATTTGGTAAAATATCTATTGTATGTTGTCTTTTTGCTTAGTTTTGGATGTATAGTCCTTTTGAAGGAAGATATTAGTACTTAGTGGCATGGTCTCACATGGGTCCCTTGGGCATCATGGATTTTTATGGAAATGTATTGTCTTCAGATATTTTCTGATTAATGTGTTGCACTTTAGACACCTTATTGTAGGGATCCATGTGTTTTTGCTATATGTTGTGTATTATGAGTTCTTGGGCACTTGCGTTCATTATTGGACACTAGCATTGATGTTAGTGTTTTAAGGTTGATGCAAATGTCTATCATTATCTTCTTTGCTATCTTCATTATTATCACATTATGACCATTGTAGAGGTCCCATATGTTTTGTTTCATTGTTGTCTTTCATGTGCCACTAGGTTTTTTGTTCAAATTTAAAAGGATCACTATATATACAAAGCTAGGGCATAGTATCTAGGACCAAATAAGTTTCTAATTTAGCATATATATTATTATTCAAAAGATATTTAATTAGACCTTATATTGAATTGCATAATGTTGTAGGATGAAGTATGACAAAATTTCAAATCACACTTGCATTGTTTGTACTAAGGGTTACCATAGGAGAAAGAGCATATATTTGTAAAATCACCATTACACACACACAATTAGGAGGGAGAACTACATTTGAGTTTGAGGCCCTCTTTAGAGTATATGTCTATGTAGGAAATACTTATCAATAACACAGTTGTTAGGGTTAGCTTGACTCACATGCTAACTCATTTTTATTAAGTCACAAGTGGTCAAAGGTAAGGAGCTAAGGTTTTGAGTCATATTTTGATATCAAGACTCTATGTGCATGATTTGAACACATAATTTGAAGGGTAATAGAAAACCCAAAAAGGCACCAATGGATTTTTCAGAAAGAGCACATATTCCATATAGGAAAGATTCATTGAAACTTACACATTAGCATCAATGCAAGTGTCCTCATGGAGATGCAAGTGTCTAATTAAAGAGAATTAGTAAAACCCTAAATGAATAGAATACAAAGTTGAGTAGTTAGCTTGAGACAAACTCTAATAGCCATGATAGTCCAAAATAGAACATAAAAATAATATATGCTCTCCCTTAACTCTAAATCTCATAGTTGTAAAATTATTGTTATATTTATTAGACATGCTTAAATGTATTTAATGCAAAATAATTTATGAATCTGAATATTACATTGATAAAATTAAATGTTTTATTTACATAAGGTATTTGTTTAAACTCCTATTTTGGAATAAACATACATATTCCATTGCATATGCATTCTTGCTTAGTTTTAAGGAGCAAATTCACATAGTTTCAAAGTTACAATGAGCATTCACATATAGTTTAAAATTATACAATTACAGTGGGGGAATAATAAGAGGTTTATGCCACATCCTTTTGGAAATGTTAGGATCATGGGTGTATTTCATTCTATTTTGATCATGTTTTCATATATAAGGATAATACCAAGATGTTGCAATTGAATCTATAAGACATCTACAATGTTGATTCAATTTAGTTGCATGGTGTATGACTTGGAGTCACTAAGCACTCTAGAATTATATATGAAAATAAATTTGGAACCATCTTATCCAAGTGCTTCATGAGAGACACCAATTATCCAATGCTTCAAGGAAACATCGTCACCAAGAATAGTCACAAAAATTAGCATGGTTGTCACACATTCAAGTGTATTCATTACATACTCTCATTTTAATTTTTAAACTACTCAAATACAAATAATTTGCAATTTAGGAAATTTCATGTCAATATTATAATTATCAAAGTTCAATTAAAGTTAAAATTTTCAAAGTTTAATTTTTAAAATGAGCAAAATAACTACTTCATGTGTTTTTTTAGGGTTTGCCAAATAATACGATGCCTTTCATAATTGAAGTATGTAGCTCAAAGATAAAGTGCATCTTACACACTAAGGTATGGCTTTCCTTTAATCTGGTAATTTAATTTTTATACTAAAGGGGGATATTTTGGTAACCTAAATTTGGTCATGAATACTTGATCATGCTTATTTTTATCCCTTTTTACCATTTATTGACATGTGCACTTAATTGGCACTTATTTTCCTAATTTGACATACCCTAAGCATAAGAGGAGACCATATTTCACTACAAGGCCATATCCTATCACCTATAAAAATGATTTTAATATTGAAAACACCTATATTACTTTGTATGCTTTAACTCACACCCAAAACTCAGCACCTTTCTTAAAGGGACAATACTGCCCAATAGGACATGAATGATTGTCATTCATGTCCCTGTCTGTCGATACTATCCTCCATGTAAACAATCAAAATTTCAAAAATGAAATCATCCTTAGGGTCAACCTAAATATTATTAAGCTCTCAAATGGGTATTTTTTACCTCTTTAATCACTAAAAAAATCACATTAAATTGTTTCATTTCAAACATCTTAGTTAAGCTTATCAACTCCATTACACAAGCTTATTTACATAAGTGCACATTAGACCAAAATTTCCCTTTTATTCTCCAAATCAAAATCTTATAATCACTTCAAGTAGTCATGATCCAAGTCTAAATATAGTTTTATAGAGCTCTAGCCAATCATGATCAAGTATTCAAGCCAATTATAGATGCATTCATATAGTCAAAATATCATAATTACACAAAGTACTTAGGTGGAAGAATTACATGGATGTTTGGATCCTATTAAGAGTATTGGTATGTAGGAAGTACTTAGTATAGTGGGGTGTTGAGGTATAGTACAACTCCACCCATTAACCCTTTTTTACTCCTTCACAATCATTTATCTTCTTGTGACATAAAGTTAGCATTTTCAACTTCAAGAAGGCATATACAGATATCTGCACAAGTTTCAAAGATCAAATTAGCACAAAAATACCTAATTTCCACTATCGCACCCAACTATTCCAAAAATTACATCTTTCTAAAAAGGTAAAAAATCAACCAATAGAGATAATAGTGATTATCACACCTGTCCTACTCAACATTCTTATCCTTGAGGGTACTCAAGTTCGTCTTTTGAGAAGCTTCTCAATTTTTTGCATTATATATATTCTTATATTTATGTTTTCTATGTAATCACTTGAAAACTCAGAAAACTTAGTATATATCTATTTTGAATGATTTACCCTTATTTATTTATATTTTACTTTGTTTATTGTAATTATTCATCTACAGTTTGATGTTTAGGACTCTATTTCTACCACCCTACTTTATTCAATTTAACTCATCTAGTTTAGAGTTAATTGTAATATTAATTCAAAAATAGATAAAACTAAGTTAAAGAGTGGCATCCTGTTTTATAAAATATGCCATGCAATTTTTACGTAAAAACAAGTAGAAAAGAGGACCCTTTTTAGGGGGAGAACATAATTACTTTTTAAAAAATGTAAATTTAACAGTCACAAAGTGGCATGCCCAAAAATTTAGGGTAGAGTGAGGATCTTAGACGTGTGTTTTTTCTTGGAGAAAACCCAAAGAATTTCATCATTGACTGTTACTCGGTCAAAAGATCTATTAAGACTAACTTGGAATCATCATAGCCAATAGATTAAGAGGATTTTCGAAACTTTTTGTGGACTTTGTTTTATGAATCATAGATTTTTTATTTTTTATTTTTTTTAAATTTGATAACTTACCTTAAATAATTTTTCCATTGATTGAGAAGGTGTCAATTAACAATAGTTTTTATGGCTTGAATTGCCTTTTAAGCACTAAAAAGAAAATCTGGCACAATTTTTGGGTTTTATAAACCCTCAAAATATTTTATAATGAATATTTGTGGGTTCATTTTAGAAAATGAGTTTTTACTTATTTATTTAAATCAGGTCATCAATGTTTTTGGGTTTACTTATATATTAGTGAAAGTTAATGTTTGTATCAATTTTATTTTAAAAGAAGTTTTAAAAAAATAAACTATAATGTTTTTGGTCGAATTTAGATTTAGTAGAACTTTGTAGGCTATCTTAGAAAGATATTGGTTTTTATTAATATAAATAATGAAATTAAATTAAGAATATTTTTAATATTAATTTAAATAATTTTATAAACTTGGAATTGTATTCATGTGTATGGCTTGTGCAAGCAAAAATCTAACATAGGGGTCAGTATAAAGGGTGTATACAACCCTAAATTTTTCCTAAGACTTAATTGGAATGAATAAGTTTAGTAGGTAGGGATTTTCAAATCATCAGGGTTTGCAATAATATTTTGAAGTAATAAATAATGGGACTCATGTGGATTAGTAAGTCCTATTAGCAATGTTAATTTTTTTTTGGGTCAAGATTATATATTATACTATCATGTATATTGTAATGCCACTCATATTATTTTTGTTGGCTCCTTGTTGATATTGGATTTTTTGTTGCATGCAATGCATCTCATGACTCCCTTGTGCTTGTGTCCTACTTATTTTACCCCATGTTCATTGTCACTCAATAGTTTCTTTGATTCTGACTTATTATGTTAGCAATTCAAATCATATTGTCTTTAGCACATGGTGGAACTTTGAACTTGTGATAGTGGTACGGTTAGATGAATATCACTTATCTCCTAGTTGTGATAAATTTGGCAATTTAGCAAAGATGTTAATTAATTTAATATGTGACAAATACAACTTAGGCATGTCAACATGGATAAAAATCTCATCTTTCTTTACGTTGGATGTGTTTATAATATATATGCTAATAAATGCATGTGTGTGTGTGTATAATAATAATATACATTAAAAAAATAGTAAGTTATATTAAGCCAACAAATAATAACATGAACTAAGAGAGAGGATGGATGATGAGATATATTTTATTATTGAAAGAACATGTAAGGAAAGAAGGTGGTGATTGGCATATTGTTTGATAAGGAGGAGACATACTAATGAGGGAATAATGGTATGCCATATGTTTTGGTTGGTGGAAGGCAAGGGCAGGATGGGCTTGGAGTGGTGCCCATACCTTGGGGCACATTTTTTGAAAGTAATAAATATTTTTTTATTAGGAACACATATTGGTGGAATTAAGTAAGCCATTTAGTTTGGAAGGATGAATTTTTTTTAGACAGTGTCCCACTAATTAATTTGCCTTTTAGCTCATAAAATTATGTTAGCTTTATTGAGTTAAATACCTTGCTTAACCTATTTTTCACTTACCTTAAGTTGTGTCATATGCATTGATGGTTATTTGTTCAACATTGCCCTTCACATATTAATATAAAAATAGAATGAATGTACACACACACACATTACTCCTTTATAGTTTTTGATGGGTTACCTAAAATTTTACCATGCTTTTGATATGATGTTAAGAAAAATGTAAATACGACCATACAAGCATTAAACTTAGACCATGTTACCAGGTTCTCCTCCTATCACTAATCACCTAAACCTTTTAAAGCATAGGCAAAATTGGATAGGCATAGTGTATTGATCTTAAAGTTCTAAATATTCTTTAAAGAATGATATTTGTTTTAAAAATTAAATGGAAGGTGTTTTTACTTAAAGAAAATATTATTACCTCAAATGATAAAGGAGAAAATACTATATTAAAGATATGGATGTGGTTTTGATTTAAAATAAATTGTGATTGTATAAATAATATCCTTATTACTTGTAGATATAGAAAGTGGTACTAATGCTATCCCAAAATTATTATTATAGTTTGTACTAGTTGATTATTATTCAATTAATGGTGTATGTAATAATGTAGCCATCTAATTTTAGAAGGGACTAGTAAATTTTACTAGTGTTGTATTACTGCTTGTACTATTTTATATACCAAATTCGTTGCAAAACTAGATAATAACTAGTGTTAGTGCACTTTGAATTTTATCTCATGTATTAAGATATATTGCCACTTTAGTGCATCATGGGAATGTTATTCATTAATATATGTTCTTATAGTGCACTTTGGTAGTATAAATATAGTTTTATGCCTTTCAAATAATTTGAAGTAATTCCATTAAATGATTTTAGAACATTGTATAAATTAGATTTTATGATGCTTTATTAAAGTTATAATCGATCTTAAATTTGGAGCGATGGCAGCGTTTGGAGGGAAGGAGAAGAACGGAGTGGGCGTGGGCGTGGGCGTGGGTGAGGGCTCAGAGGCAGCACGGCAGGGCGTAGAGGGAGCTTCCCAGGCTGGAGAGGCATTTTTGTTGTGGGAGAAACTTAAAATTTCAAAGGTCAATGGTTGTTTCCCACGCAGCCAAGACAGACCGGTTCTGGTGATTGCTCAGGATTCTGTCAAGGAGGACCTGGAATATCTGGGGGCTCACACCCTGATTTGCAAATTCATGGGGATTCGGGTATCCCAATCAGCGCTGGAAGCATGGATGAGGCGTACCTGGCAGGTTGAAGGGGATATTGACATAATGCTGGCAGTCAACAGCTATTTTCTGGTAAACTTCTCTTCTGTAGCTGACAGAAACCGCATATTTGAGGGTGGACCATATTTTTATGACCGTTTTGGTCTGTTTGTCAAACCCTGGCATCCTGGGTTTAATTCTGCTGAGGAGTTGCCTGCCAGTGTACCTGTTTGGGTCCGTCTCCCGCGGCTGCCTTTAGAATTTTGGCGGGAAGATATCTTATGCCAGATTGCCAATCTTCTGGGGAAGCCAATTGCGGTGGCTCATCAGTCTCTAGACAAAAAGCTTATTTCCTTTACTAGAATATGTGTTGAAATTAATCTTAACAATCCCTTACCGGAATCAATGGAAATCTGCTTGGGAGAGACTTCTTGGGTCCAGCAAATCGACTATGAAGCGATCCCCTTTCGTTGTAGAATTTGTCATGTCTATGGACATCTGCACCGCCAATGCCCTCAGGCTGGAAGGTTCAGAGGGATGGAGCCTAAGGGAGGTCAAGAGGCAGGACAAACATCTCATCAGGGAGCCCCAATCTCTGAGCGGGGAAAGGCTACGAATGTTGATGCCCATTCAAATGGGACAGGTGTGAATGGGGGAGCCTCGGGGAATGTTGACCTTGACAGGGACGGTTTTACCCAAGTTCGCCGACGAGGGAGAGGACGCAACCAGAAGCGTAAAGACAGGTCCTTAGAAGTGAGCTTTAACAGATTTGAAGCCTTGGACAACATGACCATTGAGGACGGTATTCCACCCTTGGAGGAGGGAGGGCCATCAGAGAAGGCGGAGAATTGCGCCCTTATCATTGGTTCCCAGGATATGGAGGTGCAGCAGTGTCAGGGTATTGAGAATGCCTTGGATGAAGGGACCTTGGGAGGTCCTTCAGCGCAGCTGAACAGGGAAGGCAGCTGGGTAGATATGGTTAAAGATAAGGAAGGATACAAGAAAGATAAAGGAGCTTCGGAAGCTTTGGGTTTAATGCAGAGACCTTTCAAAAAAGGCTCTTTTTCCACATCTTCCAGACCAGGCCGTAGAAAGGACCAAGAGAAGCTCAGGCTCACAGGGGACTTATTGGTTGAAGCAGGAGTGGTTAAAACCTTGGATGAGCATTTCACCCAACCCACCCAATGATTGTGCTCTCATGGAATGTAAGGGGGCTGCATAGTACCCCTAGACAAAAGACTATGCGTAAGTTGATCTTGGAACACTCTCCGGATATATTATGTATTCAGGAGACTAAGCTATCAGTGGATGCTATGGTTGGGTGCTTTCCCAAATTGTGGACTTTTGGTAAATGTGAGTGTGTTGGGGCGTTAGGGAGTGCTGGGGGTTTAGCAATTTGTTGGGATCCAGCGAAGGCCACTCCAATCCATTGGATGGCTAATCCCTCGGCGCTGACCATGATTATGTCTTCACCTGAATCTGGAGAGCTGATTTTGGTTTCCAATATTTATGCTCCTGGGGATATCCATGGTCAACGCAAGTTGTGGGAACATCTATGTTATGTTCGAAGCTGCTGCCCTTACCTGCCTTGGTTAATGAGTGGAGATTTCAATGCTGTCCTCAGCCTGGAGGAGAAAAGAGGAGGTCTGAATCGTCTTGAACCGTCATCGGAGCTTCTTAGACGCAACCTGGATCAGCTGCACCTTTCCGATGTCAAACCTATCAATGGCCGGTTTACTTGGAGTAATAGAAGATCAGGTAATGAGGCTATCTCAGAGCGATTAGATAGATTTCTTGTTTCTTGCTATTGGTTATCTAGTTCTTTCTCTATTGCCTCGAAAATACTGGATTGGAGAGGGTCAGACCATTGGCCAATCAAGCTCACAACCAATTTCATTGCTGGCCCAAAGAAACCTCCCTTTAAGTTTCAGTTTATGTGGCTTTGGGATCCCTCTCTTCATGACCTCATGACACACTGGTGGAGGCAAGGAGGCCCAGAGTACGGTACAGCGATGTATATTTTCACCAAGAAGCTGCAGTATGTCAAGAGAAAGTTACAGGTGTGGAACAGGTGCAATTTTGGGAACATCTATACTATGAAGAAGAAAGCCCAAGACAGGTTGGACAGCATCACCAGACAAATCCTTGATTGCGGCTTGTCGGATGAGCTTAGCAGGAATGAATTTGAGGCCCTGAATGACTTTAATGAGTGGGAACTCTGGGAAGAAATTTTTTGGAAGCAGAAAGCCCGGGTGGATTGGCTCCAGGAAGGAGATAGGAACACGGCCTTTTTTCACAAGTCGGTCCAGGCCAGGCGCAACCGGAATTATATTGCCTCTCTTGCTACCTCGGAAGGGACTCGTATCTCTTCGGCCCCAGCCATTGCGGAGGAAGCTGTCCGTTTTTATTCCGAAATTCTTGCTGAAGAGGCACGTAATGCTGATTTTGAGGAAAATATGGTTTTGTCTTGCATACCTTCTCTGATCACACAAGAAATGAATGACGCTCTCCTGAAACCGATTGACAGGGCTGAAGTGGAGAAAGTGGTTTTTGCTATGAGTAAAGGGAAAGCACCTGGACCGGACGGCTTCCCGGCTGAATTTTTTCAAGTTTTCTGGGATATTATCAGCCATGATTTAGTTGAGGTGGTGAGGGAGTCCTTCCATAGCAAAGAGATGCTCAGAGCGATTAATGCGACCTTCTTGGTGCTTATACCGAAGAATGAACAGGCAAACCAACTCGATCATTTTCAGCCCATTGCACTTTGCAACATGGTGTACAAAATTATCACCAAGCTTATTGCTGAAAGACTCAAGGGATGGCTGCCTAAGATCATTTCCGAGGAACAGGGGGGTTTTGTGGCTGGCAGGCAGATTTTGGATGGAGTGGTGATAGCTTCGGAAGCTATCCACTCAATGAGTATGTCCCAAGAGAGAGCAATGTTCATTAAGCTGGACCTGGCTAAGGCGTATGACAGGGTTGATTGGAATTTTATGTGAAAAATTTTTCTCGCTTTTGGCTTTAGCCAGGAATGGATCAATTGGGTAATGAGCTGTGTCACCACGCCGTCTTACTCTGTCCTCATTAATGGGGTGCCTTCTAGATTGTTTGGGGCTTCTAGAGGTCTTCGCCAAGGGGACCCTCTATCTCCCTACCTGTTTATTATTTTGGCTGAGGGGCTGGGTTGGCTCATTAAGACTCGGGCAGCACAGAACCAGATTCAGGGATGGCAGTGGGGCAATGGGGCTGCCAAATTGACTCACCTCCAATTTGTGGATGACACCATCGTAGCAGGAAAAGCCAGGACTCAGGAGGCGCATGCTTTTCGGAATGCTTTGGATACTTATCTTGTGGCTTCAGGACAGAAACTAAATGAACATAAATCCTCCATTTATTTCTTTAATACTCCTGAAGCTATTCAGCGCAGGATTGGAGCTATTCTTAGATTCCAATCACAACCTCTCCCGGTGACCTATCTGGGGGTTCCCATTGTGATTGGTAGGCAGCCCAGGCTCTTTTGGCAGAACATTCTGGATAAATTGAGGCAGAGAATCAACCATTGGACCCATAGGTGGCTCACTACGGCGGGACGGGTGACTCTTCTCCAGGCGATTATTCAAGCTCTGCCCATTTACCGGAGCATGGTCCAAGCTGCTCCGATGTATTTTCTTCAGGAATATGATGCCCTCTCCCGGCAATTTCTTTGGAGCGGCAATCTTCGGAATTCAAAATGGAGCCTGATTAATTGGGCCACTGTTTGTAGGCCTAAAAGGGAGGGAGGGCTTGGGCTCAGATCGGCTATCTTGGCTAGCCAAGCTCTTGCGGCTAAGCTCTACTGGCGGTGGTGCACCAACCAATCCCACCTTTGGGCCCGTATCTTGGCGTTGAAGTACTTTCTGGGTGCTAATCCGGTGGAGATTCCCAGGTTCACAGTTGAGGGAAGAGGCTCCATGGTGTGGAACACCCTCAAGCTTGGTGCTCCCTTAGTGCAGTCCAGCCTTTTTTGGATTTGCAACAATGGAGCTGACACGCTTTTTTGGGATGATTCTTGGAATGGCGCTCCCCCTATCCTCATCTCCCATCCTCACTTACAGGACCTTTGTGATGTGTTTAGAAATGCGGGATGGAGTACAGTTGAGCATTATAAGGAAGCGTATCAGGTGGGGACTGCCATTTCTTATAAATGGAAAAAGGAGGAGGCCTGGCCTGCGGGAGGGACCCCGGAGGATAGACAGTTTTTAACCCACATTCTTAATAACAGGGGATGTAGTTCTTTGAGAGAGAGGGACATTCTGGCCTGGGGAGGTGATTCCAGCGGTCAATATTTGGTCTCGTATGGGTATCAGGCGCTGACAAAGAAACATTATGGTGAAACTGAATTTCTATGGAGCAAGAAAATATGGAATTCGGCTGCTTGGCTGAAATGTAATTTTTTCTTATGGACTCTTACCTACAGGCGCTGCCTTACCTGGGACAATCTCTTAAAAAGAGGTTTTCAAGGGCCCTCTGTTTGTGTGTTTTGCAGAGACAATGAAGAGGATGGGGAACATATCTTTTTTCAATGTATTTTTGCCAGAAGTTTATGGCACCTGTGGTGGGACGCCTGGGGATGCCCATGTTGGCATGCTACGTCTGTGATTGAGTTCTGGCAGCGCCAAGATAAGCCTCCTAGCAAGGCGCAAATTCTGTAGAATGCCTGGGCTGTGGGTCCAACTTTCATCCTCTGGCACCTCTGGATTGAAAGAAACAGAAGAATCTTCCAAGAGCGCAGTTTGAATTTCAGAGAGGTTTGGTCTAGAGTACTTAGCGCCCTTCAGGAAATGCTCCAGGTGAATGGCGGCCACTGGGAGGATTTGGAGCAGAAGGATGCCTTGGTGCTGGCGCGTCTCTCTCCCAGCACGCCTTTTGGGACGCCCCCCTGTGGCCAAGCGCGACCCCTGCATCTTGGTAGGCAGAGGATGCGTCCCATTTGTAGGCTGGGTAAATGGACGCCACCCGTGGAGGGTGTTATGAAAATCAATGTTGATGGGTCGGCTAGAGGGAACCCGGGCATTGTTGGCATTGGAGCGGTTGGGAGAGATAATACAGGTGCTGTTCATTTCTTGTTCTCTGTTTACCAGGGACACCATACTAACAATTGCATGGAGGCGTTGGCCATCCTGGAGGCACTGAAAACTAGCTGTCATCAGGGATGGCTCAGTATTATCTGCGAGTCCGACTCACAAGTGGTGGTTAATTTGATTAATAAATGCAATTTAGACAGTGTGGATTGGAAGCTGGCCTTGATCATTAAGCAGATTCAACAGATAAGCTCGTCGTTCGATTTGATTTCTTTTAAGCATATTCCACGGGAGTGGAACAGTGTGGCAGACCGTCTGGCTAAATGGGCCACGGAACATGGGCCGGATTGGGCTATCCAAAACCTGCAGGAGCTTCCGGAGGGATTATCCCTGACTCTTGCTCATCTTCTGGAGCAGGATATGAATATGTAATTTCCCGTTTTTGGGCTTGTTTGAATAAATTTTTACCCCCTTTTTAGTTGCAAAGTTATAATCGATCTTAATTGCCCTACTTAGTGTAAATTACCTAGTTAAAGCATTTTGGAATTACTTATAAATTGAAATGCATTTTCTAAGTGTATTTAAGTGCATCTTGTAACACTTATGTAATAGTGTGTCTCTTTAATACATCTTATAAGTTTGAAAAGTAGATTTTTGAAATCTAAGATCTAATAGATTGGTCTAAAAACCAAGTGTTGTGTGTTTAGTGTACCTCTTGTTAAACCCTAAATATGTAATTCTAGTGATAGAATAGGTTTCAATGAATGCAACTATTTTTGACAAACCATGAATACTCACTATATTTCTATGTTAGTTGACACTTAAAATTATGGAAAATGGATTATTGTGTAATCAAGCTAAACAACTCTCTGAAGAGGTTAGGGAAAAGTGACCTTTACATAATTAGAGCAAGGTTGGATCTTGGGCCCATTAGGAAGTGGAAATAATAATCATAAATAAAATTATTATAAAGATAATTTGTATTATTCTTGTTTAAAGAATAAAATTGGTAATTATAATAGAGGAAAGTGGAAAATTAAAATAACTAAAAAAAATTAATAAAAAAGGAATATAGAGCAATGGAAAAAGAAGTTATTATCTTAATCGAAATCAGTTGTAGCTTATTTCATACGAATGATGGTGTAGGGATTTTTTGTTAAATTTCCACCAAGATTCAAACCCTTATCCAAAATAAATGACCTTCATTGTGCAATTTTGGATATTGATTTAGTTGCTTCTAGGAGGCTACTAATGAGTGGTAGTGTCAATCAAAATCTTATTACCCTATGTCAGATTTAGATAGTTCAACGAATCTTTCCCAACATATTAGAGTATCTCGTGTTAAACCTTGGTAGCATTTAATTATGATTTGGCCAATCAGTGGTTATGGTGTTACCCACAAGGGTAACTACATTAAGCTTAGTCATAAGACTGTATGATGAAGGTCGAATGCCTTTACATTCAGCCTAACACATGTTTTGGTAATAGGTGAACTACTATTGACCATAACTCCATTTATATAGTCATGCATAAGTTGATATGTATGCATCCCTAAGAGTTAGCACAAGCACTAATAACTAAAGATTAGGGTTCTTTATCTAGAAAGAACACTAACTACTAACCCTATGGTGATTTTTCTTAGCACAGGTTCTTGTTACTAACCCTGGGGTGTCCTCTCTTGTGTGTTTAGCATTCCTTCCTATGTGTTAACTTGATATTACACTTGGATGTATAGCTTGTGTGAATCTACTTAGTTTTTGGGTGGTGACTTACATTTTACCACTTATGAGTAATTTACGACACATCTGACTTGACCTTTGTCGATAGTGAAGACACTCTCGAGAGATTAAGCTCCTCTGACCAGTGTGAGACTATAGTTATTAAGACTTCCAAATTAGCAAGGTTAAAGTAACATAAGATCCCTTAATTTGTTTTCAAAACTTGTGTGTGCTTTTGTGAGATAGTTATTTTGTATAAACACATGTACCTTAGATTTTCAAGGTGTTTTACAATAAGTGATTATTTTGAGTGTGCAGTTTCATATTGAGTATTGACATCTAAAGCTTACATAAACTCTTATGAGTTGCATTAATTCATCCTTTTTTAACTTATATCACCAATATCTTTTGGTGATGGCATCTCGTAGATGAGAATCTTCATAAGTTCAAGTGAAGAACTACATCTAACCTTGATTCTAAAGAACAAACATGTAGGTTGCCCAAGTTGTGGGGGAATTGGGTTTAAGTCTTAGGTTAGGTTAGGACTTACACCAATCCTTGAGTTAGACTAAGGTTATTTTTATAAGATCTTTAGTGTAAGATTTAAATAGATATTTTGTCCAATCTTAGCCCCTATACCATTGACCTTACTTCTTTGCATATCAATATGATGTTTGATAGTCTTTGTGTGATTTTAATTAAGATAACTTCAAGTTTCCATGGTGTGGTAACCCTATCCATGTGACTTAAAACGTATGTTTATTAATGGTTGTTTTTATTTTGAGTGAAACTTATGGATGAATTTCCTTAATGTAATTACTAGAGTTTAGGATGAGTAAATCTTGTTAAAAGGGACATTTTTACTAGGATGTCTTTGATGCCTTTAAATGTTAGTATGTTTCCTTCAAGAAAGCAAATGAGGTTAAATTGTTGGCACTTTCTTTCCAAATGGAATTTAGGGATTAAATAAAAAGAATGTTAATTAAGTATATTATGGAAATTAAATTGAACCAAATTTAAATGAATCACAATTAATCTAATGTTCTATTTTTTTAAGAAGGGGATTGGTTGTTTCGTGCGTGTTCTATAACTAGAAAGAAACATTTCCATAATGTAGTAGAAGTTCAATATCACTTATGTATATAATTGTACTTCCCTTGTGATTTTTTGTGGGTCAATAAAGAATAATTATATATAAATTAGTTAATCAAATAAACAAAAAAAAATCACCATATTTTATTGGGTTATATGAAATGAAAATTTTGGACATGACACATATAGTTTTTGGCTGTATGCAACCATTATAATGATGTGAGAAAGATTACGCACAGTTTATTAATACAAATAAAATAGGATTTTTAAATAGATTCTCTATTTCTCTTCCATCTGTAGCATTTGTTGTGTGTTTCAAGAGCCTTCCGCACCTAAACCATTGGTTGGGGTGTGTAGGGCCTTACTAAATCCACCAATGGTTGGGCTTAAATGGATCAATTATGGGGAAGTTTATTTGAAGACATGAGGAGAGTTATATAGATGGACAACTTCTTGTTCCATAGAAGTAATAAATTATTCTTTCAAATATGTATTGTTCTACCCAAATGGGAAATTATAAATTTGATAAGAAATTATTGATTTTATTCTTTGAGTTATAAACGTGTGAATATCTTGCTTCATTAATGAAATCATGTTGAATTAAAAAATGTATTCACTTTGTGGTTTAGATATCATGTTTCCTATGCTTGACTGTAAATATAAAAATAGACATACATATGTGAATATAGGGATATATTTTCATTAGATTATTCAAATATATCTTTTAATAATGAAAAATGTACAAGCTATGGTTGTGATTGAAGCATTATAATTTTCTTGTAAGAATGTGCATTTAAAATAACAAGCCCTTGATGAGTTGATGACTTTAATACCGTTGTTATGATTTCTATATGAGTGAAAAAATAAACATTAACTAATAATAAAAATTTACATTTGAGTCCTTATTGGAATGTAACTTGGAAATTTAATTATTTAGATGTTTAAGTTATGTCATTAATTGGAAAAGTTACAAGAATATGAAAAAAAGTCCATAATGGTGTGTAACCCTAAAATGTAGATCTAAGGTGATCTTATCATTAACCCTAGATTTGAATTAAATGGGTATATATAAATGAAATGGCACAAGGATGATAATCAGATCTATAGAAGGCCAATTAGATGATAAACTCAAATATAAACATATATTGAATTTATTATGCTAAGATAGTCTAAATATGAAAAGTACAACTATACTAGATATAAATATGACAAAGAAGTGATGTACTTAGCTTATTCTAATGTTAATGCAATTCTAAATCTAGAACAGGTAGAAAGAAGGTTGGAAGGAGATCTTAGATCTAACACTTCTAACACTATGGACAGTAATGTCAACCTGGGAAGGTTACATCTATACTATTGTCTAGGTTCAACATGAATGTCATATATAAAATACCTACTAGAAAATGATGTGACCACCTAGATGCTTCTAGATTCTACTTCACCTTCACTCTAATGCATTTAGATTTGGGTTGTGGAATATTGCTCCTTGTGAAGTGGCAAAACCCTAATTCTCCATCTTCATAGTGACCTTGGGGGAATATAGGTTAGTGAGAACATGCTGTCAAGCTAACCCTAAAGACCCCATTATCAGAGTCAAATGTCTACATAGTGAATATTCTAGAAGAGGGCTTTAGACTCATGTAGTTCTCCCCTACATGTTGGCTTGTGTTTGAATCATGCAATATTGTGCAAAGCAAGTACACCAATGACCTAGCTTGTAACTTGGTAAATTGAGCTTTTGGACTACTCCTTTAGCAATTTAGACCTATAGATGCGTTGTACCTATGACTGGTATAGAAATATAGAAGCTTTATTCAATTGAATGCTTGATACAGTGATTTTGATAAGTTACCTTAGTCTCTTTGGTCTTTTGCTAGGTGTAGCTAGATGAGGAATGAATGAGGGTTGATTTTGTATTTATATCAAATCCCTTTAGAGTAATAATTCACATTAAAGCACGTAGGCCAACAATTAGGATACATTTCATTTGACAAATAGATGACTTAGGGCACTTGACAATTACATCGGGATATGACAATAGCATTGACACTAGTATCTATCCTAGATGTTAGTGTCCACAGAACAAGAAAGCAGGTACATATCCATAATTTACAGAGATGGAAGATAAGTACATTTTAAGCATTATGGACAAGATAGAAGATCTGGGTCATCAACATAAGATTGGTCAGACTAAGAGATATAGGTTAAGGGGCACTATATAGAGCAGATGTGAGACATACAGAAGCAAAAAAAAAGTTATAACACTGAGAGGAACATCTAAGGTATGAGTTTGCCAAGTGTACAAGACTAAAATACTATATAGTCATAAACTATTGTCTACAAATGGAACTAAATATTAGTCTCAAACAAATTTTAATATAAAATTTTGTATATTATTTATGAATATGAAAACAACTACTTCATTAGTTATTTTACCATTGATGTACCATATTTTGTGAGGATTCTGAAAAGTAAATCGTTTATTTCCTCACATTGAAAGGGATGATAAATTACCCTAAAATAATAAAGGTAGTTAATCAAAGGATTCTATCATCATTCAAAAGATATTCCTTTTGTTCAAATTAGTTGGTACTAGGGATTATTCGTAATTAAAACTTTGTTATAAGTTGAAATTTCTTGGGTTATGCATTTTAAATCTAATTCAATGAGATCTACCAATATTGCATTATTGGTTGCGTAAATATCTATTAAAATAGTAATAATATTATTAATATTCAAGTGTGAGATCATTATTACTATGTCTAAACAAGAGTATTTATATGTAGAAAAGGATCCTATCTTCTAAGAAATGGCTAAGGCATTTAGATAGAAATGGTCGTAATAATGTTTCAAAATCTGTCATTTGGATTAAGTTTTCACTTGTTAAGGGATTCCTTTGCTTAATTTTATTATAAAAAATTAATAAGAAATTTTTTACTGTTCAATTAATTTATTTTGAACCTTTTAATTCTGTTAGTCTTGAACGGTCTTACATCCTCCATCTTTCATTAACTCTTGAAAATGATAAAAAATGAAACAATTCTAGTCCCCATCTTCCAAAAAACCCTTTAGATTAATTCTTCCAAACACACACACACACACACACACACACACACACACACACACAAGTTTTTCCAGGGTCCTACACTACATTTGCCTCATTAATTTATGTCATGTCATTGTTTATTTGTCCTTTAAGAGTTCTTGTTCGCCCTTTTTGTTCCTCTTCCTCTTGTTTGTGTGTTTCTCCTTGATGTCATTGGCTTGACTGATGACATTTTGCTATGTCCCTTTAGCTGACGTGATCAACTGGGATGATATAGACATTATATTTGCTAGACATTTTTCTACTTCATTAGCGAAACTAATGATGTCAACGAAGTTTGAATTTTGACTTTTTTATGTTTTTAGTTATATTTATATGGTTCTTCTTTGTCATTTCTTAAAAAAAAACAATCTGCTTTGCTCGTGCACCAAAATACATCTTAGTAAGAATAAGATGAAGTAGGACTAATGAACCTACACTTGAGGAAGATTTATTTCTACAAAATCTTTGAAGATATCAAGAAGAAAAATTAGACGAACAAAAATCATCTAATTTTTAAAATCCCAACTAAAAAAGATTAAATCGTCATCATTTAATCTTGAACTTCATTTACAACTTCTTTCATAAAATACCATTTAAATCAAAGAAAAGATTGATGCATCGAAAACATCAAAGGAAAGATTGATGCATCGAAAAATCAACTCATAATAAATATTCTTAAACCCTATACTCTTATTTTTTGTTACTTTGGTGAATATATACAATGGTCTTACACATATATAGAATGGTCTTACACATAAAAGTGGAACAATGATTAGAAATATGTGGTATTGCTAACTTGGGTACTATAAAAGCAACATGTCAACGGTGGTAGAGGATGGATTGTAGGGTGTATGTAGCAAGGACGCCCTCCTTTTCATGGTGGGTAAAAAGATAGAAAGTGTGTCATTGAGCCATGGACAAGTGGGCCACCATGAAACCAAAAATCAAAACATGTTCGCCCACTTCTACCGGGCCCACATTCCATTATTAAAAGCCAAAATTGAATATTTATTAAGGCAATAAATATTCACTTTAAAAAAAAGATATGCTTTTTAAGAATTGATATCGTCTCTCTAATTGTTTGACATTGTTGGATATGTAAATTGGCATTGTTGAATAATGGATGGGATTTATTTTTTATTTTATTTTATTTTTTTATTTTTAAAAAGGGAGGCGACGTTTTGGATGTTATTTATGACGAATTAAATAATGAAAATTTATTTATAAATAATTTTTCTTTGGAAAGGTTGTAATTATTTATTTTAAAATTAAAATAATTATTAATTTTATAATTATATTATTTTCTTAAAATATTATATTTTTATTTTGAGTTTAAAATTGGTATAAAGTATTTTTTTAAAATATAATTTATTTTTTATGAAATTGTGAAAATATAAAATTTCTAATTGTGTTAAAAGATAATTAGTTTATTGGTGAAGTTATTTAACTTATAAAAATTTACAAATGAACATTTTTTGCTCATCATCATAAAAAATAAAAGATGCATTGATTCTAAACAAATTTAACAAAATAAAACCTCTTAATTGTTAACGCCAAACTGAAAACTTAATATATATTTTTTTCAAATTTATATTTATAATTTAATATATTAAATATTTTATACCTTTTATTCTTTTAATAATATAATATTTTTACTTTTTAAAATAACTCTCATCCTTTTTAAAGGAAAAAAATCCTATTAATGTACGAAGAGCTTAAGAAATAATAAATAAAAAGAAACAATAAAATATTTAAAATAATGTCATCCATTATTCATGATGATATGAAACTTTTGGACGTTGTTAGAAAACGCATATATTTTAGGAGTGTAAGAAGATATTCACCCGGGTTCAAACCCTCTCCACGTGGTGGATTTAAAAGGGAAACCCCACCTTCCGCATTGGAAGTATTATTATAATATATGTAAATAAATTATTAAGTTAAAGTTGTACATTCGTATATATAAAAGTAATTATAAGAGGTTAACAAGTTTAGGAAAAAAAATATGTTTTAAATAAAAATTTGTAAGAGAAAAATGAGATGAAATATAAAATATAAGATTTAAGTTGATTTTTTTTTTTTTGATAATTTATGGAGTAGAATAATGGACTTGTTTGTACCTTTAAAATTGAGGTTGAAGAAAGGAGTTTGGAGTTAACCATGAAACAAAAGAGTTGTGCCGATGATTTTTAAGGAGACCAATTCTATGTTGAGTCATCTCTCTAATGAATAGAGCTACACATGTTTGATCCTCGCAATAAATAAGATGTCATAGAGAGCCTTGATTACTTTAAAGAGACGATAAAACCTACAACAGATCTCATAATACACTGGACATCTAAATACAAAATGTTCGTAAGATTTTGGTTTATTATTGCAAAGTTCACATATGCACTAGTTTCAATAAGAAAGTGTTCTAACTCCATACAAAGCCAATGAGATCATTTTTGCAATTGACCTAAAAGAGATCTCACACCAAAAGAGAGCCTAGTGTACTCGGGAGTAATAATACATCCATCTTTTATTTGGAGATAGCTTTCGAAGTAGTGATGCATTTTTGTTCATAATGGCCTTGATGGTTCTATCTAAGTTGAATTTATATAGGATTTGTAGATTTCATCCCTAATACCACTATGAATTGTATCTCTTTTCAACATATAGGAAGCATCATTGGGAAAAAGTATTAGGAGTAAGATTATTGATGTCAATACCAGTTCTTTGTTAGAAAGATATAAATTGAGCATAATAGGTGTTCTTGATCCTTTGTTCGCATAAATTTATAAATGATTGAAGAACCATGAATTGACATTTACTGTGTTCAATTGTTATATCTACGATAAATCTTAATCTATGAAGTAATAACACTACATTGATAATTGATAAGCCTTGAATGGATATGTATTCTGCGCAATTGTTATAACTACGATACATCTTAATATGTGAAGCAACATTACTCCATGGAAAACAATTGAATTATGAATGGGATGTATGCCAGATTTATAAAAAATAATTGCATGTAGAACTACAATTTTGACTACGAGTTTTGGGATTGCATGGAGATAAGAGTTCTATCAACGTGTTACAAAGTCTAGGGCCCAAATCTCACAATAATATAGTACAGTTAGTGACAATAAGGTTTGGAGGATACACAATTTTACTTTGGCATCTTGAAACTAAAGTTGTAATAATTCTCTCTCAAATATACTAAGTGTAACATACCCTTGCATAATCTTTATTAGTAGTAAATTATGAAGTCTACAATCACATAACTATTGTATAAGTGACAAGTGTGAAATAAAACCTAATTTGTATGAAAACCAGGGCTTGTTTGAATATCAAAAGTATGTAGAAGATGAAAAGCCTCTTTCAATGCTAGAATTGAACGGGTCATGCAGGCGAAGCAACAGAGCCTCATCACAACGTTATAAATACATTGTATTGTAAAGGAAAAGTAATTCTGATTTGTGTTTTGAGAAAGATAATGATATAACAATCATTTTATGGTTCCCTTGAAAGCTTTTTGTGTTATTATATGTGCATCAACTTTTTTATTTAAATATATATATCTATCTTAACAAAGATGTCTAATCAAAACAAATAAATTGATTTTAATCGAATGTACTCTAACTAAAAATGAATTTAAATTATATTAACACCATAACTAATGATAAAATTCTTGTGACTATCAAGACTCGAATACTAGTGACACATAAAAGTTGAACAATACACACATATAGAATGGTCTTGCACATAAAAGTTGAACAATGATTAGAAATATGTGGTATTGCTAACTTGTTGGGTGTTGGGTCCTACAAAACCACCATGTCAACGGTCCTACAGTGTTGCAGAGTGTACCCAGGGCGCCCTCCTTTTCATGGTTGACAAAAAGATAAAAGTGTGTGATTGAGCCATGGACAAGTGGGCCACCATGAAACCCCCACAAACCAAAAAAAAAACAGTTCGCCCACCTTTTTACATAATTGTGGGCATTAAAGCCAAAATTGAACACGGATAAAGTAAACCAAACGAATATTCGCTTAGAAAAGGATAAGATATTTTATTAAATAAAAGCATACTAATTGTTAGACGTGTAAATTGCATGGATGGAAACTTAGAAGGATGTGGAAGCATACTTTCAACATTGCATGGGATTTTTTTTTTTTTTTTTATTATTATTATTATTATTATTATTATTATTATTATTATTATTATTATTTTTAAAAGGATGATTACATTTTTGGATCTTGATTATCAAAAATTTAAATGATGAAAATATATTTATTATTAGTTGTTTTGGATATTGATTTTGACGAATTAAATAATGAGAATTTATGTATTATTAGTTTTTGGGTATTATAATTGTTTATTTTTTATTTTATTATATTTAGTTAAATTAATTATTAATTTTATAATTATATTAAATTTTTTGGAAATATTATATTTTGGTTTTGAGTTAAAAATAGGTATAAAGTGGTTTTTAAAAAATAATCTATTTTTTTTATGGAATTTTAATATATTGGGAAAATTTAAAATCTTTAATTGTGTTGAAAGATTTTAGATTAATTGATGAAGTTGTTTAATTCACAAAGAGTCTATAAGATATTTTTTTGTTAAATATAAAGATCAATTCTTATTAAATATAAAAACCCAACAATATAAAAGACGAAATCGAATTCGATCCAAATAAATTTAATAAAATAGAATCTCTCAATATAAAAAACTAAACTCAATCAATAAAAATAATAATAATTTGTTTTATTTTTTTAATATGTTAAATTTTTATAATTTAATATATTAAATATCCTATACACTTTTTTAAAAATAATGTAATATTTTACATTTTAAAATAATATAATTTGATTTGATCATTTAAAAAGGAAGAAAAATAAATTTCCACACGAAAAAGGAATTCACTTTCTAACAAAATCTAATTAGATACTTGATGTACTAAAAGCTTAAGAAAAAGTATAAAAAAGAAAGAATAACATATTAAAAATAATGCCATCCATTATTCATGATTATGTAAACGTTTGGACGTTGATGGAAGAAGATCTAAGGAAAGATATAACGATGCGCCATCACTCCACTTCAAATCCTCTCCACGTGATGGTTTTAAAAGGGAAACCCCTCTTAGCCCACCTTTCGTGTTGTGGGTATAATCATACACGTAAATAAATTATTAAAAAAAAGTTGTACATATATATAATATCATAGGAGATTGACGAGATTGTGAGAAAAGTATATTTCAAATAAGAATTTGTAAGAGAAAAATCAGATCAAATATAAAATATAAAAGTTAAATTATTGAGATTTTAAAAGAAGTTTGAAGATAAGCAATGAAAGAAAAGAGTTGTGGTGACGATTTTTAAAGAGGTCAATTTTATGTTCAATCATCTCTCTAATGAATAGAGCTACACATGTTTGATCCTCGTAATAAATAAGATATTGTAGAGAACCTTGATTCCTCTAAAGAGACAATAAACCCTGTCATGGATCTCATAATAAAATCGCCGCCTAAATACAAAATGCTCATATGATTTTGGTTCATTATTGCAAAGTTTACATATGTGTTGATGTCGTATAAGAAAGTGTTATAATTCCATACAATGTGTACAAGAGCATGCTTGCAATTGACCCAAAGAAAATATCAAATCAAAAAAGAGCATGGTGTACTTGGGAATAATAATACATACATCCTCTATTTAGAGATAGTGCTCAATGTAGTGATGCATTTTTGTTTACAATGACCATCATGATTCTGTCTAAGTTGAATTTATGTAGGATTTGTAGATCACATCCCTAATGTCACTATATATATCTCTTTTCAACATGTAGGAAGCATTAATAGAAAAAGTATTAAGAGAAAGATGATTGATGCCAATACTAATTCTTGTTAGAAAGATGTAAATTACACATAATAGGTATTCTTGCTCCTTTGTTCACATAACATCATACATGATTGAAGAGCCATAAATTGACATCTATTATGCCCAATTGTTGTATCTACAATAAATCTTAATATGTGAATTATGTTTGCAAAGCCCTCTATAATGCCAAAATTTTATATATACGATACATCTTACTCTGTGAAACAACATCACTACATGAAAAACAATTGAAATATGAAAGGGATGTATGCCAAATTCAAAAATAATAATTGCACGTGGAGCTAATGTTTTAACCATAATTTTTTGAATAACATAGAAATAAGAGTTATATGAACATATACTACCAACTCTGGGGCCGCCTTTAATGTTATTTTTTAGTTAACAATGAAATGCTAAGAACAAATAAACTATTGAAAACTGATTTAGATCTACAGAGTATACAAATCTAAATGTGAAATACATTAATTTACATAATTTGAAATGAACTAAAAATAATAAATTGACAAATAGATAAACAAACCTAATTCAAATTAATTGTAACAACCCTCGAATTGTGTCATAATTGAAAATATAATTCCAAATTATGTTGGAATAATGTCACACTAGGAAGATAGAGGCACATTGTGGTCTTGTTTGTTGAATGCAGCCACATCATGGTTGATTATGCGATTGATTTTTTTTTTATTTAAGTATGTGGACCTGTCTATGAAGGTTTCTTTACTCTATGTGTGTGCCGATTTACCACATGAAATACCTATTAAAAAAACCCTAGGTCCTACACAATAAAGATCAAATATAAAGGGAGAATCAGGAAAGGGGAATAATCAAGTTATCCTTAGAAAATCCCATGTAATTTGAGCATCCCCTACATAGCCCAAAAAAGCCTCAAGCAAATGTAGTTCTCCCTCCTAGAGTGAGGGTGTGAATCTTGATATTTGATATATGAATGCAACTAGATAGATTGACTTCAATGCTTGACAATAATCACCCTTGACTTATAATAAAATAATTTTAGACATGGCTTATCACTATTAGAATGCTTCAAAATGTGAATTGGAAATATTAGTGCCCTTTTGCTCAATGTGTAGTAGAATTGCCAAGTGATTGTTAGATGTTGATTTGAGAGGCCTTGATGTGCTTATATAGGGAAATATTTTAAGTACTTATGTTAACTGACCTTGCTAAAATCATTGTAGTGGTAAAATGAAACATTTTGAACTTGAAAAGTTACCATTGGGACACGAGGGACATGGCTGTACTAGTGGACAAGACCACAATGTAGCTATATCTACCTAGTGCGGTCATGTCCAAGAAGGACAAATATTGTTGTGATTTGGCTAACATGGACCTATAAGAAAATAGGGATGCCTAAATAATGTTTTGATTATTTCAAGGTAGTGAATAGAATAGCGAATGTTTTCATACATATTTCAAATTAAAAAAATGGTGAAAAGGCCAAGGTAAGGATGTCAAGATTAAACATTGTCAAGCACTTAATGATTAAATTTGAGTGTCTACATTTGTCCCCACTTTATTCTAGTGATGCAATTAAGTAAAATTACTAGAGTAAAGGGGATTTGAATTTAAGTGTAGACACCTATTTTGATACAATTACACATATTTTTAGTCTTCTTATATATATATATATATATATATATATATATATATATATATATATATATATATATATATATATATACCTTTTTACTAATAATTAGACATGTAGTGACACAGTCTCTCATGGACCTCTTTGGTTCTATCTTATTTCACTTGATTTACCTACCCCTTTGGTCTATGCTATGTCTGTTTATTTTCATCCAATGTATGTTAGATATCCTTACCCATTATGCTTATTTTTTGTATGTTTTTAGCCCCTAGACATTTGCATCTATTTTGGACACTAGCATCGAAGTTAGTGTCTAGCTTCGACACAACTGTCTAGACTTATAATTTTATATTTTTTTTGTATCTTTTGCTTTATGACTATTTTGTTAACTCTCTTTGCCCATCCTATGGTTGGGTTTTTACGTGTCACTAGGTTCTAATTTAAAGTCAAAAGGTTTCTATATATACAAAGGTTGTGGTCTAATTACACACCTTCCAACTTGATAAGGCAACTCTCTAATAAGAAAGTATTAGTTTATTTCAATCTATCAAATTGCACTACAACATTAAATCAAAGATCTAAAGCATTCAAGAGGTCAATTAAACTATTGCATCATTTGTACCAAGGGTTACTAGGAGAAAGAGTATATAGTCACATTGGTACAATTCCACACATATGCATAAGAAGGAGAACTACATGTGAGTCTAAGGCCTTCTTAGGAGTATTGGCTATGTAGGTAACACTTAACAACAAACATGGTTGCTAGGTCTAGCTTGACTCATATTACTAACCCATTTTTATCAGGTTACAAAAGGTATAATGCAAAGGAACTAGGGTTGATTATTATTTAGATCTAACACATAAGCAAACATAATTTGAGGCACAAAATAATTACACAAGGGGGAGAACAGGCTAGTCCAAATTTGAAGTCACTCTTGTGTGTCCCTCACTAGACACTTGCATCAAATATAGACATATGCATCAATGTTATTGTCCCTGATCGACGCAATTGTTTGAAGGTAAAAAATAGTTAGAATATATAATGAATAAGTCTAGATATCTAATATATCCCTTTAATGATTCCTGATCACTGCCATAGTCTAGAATAGAATAATAGACAAGATACACTCTCTTTATCCCTTAATTGCTTAGTATTTGTTATATTTATTGCACATACTTAAATAAGATATATTATCAAAATACTGTAAATTACATTGTTCAAATTTGAATAGTATTTGATTAGCATTCAAATGTATTTATTGCTTGATGTTTATCTTATGAATACAACATTATTAAAACATTTGGTGAACCCAACCTATGTTTGTTGAACCAAAACCTTAGTTTGCATATTAGGATTTTCGCCTTCTTTGAAAATTCATCTCAGATTTTTATATTTTTATTTTTAGATCTGATTTCTCCCTCACTTATATGGGCATAACTTAGGAATGCTTAGTCACATTCTTATTTTGGTCCTCATGGTTGTGTGCTTGGTTATCATTTTAAAGTACCTTTTAACATTTATGGAGTTATTAACAGAAGGTTATACATATAAGCTACATTGTGACCATTTATTTAATCCACCTGATGATCAATGTATTGCATATGAAGACCTAGAAGAAAACCGAAAACTAGATAAAACCACTTTTGTTTACAACTATGACAATGAATGAACTAATGGTGCAAATACAAATATAACCGAGCAAAGTGGTGATCATGATGCTTTCACTCTTGGTTATGAATGTGACTAAATGCCCCTTGGTTATGAGACCTATCATATTCCTCTATTTTATGGCATTGAAGAGCTAACACATATGTAGAATTATATCATTCCTAATGTTGAAAACCAAACTATTACATCCATACCCTCTTTAGTCATTCCAACAAGTGAGTGTGATTTTCCCCTTTCCAATGTTGAAAATATCAAATAAGTCGAATGTTCCTCCATTATCTCTCATAATGAAAATGTTGACAAATTCAAGTGTGTCTCTCTTTCCCCAAATAATACTAGTGTTGAAATGTCCAGTACTTCTTGGCATGATTCAAATGAAAATAGTTAACTTCTTTCTTCCCCCCTCATTTTTTAGGAACAAATTACATGTCTCATATCTCCCATTGTGTTGATTAAAGAAAAAAATGAGAGTGCATATGAAAATCTTAAGGAAACACCTACACAACCAGCATTGTTTAAGGACACAACAAAAGTCCCAAATCTATTTGATGTAGTTTTTGCAAAGGTAAAACCATGTAAATTCAAACAATAAAAAACCATGTTTCCCAAAGGTTTCCTAATGAAAGAATTACCTAAAACAAATAGAAAGGATGCAAATGATAGTAATGTCAATATTCCTTTCTCACATAGTAATGATGCACCTAAAGTAGAAATTGGTATTGCATTACTTACTCCTCTTTCTGTAGGATGCGACATTAAAACTCAAAGTGAAAGTGAAATCCTTACATCTATTAATGTGGTACATGCCATAGCAAATGTTTCTTCCCATTCCTCCTTTGCATTTTCTTCTCAAAAGGAGAGTGTACCTCAAAATGAAATTATACCTCCTACTCTTATAATATGTCACAAAGATCTAAGCAATGTAGCACTTTTATATGATAATAATATTAAACTTTGTGTTATTCCACAAGATATACCACACATCTTGAAACATGGGTATTCCTTTACCAAACATTGAAAAATCATGTGAGGAGCCTATTTTAGAAGATAGTAAAGAGTCCACCACTCCTATTTTATATATGAATGGTAGTTTAAAACCACTATTAGAAGCCTTAGATTTTTCTTATGACATGTTATCTATTATTACTGCCATTGGATATTTACAACAACAAGTCAATACTCTAAAATTGCAAGTTTCTTCTCATGAAGCTATTCTTGAGGAGAATACATGAACAAAGTAACCTATTGCAAGTGATGTGTTTGAGTATCCATATCCTTGAAACTTCATTATGCCTAAGTGCACCTCCTTTTATGGTCAAGGGGATCATGTTATTAATTTTTAACAATATACATGCTGTTTTGAACATTGGGCCCAAAAAAAAGCTTGTTATTAAAGGCTTTGTATCGTAACTTAAACCAAGGGGATCTTGACTAGTTTCATATAATGCCAAATGGTTCATTATCAAATTTTAAACAACTTGAAGATGTATTCTATCACATTTTCATTGTTATACCTTACCTAAATTACAATTGGAACCATTTCAAACATTGACACAAATAAAAAATGAGCCTATACAAGATTATATTATTTGATTTAAGGATGTTTTATATTCCTTATGTTACACACCCTTAGATTTGGAAATATAATTTATATTTAGCAGAGGTCTTATTTATTCTCTAAGATAAAGAAAATTACATAATCCCTTTGATTCATTTGAGATCTTATATTGGGATGTCACAAATATGCATGTTCTCTAATGAATACACAAACCAAGTTACCTATTTCTCCATTAAAATCCACACATGGTAAAAATATTGTTTCCAAGGTAAATCAACAAGTTACAAATCCTCTTGAAACACTTGAAAATCCTTCTATAGAACCAAACCCATATGTCACAAAAGAAACAATAAAGGTGTTGAATAAAGGAAATGAACATGCTTATAGAGTGTTTCCCATGATTAAACCATATACCGCTACAAAATGATAACCTCTTTAGTTTGATTGGTACCAAGATAGATCACATGACATATTACACAATTTGTTGGACAAACAATTGATCAAACTACCTCCAAATTCACATTACCCACCTCATAGATTTGAAAAGGAAAAATGAAAAAACTTTTTCACTTATCATGGTATTAATGGACATCAAGATAATGCGTGTTTTAATCTCAAGCAAAAGTTTATATAGTTATCTAAGCATAGAATCATTGCATATTGAAAAGACATAGCTAGACCTATTCCACATACTTTTCCTAGAGGCTTGTCTAAGAAGGTTGAGACATCCCATGTTGAGCCCTGCAAGGAACACATGGTCCATCAACCTTCATAGTAGATGACTCATAGTATAAGTCCTTCTCCTAGTGTACTCTCTCCCAGGACTGATCTCTCCCACTCCAATCCTACTAAAGAACCATTCGTCGATCAAGTCCTTCCTACAAAGAAACTAGGAGAAGGCAAACTTACATAACAAATATGGGTACCTAAATATATACATACAAATTCATAGGATATTTCTATAGATACTTTATAGACAACTGCAAAAACACCATCCATGCTCCCATTTCCAAATGATCATTACAATCAGGATTTCTTATATCCATTTGGATTTCATTACTTATAGCTATTTACTTATTACTAAATATAATACATGCATATCAAAAATACACATACTTGTTATACAAATTTACCAAATCCTAACATACACCATGGAAATAAATGCAATTAAAAACTATATAATGACCAACAAAGAATAAAATAGTGTAAATCTATTCAATACCAAATAAAAACCCATGTGAGCAATTTCATATATAAGTTGATATGATGTTTATACAAATAATCGTATCAATCATAAAATGGGGGCATATCCCCTAGGGAATACTCCTCATCACTATCAACACCTATAAATCCAACACCTCTAGAGGTAGATGCACCATGATCAAACTATGGGCCCCATACACATGATAACATGCATACTCTTTCCTCTAAAGCACATAGCTATCACACTATCTCCTCATGATATCATCTCAAAGTATCATAGAGATCAATAAGCATCTACATAATCTTAGTGGAACTCCACTGCGGGATGTCCTATCTATCTAGCTCCGCATGTAACTCCTCATGCTCTATGGCTACAATATGGTATGATTCCATAACTCTCAAAATAAGATTGAACAATAGTGCATGTGAATCGATAATGTCAACAAATCTCTGAATAAAGTCATTTATAACTATGTACATAGGCACACTAAAAATAAGGGCTTGAATCACTCGATCCACCATGGTTGACCACTCTTGGTTACCTACCCACATTTGAGATAATACACTAGTTAGTGACATATATAAAGACCAACTAAATTTATAACCAAATCAAATGAAAATATTAACACTATGGTACTCATATGTGGCCCTAAGGGATGCCTCATCTATTGGTGTTGGTCTTGTAGGAGCACTATGTCCTACCTCACCACTTATCTCTCTTCTGCCACCACATTGTGATATAGGAATGACACCTAGAGCTACAACTAAAATAGGAAATAAAAAAGGTTATCAGGATCTAACCCACCACTACACATACCCATCAGTACACCCTGAATTATCTCCTACTATTAGGATAACCACAGGATCTCGCTCATCCCCTAGGTGCAGGGTTAGGTCTACATCAGTGGATGCTAATCTATCATGCAAGTTATGACCACTATGTACCATCCAATGCCATGGATAGGTGCCAAAGGCACTCCCTACTCAATCCCAAACTTACATAAAAATTGATCATACTGAAAGAAATCATAGACACCAAAAAATTGATCAATCAACCACATACTGATGTAGACCCTCTATAAATCATGTCTATGTTCAGGCCACCTAGTAAAAGTCTTGTAAGGATGCCATAGAATCTGATCATGAGCTAAAATTTCAACATAATCTAGTACTTCATCATGGTATGAATTCTACCATATGAGAATACCTGCCACTCCATAAAAACTTGTGGCTGAACCCATCCAGGGAGGGGACCACCAACTAGCCATACTAATGTGATGAGCTCTAAAACCCACACCATGACTCTCTAATCTAAACTTATAGATTTAATTATATAAGTGGGATAGTATTGTATGGCCCATGAATACTTGGTCCTATCCATCTCAATGTGATGTATTATTTGATACATCTAATAAGAAATACCAACAATCCCACCCTCCATAGCTATAAATGATGCTAGTAAAATGCAAATAAATTTCTACAACCTTGGAACATCACCTCTAATAATGTCATAAAACCAAATCATACTACTTAGATCTACCTTAGGATCTCAATGAATAGTAAAATATACATGGGAATATTGAATATAGCCTTAGTTATCATCTCCAACAACCTTAACTCTCTCACCCTTAATCGACAACCAAAACAAATGATACACATCCTCTAAGGTGGTGGTCAACTCATTAATAAGAATCCAAAATGTACATGTATCTAGATTCTACCTCTCCATTAAGTTTTTAAGGAGGCAAATATCATATGATATATATCTCTAATGGTCCATATGTCCCATTCCTACCTAATCAACAACAACCTTGTTGACTGCATCTAGACCCAACTTTGTTAATGTCAAATAATGTCACCCATGCCAAAACTCTCAAACATGAATATCCTTTTACAATAAAGAATGAAATAATAAAAAATCATTAGTGATCATGTTTTGATGCAAAAATATAGAAATATTAATTAATCATACAAAATAAAAATACATTAGTGTTTCACGTTAGCATCCACATAGGATAGAAGTGTTAGATGCTACCATCCACACTGGATGAAAACATCAGACACTAGCATCCAAAACTAGACACTTGCATTAAGGTGCCAATGAAAACATCCAAGAGGACAACACAAGTGTCTGATCTCCTAAAAAAATCCCTAAAAATACACTCAAAATGTAACATTTAAAAAAAATCAAAATTACCAATACCTTGTAATAAAATCTACTTACCAACTCAAAAAAATCTTGGCTGGCTAAGGCACTCTGAAAAACATAAAATTTCATCAGGTGAGGATATATTTTATGAGGAATTTTTATTCTCTTGACTTAGAGCTCAAATTAAAAAAAAATTCAAAATTTAAATGAATTCAAAATTCTATTATAACCCACCTAATATACCACTTTGGCACCAACTTGAAATCTACATATCTTGAGCCCTGGGTATCCAAATTCAGAACCATAAGTTGCATTGGGATATATACAATGATCCCTTCCATATTATACCAAATTTATAAATTTTCAAATATTTCAAAAAAATGCTAAATAGTTTGATACACATAAATATTCTCCTAGATTTCAAATACTACCAAAAATAATGTTACAAGTTATTATCCACAATACTTTTTGAACAATATGAAGTGAATTATATCAAGCACATCATCCATTTTATTTTTTCAAGGAGATAACCAACAGTTACTATATCTTCTCCTCCCAAAAAGGGAAGAATCTTAGTAAGGTCATGTTTAAAAATGTGTTCTATATCAAATACAATTTGCACATTCTCTAGATTCAATGGGGGCATGCCTTAGAAGCATGTCCTTCACACCTATTCAGTATCAACATTCCCAATTTATAGTAGGGAAATGTTTTGGAAAACATGTCCTCCACATTGGTACTTATATCTATTTTTAGATTTCTCCATATATAGTGGGGGGCACACTTTTGAGGTATGTTCTCTACACTTACACAATTTTTAAATTGGAAAAAATATACACAATATATGATTCAAATTCACAATTGTGGTAAAATTATATGCATTACAACCATTTTATATACATAGTTTCATCATGAGACATATATAAGGTGTATATGCTATAAAACATGTGCCAAATATTATAAAATCTAAATCATTTTCAAATTATAAAACTCTTTTATGGTCTGTTACAATAACACAAAATTTTATGTACTAATACCCCAACATACTAATACCCTAATCAAACATTCACAGACTGTATTAAGCCTTACCCATCTACAACAATTGGTTATTATTTTTGGTGTGATTTGAGGGATTAAATCATATGGTCCTATCAAGTTTTTGGGTGAACTTGATTACATCACTCACCCTATATTGTGCTATATATACATATATTTTTCACTCAAGTTGTGCTCATTGAGAAATGATACTCTCGATGGTTAAAGCACCACTCTTTCTATTCCAGGTTGTTTGCATGATCACCTTCCAACTATCCATACTCTAGGAACATCACCACATAGGGAAACACACTTTACCACTTATAGACTCACTCATCTTCCTAGCTATAATACAGATGAGGTTCAAATCTCCCTATCCACTTCTCCAACTTTCAACACTCTAGAACCATTTACTACATGATACATACAAAAGTGTACTCTATCCATGATTTTTATTTATGTTCATTTTTAGTATTTCTTACATACATATTATATATTCCAATTTAATTTTTTGGCATTTAGTTGTAGGTAATGTTCAATATAAAAGACTCAAAACAAAACTCAAGCGAAGACAAGGTGTGTTGTTCACACCACGATATGCATTTTACTTTCTTTTAAACTTGTAATTAAAATTTTTATTACATTACTATATTAAAGAGGGGAAATGTAGACACCCATTTTGGTACAAGTACACATATTTCTAGTCTTCTTGTATGTATATACCTCTTTATTAATAACTAGACATCTAGTGATCTGGTATCTCATGGACCTCTTCGATTCCATATTATTACACTTGATTTACATTCCCCTTAGGACTATGTGATATGATTTTTTACCTTAATCCAATGTACATTAGATTTACCTACATGTTGTGCATGAATTATGTATGTTTTTATCCCTTAGAAACTTGTGTCCATTTTGGACACTAGCACCAATGTTAGTGTCCAACTTCGATACAACTTTCCAGAATTATCTTTTTATATTTTTTTTGTATCTTTATATTTGTCATTTTTTTATTATCCATCTTTGCCCATTCTATGTTTGGATTTTTTCATGTCACTAGGTTCTAATTCAAATTTAAAAGGTTCCTATATATATAAAGGCTATGGTCTAATTAACACACCTTCCAATTTGATAGGGTAACTCTCTAATAAGAAAGTACTATTTTATTTCAATCTATCTAATTTCACTACAACACTGAATCAAATATTTTAAGCATTCAAAAGGTCAAATATACTATTACAACACTTGTACCAGGGGTTACTAGGAGAAATAACATATAGTCACACTAAAAATTTCACACACATGCATAAGAGGGAAAACTACATGTGAGTCTGGGGCCCTCTTAAGAGTATTGGCTATGTAGGTAGTAATTAGCAACAAACAAGGTTTCTATAACTAGCTTGAATCATGTTACTAACCTCATTTTACCAGGTTGTAAGAGTTACAATGCAAAATAACTAAGGTTCCTAATTATCTAGATCTAGCACACAGGCAAACATAATTTGAGGTACAAAATAATTACATAGGGGGAAGTGTGGGCCTAATCCAAATTTGAAGTTACTCTTGTGTGTGCCCCTCACTAGACACTTGTGTTAGATATAAAAATATGCATCAACGTTACTATCCTTGGTCAACACAACTATCCAAAGGTAAAAAATAATTATAATATAAAATTAATAAGCCCAAATCTCTAATATATCCTTGTGATGACTCCTAATACTACCATAATCTATAACAAAATAACAAATAAGATACACTCTCTTTATCCCTTAATTACTTAGTATTTATTACACATGCTTAAATGAGATATATTGTCAAAATATTATATACATTATTAAAATCTAAAAAATACTTTATTATCATTCAAAAAAATTTATTACTTTATGTTTCTCTTATGAATTCAAAAGCATTAAAACACTAAGTGTGTATATACACTTTATATTTTGATGTAAAGCTTGATCATGTAAGATGTCTTAATGCAAAACCTACAACAATGCCATTGAAATTAGTTATTATCCATATTTGAAAATTGAAAATCTAAAACTCAAAATTTGAAATTTGAAAACATAGTAAGGAAAGTATACACTTGAAAGAGTTTGCAATCTAATTACCTTATAACTTAAAAATGGAGAAGTGTGTACCCTTTTATTGAGGTGCTTGGAGAAATGTTGAATCTGTGGTTAATTAAGAGTGATCAAGTCTTAATTTTTTAAACCAATGAAGCCCTTGAGTTTGATATATTATATGATCTAACTCTCATTTGAATATGTAGAGTAATATGTGAAATAATTGAAATGGTATAATCACTAAAAATTACTCACTAAAGTGTGACCATAGAGGTCGAGTATCACTAGACTCTAATGTGGCCCACTTACAACATAAGATATATCACATCGATGCAAATGGATCTAGATTATATTTAAAACCTAATACCTTATTGAAACTTTTAAAATTGAGAAACTTGAAATTTACTGTTTAGAAACATGAACATGAATGAATATCATGCACCTTTTATATATGTATTGAATTGATATAGAATACCAATTGAACTTTGTAACTGTTTAAAACATGTAACTTATAATTGTAACCATTTTACACATGACCATGCCCATGCATATGCATCACATATATGTGAATTTGTACTAAAGGAATGAGTACACATGCATGTCACATGCCCCCATAATCTATTTTTTTTAATCATGTTACAATTCTTAAAATTGTTTAGTGTCATACATCTAAAATTTGTTCATGAGAACTTGACTTCTCAAGACAAACCCATTTTGGTACCCCCATTTTAATATGAGAGACATAACTTGCAAGTCACTAATCTCAAAAGATAATTATAAAATATGAAAGATGTAACCATATAGTATCATATGAGTATTTGAATTCAATTTCATCATAGTATTGAATATAGCATTGAATTATATATGAAACATGTGTTAGATAGATATTATAGTGAATTTCATATGAAACATGTGTTATATATATATAACATTGAAGCATATAAGTATCGTGTGCATGATATGTATCATGGAACAATCCCTAAAATTAATAGGTAAAAGGAATGTTTGATATGAATCATGACACCATAGTAACAAACAATGAGCATGCAAGTAATGTCACACAATGTCATACAATTAGAATATAATGTCACACATAAAGTCCAAAGGCCACATACAAGGTACATGTGAATGTCTCATAAACACACAAGGCCAAGGGCCACACACAAATGGAATGATGATGCCATACATGCAATAACATGTATATGTTACATACATAAGACCAAAGACCACACACAACAAGACAACAAAATTATCTTTTCACGTAGTGAGTAAGAAAGAAGCATAGAGAAAATGAGACTAGTCTACATCAACAATATGTATCAATGTCATTCTTAGCAAATAGCATTTCCATGTAACACAATGTAAAGTATGAGAGATTATCAAAACATTTTTATTATATATAGCTCATCATGGTAAAGAGTTTGTACATAGATAGAAGCCATTGAAGTGTTCATGGAGAATGAAGAGATGCCTCCAACTTAACAAGGTTGTTAGGTATAAAGGGAAGACTGACATTGAAGAACCATGTAATAGTATGTCTTGTATCACACTCAAATACTTCATGAAAAGTAGTATGTATTCAAAATTGAAATATGTTATCTACTTGACATGAAATTAATAACATATGTAAACAAGTAAGCTAGCAACATTTGAAAATGCTTTCAAGGTCATGATTTGAAAATTTTGATTTATTTGAGTTTTTGAATTTGCTATTTTTTGGAATTTTTGATTTTTTTTAATTTTTTGAAATATTTGAACTTAATAAGGTTTGGAATTTTTTTAAGAATCAACTCTTTAAAAGTAGAGGAAGTGAGAGGGATTCAAACAATATACACCAAGGTTCTAGAGCACAATGTGGCAAGAAGGCAAGGAAAATTCCCCCAATGTATGTGTAACTAAGTCATAAAAATGTATCAAAAATGATAAATATAGATAATAATGTACATGCTCCTCAATGGGAAAAATACTATGTGTGCTCATGTAAAAGTAGAAAAATGTGATCATGTAGGTGCAATATAAGCCATAGCATGATAGAAATGAAATATTAATCAAGTGAATTTATATAAAGAATGAGCATTGAAAGCATTGTAAGATAGTTGTTTTTGGATTTTTCTAATTGGTGTGAAAATCAATAACACAAGTACCTAAAGTGATGATAAATTTAAAGGATATAAGAATGGTTAGATATGAGATGAAAGAAATATCAATGAATTAAAATCAAAGGAGCTATGTACAAAGGATAATATGTATATAATTAATCAAGAGACTCGACCTAATGAGTAGGTTGGGAGGAAGTAGGATGCTCTATGCAACCAAGGATCTCATCAAGAGGATGCACATATGTATATCTGACTGCATTATATGAAGGAATAACTTCTTGTGAAGAGGAAGTGCCAAATGTATATTCCTCTAAATTTAAATTAGAATCCTATTACAATAACCCTCTAAATCATTTTTTATATGCCCATATAAACTTGTATCCTCATGTATAATAAGAGAAGATGTAATTGCTTATACTTGTGGTAAAGATCTTTGAATAACTGTGGTGATTTAAGATACAAAGACCTATTTTTAGGTGTCATTTTTTAATTAGGATATTATACCACATTTTTTGAAACTAAGTGATTACACTCATGTGTAACTATATCATGTTCATAAATAGATGGAGGAATTGATTTTTAAATATTCTCATGTGTAACTAAACCATGCTCATAAATATGCGGACAAATTTATTTTGTGATATGTTCTTGAATAGGTCTATAGACTATTTCATTAAAAAAATTCTCAATGTATGTGCCAACCAACTATTCTATAGGAAAAGTAAATATCATTGGATGCAAAGGATATTCATATTCAATTCCTAGAATTTTGACCACTTGATTACCATAAATATGTTTGAGACATTTATGTATCGTAGAATTTACTAATCTAATCTTTTGTATCCAAGGGCATCCTAATAATAGATCAAATACCATTGTGCTTGGTAGGACTAAAAATTGAGTGGGCACTATGAGAGGTCCCACTTGTAAATATATCATTATATGCCCAATAATATCATGTTTATGACCATAAAATGCTTTGAAAACTCTATTATTATCATGTATATCTTACTACATATAATCAAGAGAGTATAGGAGTGTCTTGGTGCATGAATTATGACTTGATCCATTATTTATCATAACACTAGGTATGGATTTTTTGTCAACATATGCTTGAACAAAGAATGCATGTCTATTTGAATCATCATCAACATATTCACTATCATCAAATGTAATCATAAGACATGATTCTTATTTTATTGTAACTATACCAATGATTCCATCAAGAGGATGTCCATTTGTATAAAGAGGAGGATGAACATTATATGGATAATGTACTTTATAATTATCCTTGTTATTTGTTGCTTCATGGTTTGGAAAAGGATCATTGTACATTTTTATCTTTGAATTATTATTTATTTGTGGCTTAGCCTCTTCATTATGTGTGCCAATATCAATAATATTATCATCAATGAGATCTTGAATCTTATGTTTTATCTTGAAACATCTATTTTTATAATGCCCAATACATTGATGGTAGTCACAATATGCATTGCTATCAAAGTTTTTAGATTATGTTCTAGACATGTACACGTCCATTGGTAGAGGAAAAGTGATGATATTTCATTCAAATAGATTTTATAATAATACATGAGGAGATGATGGTAACCTTGAGCATTTTCTCCTTGGTAGATTTTGATACAGGAGCATCCAAGGTGTACAAGCAATCTTGTGTTGACCAAAAATAAAGTTGTGTGTTTGTGTACTTTTCTTTGTTCATTTGTTATTTCCACATGGAGATGTTGTTTGGGAGATGAATTTTTTGAAGTCTTCATTTCCATCTTATTTCCTCATTAATGGATAGACCAAGTTGTTATGATAAATTTTGGTTATATACACTTAGTGTAAAAAGTTATTTTATTACTTCAAAATTTTAGTTGAAGAAAACCTTGATTTGGTCTTGGGGGGTTCAAGTGTCAATCAGGCCTGAAACTCTAATTTAGTTTTGAAAGTGTTGGTCAAAATTTATTTTTCCCATTAGGGTCTGAATCCCAATTAAATAGGCAGAACTCCTATGGACATTTTAAGTTCGCATTAGGCCCAAAATATCAACTAGGTCTCGATGGCCAGTCATAATGGAAATCATATCTTGAATCCCAAAAAGGTCTAGGGAGGTGGAGAACATGCCTGTAGTCCTCATCTAAGTCCATAGCTTGATAGGGCCTATGTAGAATTTTGTGTGTTGGTCAGTCTTGAAAGCCCAACTAGGTATTTAAAGGACCCAATTATTTTTCAAAGTGCTCATCAGGGCTTAAATCCCAATAGGGTATACTAAAGTGTTTAAAATTCCTGACAGTGTTTGTAGATTTGGATAATTTTTTTTAATGTGTCAACACAACCCAATAGGGTCTAATTAGATCAAAGACATGATTTTAAATGTTTTTTTTATAATTTATAAATCTAATAGGGTCTTTCTCATAAGTTGGAATGCTAAGAGTCATAAAATAATGTGAAGGGTCTCTCCATTCCATCCTTATATAGTAAAATGGAATTTATTTTATAAGGGGGTTGATGGTTATAGGGGATGATTGGCTAGAGGTTGGGAGTGTCATGTTGCTATTTTGAAAGCAAAATTTTATAGAAGAACCAATTGATGTTAGATTGTAATGGGAATATTTCCTGCATGTTTTTACTTTGAATAAGCTCGATAGAGGCATGCGTGAGTGTGAGTTTGTATTTTTTATTTGTAACACATTATTGAATACAATAAATATGTTACATCGAATGAGTCATATATGTGAAATGTGCTAATGTGTGTCCATGGAAGTGTGAAACCCTTATAATACATATGTAAGAGTTTATCCTTAATTAGATGTCATGCCTTGTACTTGCATCAATTGGTATCAAAGAAATGTTTTTTTCTTGTGGGTTAAGTGTGTGAGGATAATGTATGAGTCGATTTAAGGCTATGAAAATAAAGTCTGATGAGTGAGCTACACATTTTGAAATTAAATCTTTCATAGTAGTGAATATGAGTTTTTTGCATGTGTGAGAGAAGTCCTACAAGTGTTGTCAAAGTTTGAAAGGATATTTTTTTATTATATTATAGGTTGTGAAAGATAAGCTTACTTATTGATGAGAGATAACATATAAATGAGAAAGAGGACTAGAGGTATATGACTTGAAAAATATGTTGAAAAGATTCCAAGTTAGAATATAAATGATGAAGATGACTTCATAAAATGGAGATGTTGCAATTGTAAGTGAATATAATGAAGAAGAGATGATGATGGGGTTGTTGTCCCTACAATAAAGGTTAGATGCCTTGGAGAAAGGACCAACTAGAAGAGAAAAGAGACCAACATATGTTAAGGTGAAGGAGAGAGGTAAGTCTCCTTGTGATATTGTTTTTTTGTGTGGAATAAAGAACTCAGAGGAGCTCATGAAATGGATAGTTAAGTTGCAAATATATTTATAAGAATATAATATTGAACACCCCATGAAGGTAAAGGCTACATGTAAGAGACTATGTGGAGTTGCAACTAAGTGTTGGAAATATCTACAAGTGAGGAGACAAGGGAAAGGAAATTACAAGGTAAGGAGATGGGAACATATGTTTTCCAAATTGATGGGTCATTTGGTGCACCCAAAATTATAGAAAGAGTAGATGAAAAATCTTCATGTATTGAGGATTGAGAGATAATAAAAGAAGAAAATTACCATGAAAGGAAATATGAGAGGGAAGTTTCCATGTGAGAATCTCAAGTCTACTTTAATAAGTAACCTAGAGAAGGATGTTTTTGCAGAGAAGGTTGACTTTAAAGATAAAAAGAGAGTGAGCTTTCCATGTGAGAATCCCAAGTCTATCCTAGAAAATAACAAGGACAAAGAGGTTTATGAAAATCACTTAGAGGAATAAATCCTCATGCAAGAGGATATGGATGTGATATTTATTGAATAAGAAGAAAGTGACCCATTGTTTGAATATGGGAAGGAGTTTGTGGTATCCCATAAGTGTAAATAATAAAAATCGTCCTTGGTAAGTGAAGGCTATATATTTTTCATTTCTCTTTTAGAGGGAAGAATGATTGAATACAACCAAGAAAAGCTACATGTTTTCATAAAGTGAACAATGGATTTGAAATAAGAGAGCAACCATGAAGAGTTGTAGGTTTCCATGAAGGAGACAATGGAAATATATGAAGTGTAAGATGATGCACATGAAAAGAGTATGGTTGATTACCATCCATTTGTTGGAGAAGAAAACATAAATAAGAATGAGGGGAGAACAACCATAGAGATTTTTAATAATGGGCCTTTGGGAGTCCATCATGAGAGTGAGAAAGGAGAATTTGACCAAGAGAGAAGAGTTGGAAAACTTGTCCTTGGGGTATGATGAAGAGATAAAAGGTTTTTTGGGAACTCTTGATTCTCTTAATGTGTTTATTCAATGTGTATTTATGTGAAAATAAAATTGAATAAGTGAGGGAAAAGATAGAATAATAGTAGTGGTTGAAGAGTTGGTTGGTAATGATATACCAACAATAGAAGATGTATTCAAGTCATCATGGAGATAAGAGAGAGTGATAAAGTGTGGGAAAAATATTTTTTACAATAATATATACATGATGAAGTTCATTTGTAACATCTAGATATGGGAGAGAATACTCTCACAAGATCAAGTGAAAGATATTGAAAAGACGAAAATAAGCTATCACAAGAACAATTAAGTACTATTTTAAGGAATAGACATATTGGAGGAGGCTTTAAGAAGTCCAATCTTGATGAGAATCAATATAATAGTGCGAATATGGAAGAATAAAGGGATACAATGGGGTATTTAAATTTATTTTAATCCTAAGAGTGTGTTTAATAACATGTTTTTACATGTTTAGAGATGGAAAGAAAGAAGGAATTCAAATATTCCTTCCAAAATGAATAGAGTGAACCAAATGAGCTCAAAAGAAGTGAAGAGGAGTAACTAATTTTCATTTCAATAGATTCATGTGGAGAATAAAATGATGTTGCAACAAATGTGGAGTTTCTTGACATAAAAATTAGGACACCAAAAGATGAGAAGGTGAAGACTATCCTAGATGTAGTAGTATGGGTTATGGGTGATTATTTGGATGCCTAAAGACATGTTCACTATAATAAGGTGATATTGGGGATAAGAAAGGATATAACAACCATGAGAAAAGAACTACAAATAGTGAATAATGACAAAAGGAAAAGTCCAACAACTTGTTGGATAATGAGTAAACAAAACCAAGAAGGATTTATGAGGATGTGGTCGGTTAATGGTGGGTTTAACCCACAAGGAAGAGTAAGATGAAAAAACAAACATCTTGGTGGAGGTGGTCAGATGGAGGTGGGTTTTATCCCACAAGTGGATGGAGAGAAAATAATTAAGGCTTTGGTAGAGGAGATTGGACTATGGTGGGTATGATCCCATAAAGGAAGGAGCCTATGGTGGGTATAATCCCACAAATGAAGGAGACTATGGTGGGTCTAACCACACAAAATATAAATTGAGTATAGATAATAAGGAGAGGGAAAAATTGAGACCAACAAGATGGAGTTGTAAATGGAAAAAAAATAATGAAAAATAGTTGAAGTACTTGGATTATTGGAAGGGAATGCCATGGCCATTATGATTCATGGTAAAAATAGTAGTTTTACCACTTATTCCATCCATGTGATTAGGATCTCACATTTTAAATACCCCAGGTGTCATGATACAAGAGCATCAAAGGTATATAAGCAATCTTGTGTCAACAAAAAAATAGACTATTTTGTTTGTGTACTTTCCTTTATTTTTTTTGTTATTTCAACATGGAGATTTTTTTTGAAGACTTCATTTCTTTTTGATTTCCACACTAATGGATATACCAAGTTATTACGGTCAATTTTGGTTATATACACTTAATGTAAAAATTTGTTTTAGTAATTTAAAATTTTGGTTGAAGAAAACCCCAATTAGGACTTGGTGGTTCAAGTGCCAGTTGAGCTTGAAACCTTGATTTGGTCTTGACAGTGTTGGTCAAAGTTTTTTTTCCCATTAGGGCCTGAGTCTTGATTAGGTAGGCAAAATTATTGTCAACATTTTAAGTTCCCACTGAGCCTAAAAGCCTGACTAGGTTTTGGTAGTCATTCATAGTGGTCATCATATCCCAAATCTTGACAAGTCTAGGGAGGTGATGAACATGCCTACAGTGTTCATTAGAGTCCTATTATAGGGCCTACATAATAATTTGTGTGTTAGTCAAGCCTAAAATCCTAACTAGGTCTTTGGAGAAGACAACCATTACTTGAAGTGTTTGTCATGGCCCAAATATGGACAGGGTCTACTGAAGTGTTTAAATTTCCTAATGGGGTCTATAGATTTGGATAAAAGAATTTGACATGCTAACATAACCCAACAGGGTCTATTGAAGTGTTTAAATTTCCTAATGGGGTCTACAAATTTAACTAAAAGAGTTTGACATGCTAATAAATTTTGATAGGGTATACTCAATATAAGGACACGATTTTAAATGTTCTTGTTATAATGTATAAATATGATAGGTTTTTTGTCAAAAGTTGGAATGCCAAGAGTCATAGAGGAATGTGAAGGATCATTCCATTCCCTCTTTATATAGTAAAATGACATTTGTTTTAGGAGGTTGATGATTGGAAGGGATAGTTGGCTGGAGGTTAGGATTGTCATGCTACTATTTCAAAATCAGAATTTTGTAGAAGAACTAGCTAATGGATTGGGATTGTAATGTGAGTATTAAATTTTAACTATTTAACATAATAAATCATTTACATTACCTCTTGTCTTTAACCAATTTAAAATTTTCACATTTAAATTCCTCATATTTATTCCTAATCATGTCCTCAACTATGTATGCCTTTGGACTTCAGCTAAAGAGATTCTTTTTCAGATTTAAACCAACTAGATTACCATATGACTAGGTATGCCCTTGGAATTAAGTTGAAGAGATTCCTTTTTAACTTTAAACCAACTAAATTACCATGTAAATTATGCAATATAAAGGTTATATTTTTTTTGGGTAGATATAATGTCTTATTTATTGACACATTCTCAATTTGAATGATCATATAAAATTTAAATTAATACATTTTAATCCAAAACACATGGAGTAAAGAGTGGCATACTATATTAGCTAGGATATTAACAATGTTCTTTCTTGTTAGTTAATTTGACAGGTTATATAAATTGTTGTATTGTCCTTGCCTTTATAAATAAGTACTTTGTATTAAGTAATTTTTTTTTTTTTTTTTAGAATCATTATTTTTATAAGGTTTGTGTTAATTTTAGAAATAAAATAAATATTAAAATTATTAATTTCCTAATTTAAAATGTTTTGCATTCTTTATATTTTAATTATTTCTTTATATTACTTTCAAATTATTTTAACTTTTAGATCCCTTGTCTAGGAACATTTGTATAACTCTTCCAATACAAGTACTATCATTCTTGTTTTTGGTAGCATTGGATGGAAGTGAAAATTTAACAAAAAAATATTGATTATTAAGAAAATATTTTAATTTTAAAGCCAATGGATGTCTTGACTTAGATCACATGTTAACTTTTTATGGCTGTAATTTCCATGGTAGATATAAATTTTTGGGTTGTTGTAGGTTTAATAAAATTTAGCACCTATTGAAAGTAAACCTATGAATTTTGTTTATGTGTACTTTGTTTTCTTTTATTGAGTTGGTTGTATTAGTATAAATGTACAAATATGATTTATTATCAAGAGAGTTGTGGATCAAGCCCATATTCATATTTATCTTATCAATGCTATCATGTGATAGACTTGCATGCTTACCAGTTATATGCACACAAGAATAATTGAGTGTATTTAGGACCTTGGTCATGTTTTTAAAATATATTTAAAACTAATTTATATTTTTAATATATTTATTTTTTTCTTCGTCTTATCCATTATTTTCACCATATTTGGGTAAGTTGTATCATACATATATTGTACCCTTCATTATAGGTCAGCTTTGTTTCTTGGTTATCTATTTTATAAGGGATTAAATAGACAACATTTTTTTAATAGATTATTATAGATATCTAATTTTGGTACAAGACCCTATTTCACTACATATTTGTCTTATTTTATCACATTTGGCCTATTCATATATATTTGAATATTTTTGGACATTTTCCACCCACATTAGAATCTTCATGGCTTTGAAACATCTAAATTTACTAATAAACACCTCAAATATATTAGTTGTAAACACCAAACTCCCATTTAGCTATCATATATTTAGTTTGATCTATGTTTTGAGTATTTTTACGTATTAGGTCATAATATGTGGTTTACTAAATTTGATTGGGTCACAATCATCAGTCTATTAATTCTAACCCTCTTCTTTTCGTGGGTCTTTTTTGATTATGCCTAATTCCTTGTGCCTTAATTAGTGTTTTTCACTCTCTCAGAGTCAACTTATGTGCATATTTTTCATAGAGATCCCTATTTATAAAAAAATTCCCAAGTCATTTGATATCACACATTGAACTTAGAATCATTTAGATCTCTTAATAATTAATTTTTATCAATAGATGTGCACATTTATCTAATGACTATGCATATTCACTATATATTACATCACCAATATTCCAAGTGTCGTGCCATAAAATATTGTACATTTAGATACCAAAATATTGTCTTTGATACCTGACAATGATAAGCTCTACACACAATTACCTTGTATAACTTGAGCACTCAAATAAGGTCCTATTCTGACATTCTCTCACCCTAACATGCTATATTATGAGTCAAACCTTACATTATAATTTTATGCACCCATAGGAACCTCAGTATCTATTTCAAACCTACTAAATATCCTTCACAAACATCTCTATACTCTCAATTCAATTTGCCTATACACAAGTTGATTCTACCAAATTCGATCAATATCAGTAGTCAATATTGCCCTGATTTGGTTGGTGCTAACCCACTCCCAATAATGATTATTTTATAAAATCAAACCCATCCTTAGGGTTAACCCATCAGCCTAGCTTGTCAGTGGGATGATAAAATTTTCAATTGAATCCATATATAAATAAATCAATGTCTCATTCAAAAGGGACTTCACACTTATCTGATAAACAACTATACACTATTGGACATTGAGAAAATATGCCTTATTCTTCCCAAATTTCAAATTTACCATTAAGAACAGTCAAAATATAAGTCTAAATCACTCTAAAGACAAGTAAAACCAAGCATTGTCAAGTATCAAATCCAAATAATTAACTACATACATATTGCAAAGGAGTACAATTTCATAGTCATATTAGGTGGGATAACTACATGTGGCTTAATTTTCCTCCTAAATGAATTGGATATGTAGGTATAAATTAATCATTAGATGGGCATGATTATGGTCATATCAACCCATTACATTTTCCCCATTTTCTATGTTTATAGCCATCACAAGCACACCTAGGGTGTTATATCAAAGGAGACTAATTTATAGAGTTATATCCATCATTAGGGTTTAGAATTAAAAACCATAGAGTAAGCAAATATGGATGTAAGTGAGCATCAGTCACTATGCCCTAATTTTATGTAGTTCAATACTAATTAGAAATTCAGTATTGACTAGCGATATTAACCTATATTAGTAAAATTGACCCAATACAGATAGTGAATTGGTTATATAACCAAACTAACCATAAGCTTACTTGATATTAGTTTTCAATTTTAAAATATAATTGCATAAAGATAGTTAAGAAAAAATACAATTATTTCTCCCTTTATTTTACTTACTATATTTAGCATATGCCACTTATCAAATTAGAAGAATCAATCTTAGTCTTCTATAGTCAGATGTAAGCTTGAATGCCATATATTATTATCTAAATTACATTTCAATGTTATATATTAAATAGATAAATTTCATTATCTTAATCCAAATGAGGATAAAACATTACCAAGATAAGGTCATAGTGAAGCATATAGTTGCATTTGATTATCTAAGGAGAGGAGGTGAATTCCTTTCTATTATTTAGGATGGGAAAACTCATAAGAATTATAAATTTATTGTGCCCTAATTATACTATGAGTGGGATATATAGTTACAAGCCCTAAAATGGAGGCTAGGGCCACCAACCTTGCACATGTTATATTCTTGAAACATTGTGGTGAGCTAGGTCTATGACAAAGAAGATCAATTTTTGATAGTTATGATTATTTATTAAATGAAGCAAAGACAAAATCATGATCATATATATTTATCAAAATAGGTCAAAAAGTTAACTTAAAAATAAATAAAGATCATAATTATAGCAATGGTTTAGAATTGGTAGTAGAGGGTCAAAATTGGTGGCCAATTATATCCCAAGTCATAATCAATGATCTACTAATTTTGTTCTTATTTAAGATAAAAAATAGATTATAAGTCACAATCAATTATCATTATAAAATTAAAGAGCTAAATACAAATATTACATAAGAAAATATTTTAAACACACAAAATTATATTTTATATTCCATATATTAAACTGCATATTGCATACTTATATAGGAAGACATTTCCTATACATGGGGATACTCCAATCACTACAAAATCTCACCTCCTAACCTCCTAACCCAAATACATAATATATTGTTTACAATTTTTTTTTTAACCTACTAACCAATAATAATTATATTAACCATATGATAAATAACAAATAGTAAATAGTAATTTACTCAATGTAAGTACTAATTCCCAATATCCCCCCTTAGTTTTTACATGGTAAAACATATCTCATTCTTACACTAAAATGTGTTTCCAATGGAGTTGACCTCATCCATGGTGCACCACATGGGCCTATGTATACAATCGCGTCACATAGGCTTGCACATACAATCATGCCACACAAGCTTGCATGAAATCCATGAGTGTTACTATACATTTTAAGTAACATTATACAATTATTCCATAATAAGGGTTACATAGGGAATAATCACAAGTGAACAATAATTTATTACATTTATTCTTATTTTGTACACCACACTAAAAAACTAAAATCCACAGGACGCAACTAAAAAAAATGCCACCAAATCATATTAACCTCATTGTTGGTGACTAATGAGAGGCTTTAAAAACCTCCTCCCTCCATTTCCTCTAACCTCCTTCCTCCATTGCCTCTTACCTCTTTCATGTTGTTTCTTACTCAACTGATTTGGATTTGAGACTCAAAACAAGAAACTCACCCACTCACCCCCCCAAGACATTGGGTTCTCTCAAAATTGCATCCTTTACACATGATGAGATTTTTAACTTCAACACACTTCATTGAAATAAAAATAATTTTAACTATAACTTGAATTAGACTATAAAACAATAATAAAGAACTCTATAACCTAGTATTAAACTCCTAATAACTAAATAAACTCTAAATACAACTCAAAAGATTGTATTGAAAAATGTGGGATGAATTTGACCATGGTTGGAAGACACAGTAAAATGTGGATAAATCCAAAGAAATTGCATGGCTAAATTTGAGATCAAAGTACAGGAAATATCATTGGTTAATAGAAATACATAGCTGGGAAAAATACATAGCTGGGAAGAGGATCTCAGTCAACATTTAAACTGATTACATTTATGTTTGACATTGTAAAGAATAAGATCAAATATTATGTATAACTAGACACACATGGTTAACAAAGAATTGAACATAAAACTACACATAATACATAGATATAATTATTATGGATAGAACATATAATATATATTTAAGAATACATATACATGGTGTATTTAATTATTACATGATGTCCTAGGTACGATGAGTTTCAGGTGAATAGGATGCAATAGATTTTTGACTTGAATTGGTAAAATTACAGTGCCAAAACTAGTTAAATAGAATGACAGACAAGATAGTATGATATATTCATAAAATATTGAGGCCATATCAATATCCACACTTTCTAGAGACTAGTGAGTAATGGGGTTGATCATTTAATTGAAAACCACATTGCTTATGCTTTTATACATTTAATATATAATTACAAGATTGAATGGTGATCAATAGACTTCGATACTTGGCTCCCATGGGTTTGGCTGACTATCACAATGAAATTTGATAGAAATAATTTACACACAATAGTAAAAAGTATGGATACAATAAATACTTCTTAAAATTCCATGATTTGGGGAAGTATAATGAAAAACCCCTTCAAGAATCTAACACACCATATTGCATTCCTAGAATATCTCTGCTCTGATACCACTGTTATAAAATTAAAGAGTTGATTGTAAAGAGTACACAAAAATATTTCAAACACACAATATTATTTTTCATACTCATATATTAAATTTCATATTACATACTTATATAAGAAGACATTTCCTATACATGGGGATACTCCGATCCCTACAAAATCTCACCTATTAACCTCTTAACCCAAATACATAATATATTGTTTACAACAATATATTTGTTTAACCTACTAACTAATAATAACCATATTAACCATATGATAAATAATAAATAGTAAATAGTAATTTACCCAATATAAATACTAATTCTTAACAATTATATCGTTTATGAAATAATAATATAAACTTATTTAATTAATTTCAAAAGTAGATAAATGAGACATGCAAGGTTTATAGGCATATCTATTCTATTATGAGATCTAGTGACAATCATTATAATTTGATAATGTAAATACACACCTGAAAGTGAGATCTAACCCATAAATTTGATGACAAATAAAAATAATATTCAAGAAGCATTAACACCCCCCCTAAAAACATCCATAACATAAATGAAACTCCTAATAGGTGATAAAGATGCCAAAACTGATTTGATGACTATGCTTGCCTAGTCATAATGTTCAATAACCTTGGCCATTTTTTATACAATGCAAATATGATCACATATAAAATGAATTTATTCTCCTTTCCATAGATGGGAATTAATTCCTAAAAGGTTAACAATTTTTTTTTTCTTTTGATCTTATAATAAACCGAAGAATAACTAAATTATCTTAATGTTTTTATGCCTCTATACAAATAATAATAATGAAAGCAACAAACCTCATAATTGGAATAGGTATAATAGAATGCAAACCTGATTTTTGTCTGGTGTGTATCTAACATAAACCTATGTGCTTCCATAAATGTTCTAATGATAGTTTGATCCCTCTATAATTCTTGTAAGTGATTAATAAATTGCTTTGAATACTAATAGGATACTAATTATTTTATTATTAGATGTATTCTATATAAATGAACTATAAATCAGTTGTATTTATAAATAAATTGAATTCAAATCAGGACTCTATTAGCTCCCAAACAAACATCAAATGGTTAAAAATTAGAAAAAGATGAAACAAGGGATCATGTTACATCCCAATTCCTTGCCAAGCAAACTTACTAAATTATCTGTAGATATCTATAGTTGATAATAATAGAATATTGCTTAGGTTGCATGATTACATTGTTATGAGATAGCTGTAGTGTATATGTTTACATTATGAATATGTTGATTTGTTATTTTAGCTATATTTTATGATGTAAGTTTATCATGCTATTATGATCTAACTACCTACTTGTTGTGAGGTTGATGTAGGAGAAATCATCGCTCAGAGTGTGTCGGAGGGAGAGCATAATCATAGAGGGTGGCATAGATTAAGATGTTAGAGGATGATAGAGAAACTATCTAAAACCCTGCACACACCATAGTAACTAGCACATGTTAGAATGCATAATAAATGCTTTGCACATCTAATTATTTCTACTTTCATGAAATAATTACTTATCATGATTTGCTAGTATAGACTAAATGGTTTAATGGAACTTTTTTTGCGTGGTTAGCATGTTTGATCATTAAATGCTAATAGAAAACATGGTTTGCATATTTAGATTAAATCTAGATTATTGATTTATGAGGTTAGAATTAAATTGCTATGATAATTTATTAGTAAATTATGATTTTTTATAATTAATAAATAAAATTTAGGAAATTGTCATTTGTGAGGAAAAAATAGAAAAAGAAGAAGAAAAAATAAATAAATAAAAAGAAATAAATTAGTCTAAAAATAAAAGAACAAAAAAATAAGGAAATATAAAAATAATGGGAGAAAAAAAAGAAAAAAAAAGAAAATATTTTAAAGAAAAAGAGATCTACGCCCCTTTATCATCTGAATATGGTATATGAAAAGAGGAGAATATCAGAGAAGAGAGAAAAATGAATTTTGGGAAGGTGAAAATGGTGTAACACACAAAAGAGGAGTGGCGTGAGAATTGATCGAAAAGGAAGCGAGGCCAAAGAATAAAAGTATCATCAACACAATTTGCCAAGTAGGAAATGCTTTCAATTCTAGTGTATGTTCATATGAAAAATTATGGGTTGAAGACTATCCATAAAATGTTTGTAGGTGATTTACATTAACTAAAAAATAATTAGAGCCCAATTATATATGTATACATGCCCACTTTCTTATGCATCCAATTGTAGTATATGGGATGATTTTCAAGAGGAAACTCTTTTCTCTTTTTTATGCTTATATACATATATAACATATTAACATGTAACAAATACCAATACCAAATATGTTATAGTATTTAGCATGTAAAATGAATAAAAGTTAATATCATACATGTTAGTTCACCTTGTATTAATCTACTTGAACAAGTATGGTGAAACTTTGATCACTACTAAAATAAACATACTATGTGTTTCATGGGAAATACATGGCTATAAGATGTAATGATATTTAAATAGATCACTACTAAAATGAATAGGGATATGCTAAATAACAATGCTATGATCTTTTTAATTATTAGGTTTGAGTCTAGAAATATGTGATATTATTTATCACCATACCATAGGAAAGTTTCCAGTTTAGGTTTGAAATAGTAAATCACTATCATTTTTGTGTAAGTCAATGCCTATGCTGATTCGAAATCCTTATGCTAGTGGTATTTAAAGTACAACAATTTAATAATTGGATAGATTAAGTATACAATGATTTATAAGAGTACAATGACTTATATAAAGTATACAACTATTTATAAGTGTGCAGTGACTTATGTAAAGTATACAATTATTTATAAGTGTGCAACGACTTATTTAAAGTGTAGCGATTTTATAAAGCTTCACATAGTAATTCACACTCCACCCTAAATAAATGTTGGGATGTGTTCATAAAATAATTAACCTGTGATGTTGCATGTGGTAGGATAGCGATTTGCATTAGAACATAAGTGATATATGCCTATATTTATTTTTATAGCAACTTACATTTAAATATATTTTGATGAATGTATTAACATATTAATTGATATATAATATAATGATAATCATCATTATTTATTATATTCTCATCACCCATAGAGTAGATCTAAAGACTTACATTAGAATATATTACTATGAGGAACATTTGAGAAGCATAGCTAATTTTAAATGAAAGTATAATATATATATATATATATATATATATATATATATATATATATATATATATATATATATATAGCATGAGATGTGTACAACACCCTATTTTATATATATATATATATATATATATATATATATATATATATATATATATAGTATGAGATGTGTACAACACCCTGTTATATATATATATATATATATATATATATATATATATATATATATATATATATATATCTATATATATATATATATATATATATATATATATATATATATAAATAAGGTGATTTACTAATTGGGTTACACTCCAACTGATATCTCGTATACTTAGATAATTATATTAAGTATATTGTGGTTTATTAAAAAAAAGAATATAGTAATGGGATATTAGTTGATACAACAATATCAATAGATTATAGTGATCTATGTACATTGGCGGCTCTTAGTTAAGTATAATATCAATGATAATAAAAATGTAAAATCACATTTTTGGATTAATCATGTGAATACTTAAGGAAAAAAAAGTTTATGTGTAGTTGTGCATTATGCCACATTATTCTAATCAACATTCTATATTCTAGGTGGAAGAATACATCATGTTACGGTGCAACATAGAGGTTGATAGTAAGTTATAACAAGTAATACTGTTGACTTTAATTCATAATCAAGTAAATTAAGTATACCATGCTATACTTACATTATATCTTTATTAATGGATTATTTACTTGAATGTATGCTTATATGAATGGAAATTATGAAAAAGAATTAACAGAAACTATATTATTTAACCTACCTATTAGAATGGTAATGGCTATTCATATTAAAGCTATTATTTTTTGTGAAAGTGATTTCTTATTCTTTAATATTACATAAATATTGTTATGTTTAGTTATAACCTATCAATAAAGTTATACTGAATGAGTAGACAACTAAGAATCGTAAAGGATAGTGATGCCATTTATAATGTTGAACATATTAAGGTATAAAGGAAATAAATTTATTCAAGGATTTAGGAGTCATTGTAAGAGTTAAACATATATTGGGTATATCATGCTGTATACCTCTAAGTTATTGACAAATATAAACACATTTGGTCACAGGACTCAAGAGTTATGGATTTATGCCAACATAAATATAAACTCCTAAACCTCATATTTTAAGATAGAATCATGTTTGTATAAAATATAGTTAAGTTTATGTAATTTTGACTGTTAAAAGATAACTATTTGGTTGAACAAAAGCTTATGTTTCCATTGATTTGTACTACTAGTTTTGGTAATTAGTATATATGCTTTAGAACACTTGACTATGGTAATATGGGTTATTATAGGGTGTAGGATATTTAGGAATCTATTTAGATATGGATACAAACTATGAAGGAGCATTAGTTTATTGAATCCCTTACCTTATAAAATCATTAATATATTTTGTGATCAAGATTGTATAACGATTGTTAAAGTCACATGGAGTCTTTAACTTAAAAATATAGTTGTCCATTGATATAGTATTTGTATATCATTTGTGTGTTTATATAAGATGCATATTATGTTGAACATTTATTCATATATAGGAAACACATTTATTTATGGATTTAAGCAACCATATGAAAATATTACATATATAGGTGTATTGGGTCTATGCTTAAGCTTGAAGTTAAATGGGTGGTTATATTAAGTCTTAAAGTGTTCAAGGGATCGAAATAATAACCATAAGAAAGTAGTCTATATAAACAAAAATAAGTTATTAAAATGAAACGTTATGGTATAATTTAGTTATGAGTTATCTGGGTCTTTGAGAATAACATGACTGAACTCTCTCTCTCTCTCTCTCTCTCTCTCTCTATATATATATATATATATATATATATATATATATATATATATATATATATATATATAGTAATTAAAACTGGTGAGTGATGCATATTGTGAGTAGGTTAAAATGTACAAGTGGTTAGACATATATGACATACATTAGTACATCATGATGTGTGACTTAAAGTGATTGCTACTATGTAGTTTAAACATGGTATACACCTAGATGGTATAAATTATACTTGCTTGCCTATTATATGGGATTGTGGACTTTTGATTCTTTAAAATTGTGAGATTGGATGTTTTTGATTGAGCAGTGTGCTCATGTACAATGATATATGATATTATGGGATGCCATAGAGTGTTTTCATTTGTAAATTACAACCTAACATATGTTATACTTGGGTGGTATAAACTATAATTAATGCCTAAATTCATTCATACATTTGATGGAATAAATATATGTTTTTTAATTACTCTTATGCTTAGCATGTTATGTAATATGTTTGCTATTAGGATGTAAATTTTATGAATATGTTTGTTATATTATGTTAACCAATCTCGCATTGCTGATACTAAGGAGTGAAATAAACTTTACTAGCTTACTAGCATCATAATGTCAAATGAATATTGTCTGATCAAGTGGTGTATATGAGTTTTGAATGATCTATAGATCACTATTAGTTATTATTATTGAAAACTTTGGCCAAGTAATTTTTAGTGTGACATTGTCATTTCATGAGTATGATTTACATGTTTGAGCAATACTTTGTAATAGAATGGGTTTTCTATGATACACTACATGTTTAGTTTTAGAAGTCATATAGCACACTAGTACTAGTTTATCTCTCTAGATTTTCATTCCATCACTATCTACTCATTCATGAAGGGAGGGCCATTACCTAATGGGATTAGTGCAGGGGATTATTGGTTTGTGGTTGGTGAATAAAAATTCTTAGATGATGATCTCCCTCCCCATAGCAGTACTTACTTGGAGATGACACTTGAGATTGCCATAGATACTAGAGATTTCAGAGAACTCATGATCTAGGGATCCATGTATTTTATTTATGTACATTGTATTAGATTGTATTTATTATTAAAACATTATCATGAAGATTTAAAATTACCTATTTACTATGGATTGATAAGAATGGCTATATATTATACCAATAGTGGCTAGCTATTTGTAATTGCTTTCTATGTTTGTATTATGATGTGTTTCATATGTTGATAGTGATCAATGACCATTAGATGTCACATGATTATTTAAAGTTACCACTCTTATAGTATTTTGTATAATCAGTACTTAGATTCTTGTGGTATAATCTATTTATGGTATATGTGTTTAATTAAAAATATCACATTTTTCTAGTTAGAACCCAGTGGGGATGTTATAGATCATATGATCATGAGCCATAAGGGACCACACCAACATGTCTAAGAGTGCCATTAATAATATTTGTGGTCCTTAGAGAGTTAAGGATGCTTTAAACATAGACCCTGGGGGGGGCTAGAAATGTTTAGGAGAGAGGAATAGTCATCTAAAGGGGGTTAGAAAAAGATACGAGGACTATAAAAATTCAATAAACATGCCAATGACATCTAATTTAGACTGATAATCAATAAGTACATTAAAATCCTAAAATCATGCAATTTAATGACTAATAAATGTTTAGGGGCCATTTTTAGGAGTATACATATGCATAAGTTGACGAATTTGTTCCACTATAATACCATTTTAAAATAAGTTCAATACCTTTCTTTTTATTCCTATTATTAGTGCACATAGATATTCATGAGGAAAAATATTTAGTAATGTTTAAGGATGGTTTAGGATTTATAGACACCTAAATTTATCACAAGACCCTTATTATAAGTGTCTTACTCTTAATTTATCATATTTGGAAAAAAAGATATTTTAGCCTATTTCTAGGACTACTCCAACCCCATAGTAAGTCTATACTTGGTCTATTGATCCTAAAATCACCTCAACACTTATTAGAAATGTATTTGTTAACACATCTAGACTAATTCTCACTTATAAATTGGCCCTACCTCAAAAAAAAATATAGAATCATCTCTTGATCAAAATTTTACACTATATGTGTCTATCTTAAAAAAACCAATACACCCTATAATTTTTTCTCTTTTAGTTTATTTCAATTATCAGCACCTTTCATTGAATATTTCACCTTAACTCTTATTTTTATACATTACCATGGTCATAAATCATGCATAATTTGTCCTAGGTTAGCATATATATACAAAGTCTAAAGAAGCCATTTATCTACTATATGGAAGCATAAGAAATATCTAAGTATCAAAAGCCATGTCATACACAAAATCAAGCATAGAGCCAAGCATCACTCAAGTCAAGCTTCATTGAATCTCATACACTTGTGACATTATCCTTTTATATTGGTCTCTCTAAATTTATCTTGTGCCAAAGGAGACACTACATGTAGTTACATCATCACTTCTAGGGAAGATGAAGTTCACAAATCCTCACTTGAGATATTTCATCCACACACACATGGAACTATGTGGAGTTCTGATTTTGTTTATATGGGATAATTAGTTTTCTATTGGTGTAGGTTTTTATCCATTATATTGTTTTCCTACACATATATATTAAGCTTGCTTGGTTAAAATAATTAGGTCACTTAAGAGGAATAATGAGGTCATAATTGCACATGCACATGAACATGCTTATTTATAGTCAACATAGTTGCACTATTCATTTTGGCAACTAATGTTGACATGTGGGGCTTGGCATGTTGCACATGGGTTACTATTCACCTAACAACTAAGTTGTGTTCTCATTTCCAAATGAATGTTGCTCAATACCTCTTATTTGCCTATATAAAGACCTATCATTTGAGCCATTATGCATTGGAGATTATGTGGAGATTATAGATTATAGTAGTTTGTCTAGTGTAGAGTTTAATAGATTTTTTAGCTTGTAGGCCATTTATTATTGCACTAGAGATCCTGTTAAGACTTTGTGCTTGTGTGCATGCCAACAAGCTATTATAAGATTTATATAACAAACTTCTTCACTAATACATGCTTTTTTAGTCTCTATTTTACTCTTTTATGATTTCATTCATTGCAACAAAATTGTGTATTCGATCTTCTAGTAATTTATCTTGGACATCTCATTAGTAGATGATTCTAACATGGTATTAGAGCTATGGAGAACCTTTGAAATCTACCTAGACTATGTGTGCTACTGATTAGAGGGTTAAATATTGTCATAATGTCATGTGGAGGATTGAAGGGTGGTGTAACTTTCCTCAATGTAGGTTTTAGCCAAATAAAACATAGTTTGACAGTAGTGAGGTATCAATATAGGTTATAGGTCGCCAATAAACACAACTAAAAATAAAAGGATGAAAAAATGATGGTCTTGAGATGTGGAAAGGCCATTGGATGGAAATATGTAGCTCGTGGAAGTTCCAAATAGTGTGTTGAAGACTAATTTCCTCAGGAGGTCATGGCAAGCAGGTTGTGAGGATCCTTAAGAGACCATGGCTATTGAAAACATGAAGAGGAAAGCAAGCAAGTCAAGAGAGATTTAAAATTAATATCACCTCTCCTTATCTCACCTTTGACTTGGCCCCTACACACCACTCTCAAGATAAGCCTTTAATTTTGAGAACCTACATATTAACCTTGCCAAATATTTGTATTGTATGTCTATAGATTATTATAGATATGAAGATTCAACAACTTAAATATCTTGTACATATGACCAATATAAAAAACAAATGAAAATACATATGTAAATGCCAACATAATTTGGAGGAGGATAAAAAATAGAATATTTACTCAAGATTTCAAACAACAAAATAAAAATGATATTTGTTTACCAACCCCAGAGCTCTAATACCATGTTAGAGTTATCAAAAATCTCCAAGAATTCATTACCACAACCATGACCATTGACACATTACTCACAAAGAACTATCTATTATTGAATGAATAGATTACAATGAAAAGTCCTTATAAATCCATCTTCCTCTCTCTCATGAATGCACTACCTTTGTATTTATAATAATTTGGGGTAGGTGAGAGGAACACATTTGGCAATGTGAAACCAACTAGTTATCAAATGAATAGTTCTACCATGTGTACAAATCCACATCAATCTTGTGCATTATTATCAAAATCTAAATCTAACATGTTGACTAGATAAATAGACATGTGTTGGAGGAAATTTAAACCACACATGAGTCTAAATAACCTAGGTTAAGTAGCCTTGGTTAAAACCCAAGTTACATAGGTTAATCCCAAGTTAATATTAAACTAATTTTTTACTCTAACACCCTCCCTTAAGATTAACTTGGAGAGAGAGAGAGAGAAAATAAAACTCTAAAAATGGGTTTTTACATTAATATTTATGAGATATCCATGTACAAAATAGGATGTAGTATGAAGTCAAATGTCCCTATATACACCAAACCATCTTGCCAGAGTACATGGATGTCATGTCGCTGTAACTACCAAGTCAAAGTAGGAATGGTGCTAAATATGAGGACTAATAAAAATGAACATTGTACTAAAAAATCCTAGGTAGAATGATGAACCCAAGTAAGCATTGCTTGAACACCATCCAATAAGATGGTGATAAGTGAGCACAAATATTGGTGGGGCTACCATACTGGTGTCACTATAAAAATCACCAAGAAGGCCATGGAGATAAGTAAAAATCGTCATATGGGTTACATCAAATATAGTGCCTAAATAAGATACCCATATACAAAAGAAGAATCTATAAAACACTCAAAAAAGTGCAACATATATAACTCTCATAAAATAGAGTAAAAAGAGAAAACATGTAAGAAAAACTCCCCCCAAAAGAGAGAAAAGTAAAAGGGAGAGATAAAAAGCCCCCAAAGATGATGCTGATGAAGTCCTCACTCCAAGTACTCAAAAGTCATGAAGGAACTCAATCTGTATGAGTGGTTTAAATCCACTACTTGATCACAAAAACAATTGACACTAGGCTTCACCAAAATATCTCCAAATAAGGAGACTGTCAATGGTGATGAAATACAAAAGAGTATTACATGTGATAGGAATTCTCAACACCTAAGAAGTAGAATGTAAATGAACCCCCCCATACTATTGATTGGGTGGAGTGGAGAAAAAAGGTTTGCATGAGTGGTCTGAATCCACTACTTGAACACTGAATAATCTGACATTGTGTACACCAGAATAGCTCCATATCACATTGAAAGAGACTATTGAACTATCAAAAAAGATAAGAGGACATTACCAGAATAGATACAATAAATCTATGAGAGACTAACAACTATCATAAATATGGTGTCAACAATATATATGGATGCTCAAAAAATAAGGGAGTAGAAAGTTGTCTCCATAGAAGAAGGTTAGGTACTAAGAAAGGGGCCTGGATGGAGACATGACACAACTAACAATGTGTCAAATTACTAATGCATAATATAACATGTCATGAGTTGATGGAAGATTATGGAAAATGGTATCAAAATCCATCATGAATGCAAAAATACACTAGAAAAGAATCAACAACCAAAAAATAACAATAGGTAAAGCTCATGCAAAAGGATGTAGGCTTAGTAAAAAATGTGTTCAAGATAGTGTGTGCATGAATTACAATGAAAAAAGTAGTAGGGACCCTAAAAAGGCAGCCCCATTGAATATGGCACAAAATAGTGCTTTGAAACCCCTCAACTACTTATAATTATGTATTTTTACAAAAAACTTCACTGAAATGCAATTCTGAGTGAAAAGAGAAAATAGAAATAATATTTGTTTATTTACAATATGACTCAAAATAAATGCCAAATATGAATTCTTGGTGAAAAATAATGCACTTTCAAAAAAAATGGCACCTTAAAATTTGCCCAAAGTGCAGAGAAAAGTTCTCAAAAAGTCTGACAATATTTGCACATTAAGAAGACCTCCAAAAATATGAAAAATAGTCAATTTTTTGATGGATCACCAAAAATTACAATATACTACATGAAATATCTTGGAACCAACTTTGAAATGCAATATACATCACCACAAAACTCCAAAATATACTCAAGATATGAGTGAAAACATGCAAGCATGTTTACAAAAATGTGCAATGGATGGGGGTTTGATAAAAAGGATGAACTTACAACTATGAATCCCAAAAAATTCCAAATGGGTTGTAGATGTATTAAGAATTACTAATTGGAAAAAACATGTGTTTTCATGGGGGTTTGACCTTCTGTCAGACTGGGCCCCACCTTCCACTCTTTAACAGACAAAAACGTGGTGTAATGCCCTGTAGTTCCATAGATCAACTCCCCATATCAAACTTTTAACCACACCATATCAATGTCTTCACCAAAATGAGATGAACCAATATATTTTATCAAATAATCCAAATATTAAATTTACAAACATTAAGGGTGTGCTAAAATAGGGGTTCAAATGTTTTAAAAAATGACCTGAGGTAGGTGGAAAAGTCAAAAAATACTGTTGGTTTGAATGACCATGCACATTTTCAACACTGTTGGTTTGAATTCCCATGCACATTTTCAACACTTCAATAAAAAACATACATTTCCAATGCCAATTCCATTTCAATTTGAATCATACATGCCAAAATCAAAAGCCAATTCCAATGCCAATTTCAATGGCATCATTTAAAAAAATTCTAATGCCAATGTATCCATGCCAAATCCAAAAAAAAATGCAGCTAGGTTGATAGTAGGTTTTGGCTATGCCACAACCTTGTTGGTGAAATAGGTTTGGGCTGAATGGGAGGTAGAGTGGTAGCTATATGGGAGGCACTAGGGTGGATGCAATAACTAGGCAAAGGAGAGCAGGCTATGGGGCATAGCCAAGACTAGTGAAGGTGTGATAGCAAGGGTGTGGTGCTTAGATGCAGGGGCCATGGCTGGGTGGTAGATGGACCAACCAACTAGTGGTAGGGGTACGTGGGAGAGGCTATGATAGGAGGATGACATTGAGTAAAGAGGTGGTAAATGGGTGCAGTGTAGGGTGCTATAGCAACAAGTGTGGGAGGAGGGTGGTGACCAAGCAATGGCTTAACCACAACAATTATAATTTTTTTTTGTTTTTAATGTAAATAAAAACTAAAAAAAATGTTTGAAAAAAAATTGATATATATTTTTTGGCGCCCCCCCCCCACCCCCCCCCCCCCCCCCTTTGTTTAAAAAAATGAATTATTTAAAAAAAAAAAAAACCCCCCTTTTTAAAGATTTTAATTTTTAAAATTTTAATTTTGAATTAAAAAAATTAAAAAACAAAAAAAGGCCTAAAAAATTAAAAACATTTCAAACCCCTTTAGCCAGTGGATGGTCTGAATTGACCAAAAAATTTTACCACACCAAAAACACCACAAGTTTGTTTTCTACCAAATGAACATCTACCCCCACTAAATTGACTGCTCTAAACACACTTGTATAGTCAGATCTGCATGAAAACGTGCATATTTCCCATAGATTATTTAGCAACCAACAAGCTTCTTGAACAGATTTGGAGCACCAGGTGACTAATTTGATCAAACTAAAAGGTTGAACCACCTTTAAAAATTTTAATGAATATGCCCATGACCTCTGATCTACTCCAAAATGTAAAATGACCTCCAAATTACAAAATCACCTCCTAATGCTAGTTGGTCAATGTTAGAGTATACAAATCATATGACAAAGCCCAAAATGACAAATAAGGTCTTAAAGAGGTATATGACCCAAAAAAATGCTAAAAAAGACAAGATAAGTAATGGCTTAAGGATATTGAGACATTGTTGTTGGGACACAAATATTCTACCCACCTAAGCTACGCTTAATGGGGGGTGTTGTCTAGATTTTTTATCCATTATATGGTTTTCCTACACATATATAGTAAGATTGCTTAGTTGGAATAATTAGGTCACTTAAGTGTAATAATGGGGTCATAATTTCACATGTACATGCTTATTTATCATCAATATAGTTTGACTATTCATTTGGAAACTAATGTTGACATGTGGGGCTTGGCATGTTGCACATGGGTTACTATTCACTAACAACTAAGCTGTGTTCTCATTTCCAAATGAATTTCTCTCAATACCTCTTAGTTGCCTATATAAGGACCTCTCCTCTAAGCCATTATTCACTAGGGATTATGTGGAGATTGTAGATTATAGAAGTTTGTTTAGTGTAGAGCTCAGTAGGTTGTTTAGCTTGTAAGCCATTTATTATTGTGCTAGAAAGCTCATTAAAACTTTATGCTTTGGTGCATGCCAACAGACTATTGTAATCTTTGTATAGAAACCTTCTTCAATAATACATGATATTGTAGTCTCTATTTTTATATTTTGTGATTTCATTCATTACAATAAAGTTATGTGTTCGATCTTTTAGTATTTGGTCTTAGACATCTCATTAGTAGATGATTCTAACATTTTCAACCCTACATTGATGGTCACCTGACTCTATAGCTATTTTTTTTGTTTTAGATTTTTAATCTAGGACAAAAATAATATTATTATATTTTATACATTCTTCCCACCATGTTTTAGAAGCAAAGGCACATGCATAACATGATTGCGATAATAAAAATGTGACAAAAAATCCTAGTTGGATGAACCCAACCATAACAAGGAAAATTTTGCCATAGTTAGATAGTCACAACCATATGGGTCTATCCCAGCATGATCAACACATGAATCATTCTATCATAGTAAACATGTATATCCTAGGCTATCATATAGTTTTGATATTTCAAGAGTCAGTTACACACAATCTACACAATCCATCTACAGTCTTATATTTCTATGTCAAAAACCATGTGTGATCATTCCTTACCCCTTGTCATTTACATTTCATACTTTAGTTTCATTTGTATCATTTTGACTTGTTTCCATCATATCTTGTTAGATATATCTTAATTCTATATTTTGAGTCATGTATGCTTTGATCTATTTAATTACAACTATTTAATTCTTTATTTTTATTAAAATCAAAATTAGAGTAAACATAAATGGTGAAACCTAACATGATTCCCATACACAACCTATTCTTACTAAAAATACTTTATTATCCTTAGGGATTGGATATTTTCCATATTCTAACCCTAGGATTTATTCAAATCCTTTCAACTCCATTCCTTTTTGTGCATTTTTTGATCACTATTATAATCTAAATTAACAAAATGGATCAAAACATAATTATTGACTACATTATTTAACATTTAGAAATAATTATTATTGTAAACCATAATCTCATTTATAAAATTATACATGAAGTTAACAAGATCAAAAATAACTTAACTTCTCATATATATTCTCATAGAGTTTGTGCCTTTAAATCATATATACTTTGCAACACATTTTGTCTCATATTTTGGTGTAAAATTGTGAACCTATCTCCATTATCACTGGTGAGACCTAACCCTTGAACAATCTTATCAAGATTAAAACCATTTATACACATTACCTAAAAAATATGGTTCATTACATAAATAACTTGTAATATCATCACATTCCTAGCATTACATGTTATTTTTCTAGGCAAGTGTATTGTATTAGGTTGAGTGACTAGCCCATGAGAGTTAACTTGTGGTTGATTATTGTTTCCAACATTTTTCCTATCAATTTTTTTATTTTTAGGACCCTTGTTTAAGTTACAGTACTAGATATAACATACATGCTTTAAAATGTCATCTTTTGAACTTTTTTTTGAAATAATTTTTAACAGGAGAATTAAAATTCCTAGTCTTAGATTTCAGCCCATTATTCTTGAATTATTGTCTTGCCTTAAGGTGAGACTTCTCCTTCTCTTCTATTGAATGAGAAAATTCAATTTCCACAACCAATGTATGATGGCTAGTCATATTTACATCTTGCATTAAAAAATCTCACAAGTGAAATTTTAACTTGGTTTAATTTATCTCCTCTTAAGGTTGAGTCACTTGAAGTTAGCATTGCACATTACATCCTAATATTTTAGAACCAACATAGTTTAACACTAGTGATCAATACCAATATTTTTGTGATAATCACTAACCATTTCAATTAAATGTGTCTAGGGTGTCCATATGACCTTATTCACATAAATTAATGCCTAACTAGGAATATCATGGGCTTCAATGCATACATATTTTAACATATTTATTGTACCATAGTATTTTATATAGATTTAATTATTTTGTGTTGTAAATTACATGTGCCTTCCTCCTAATTATTACTTTGTTGAAATTGAGAAATCCAAAAACTTTCATAAAATAAAAAAATTCCTTTACCTTTATCTTTGTCATATGATAAAGATGATACCTTTCTACATACATTAGAGAGTTATATGCATGCATGTTTTTTGCACTTTATTATTAAATTATACTTTTATTTAGGTAAGAGGCAAGATAATATGGATAGATATGTTTATGATGACATTTGTGGCTCTCATTGAAGGGATATCAAGTAATCATATTTTCTATATAGATCCATCTTTACATTAATCATGTTTCTTATTGATTGCTCACATAAAATATACACATCTTAATTATGTACATGGATTTGATCATTTTATCTTCACCATCCTCAAAACTATGGTTATGATTGAGGCCACTTTATTAAGCATGATTGTATTTTTATATTTTTTGTATTTCAAGTGTAATTTTCCTCTATTTGAATTGAGATTATTCTAGCCATATGTTTTATGTTACTTGTATTAGCATTGACCATTTAACTATTAAACCTATCATTAGCACTTACTCTAGTCTTCTTGATGATGAAAACATTCTTATTATGACATTTTGTCATAAAATCATTGAGTCCTAAAGGAATCCATAAGTGCTTAAAATAATGTATGGTCCTTTATTTTATAGAGCTATTTTATTTTACAATATAATTAAAAATATCAAAAACATGATTTCATACACATTCAAATCTATTTTGCTATTAGAGCATTATACCCAAGCAAATTCTCTATTGATTACATCTATATACACATCTTTACCTTTGGGGGAATTTTTAACTTTACATGCATCTCATTTATGTATTAAGAATTTATTTGAGCATGGATTTAACATAATGTTCTGATTGACACATGACACTCATAGTTTCAACCTACACATTATACTGATTATATATGTATCAAATTAGTAGGCCATATTACTTGCATGCCTCACCTTATTACATTAGTTAGGGATTTTATATCCTTAGCACCATTTACATCTTGGTATTTCTTGATTTTCATATTCATTATTCACTTGACCATATCTTCCACATTGATGTACATGACACATAGATACCTATGGGGGCATTGTACATGTTAGCCAAAATTGGACACCATAGGTGAGTTGCATCTCAAAATTTGATCATAATGGTCTTAAATCTATTGATATCAATCTGAAGTGTCTTATCTTAGTCATGGTTGGTCTCAGAGTGATAGGCATTGGGATTTTCTTGGTAGCTTTTAGAGTCTCTTAGAGTGGTCTAGTTAAAGGTGGAGTCAAGTCACCTAGTCTTGTCATTAAGTCATTTAATGTGGTCACCTCCAATGTGTTTAGCATAGATTAAGGTAACTTTGATAAAGTAAGGTTTAATTATTAAAGTCAAGGTAAAGCTTTAACCATGGTGAAGTAAGAATATGGTGATCCTCCAAGAAAAAATGTGTTCTAAATTGAGCTAGTAGACCAAGGACTAAAACTAGTAAGTTGATCACATTGCATTTTTAAGTAATTTGGAAAAGTTTAGATATTTTTAGAAAGATTAAGGTATTTAATTTGATTTAGTCTTATGATATGCTCCAATATTGTAATGAGACTTATTAGAGAAGATCAAAAGTGAAGGTTATATCATTAAATAAGGGTTTCTTATGTCATTTGACACTTATAGAATGTCATGGTACTTGTACTTGTCTATATAACTTGCCCAAAATGTCTTAAGACTAATTTTACAATGTTTGAATACTTTTATAACTACCTATTCATCATTTTCTAATGTCCAAATAAGAGATAATGATGAAATTATAGGGAAAGAAAGGTGGGAAATGTTTTAGCATGTTATTATACCCCCATAAAGGTCAAGGAAAGATCTATAATCACCTATTTCATTAGATCCAATAGGTTAGGAAGGTAGAACAAGTAGTTTCTTGAGGATAAAAGGCTAGTAAAGGTCTATTTGTAAAGGTTTTCTATTGAGGATAAACTTCTAAACTTCTCCAAGGTTCTTCCTAGTCTCCTTAGATCCAAATCCATGCAAAAGAGGGAGTTTCAGATCTAAAAAAAGGCAAACACCTATGCCATTTATCCATCGAGTTTCATAAGTCTACTTGCAAGCTTAAGAAGGCCCAATAGTTTGAGGTTATTTCTTGGAGGAGAAAGAGAGTTGGATCTAAAGCTCTTGGGAAAAGAAGCGAAACCTAATTACCTTATAGTTTGTAGCATTATTTGTATTATCAAACCCATTAGCTTTAAAAACAATCACTAAGGATTTAAGGTGCAAACAAGTGACTTCAAACTACATAGGCTTAGTTTTAAATGGTTTCAGGGCATTTGAGATCTCATTGGTGTAAATGGATGATTATGTGAGATAATTAAAGGTACGACTAGTTCTCTCATCCCAACTCCCAAAATATATTTAGCATGGACCAACTTCAGAAGAGTAAAACCTCTATTTTAAATAAGTTTTAGACCCATTTTAAAGGTTATAAGCAAGTTTTGGTTGGTTTTAAATTCACATGGACTCATAGCCATCATAAAAGAGACTCCAATAAGCCTATTATCAGGAAGCAATGAATGAGTCTCTAAACATAGTTGAGATAATTCTTGATGAAACATAGTTGTGAAGAATCTCAAATAAGTAATCCAAGATCACTCTTAAGGAAAAGGGTAGATAAAAGATTATGTGAAATATCAGTTTTAATGCTCTTAAACAACTTTAAAAATATGAAGTGGATAGGAATGTGATCAGTGAGAAATTTCCAAGGCATTTTTGAGTAGTGATGTTGATGACCAAGTATAATATACCTTGAGATGTCCATAAAAGATCATCCAAATAAGGAGGATCATTCATGTGGTGAAAGAAAGAGGTGTTTTAGGCCTAAAATAGTCACCTATAGGTCTGACTACAAGGTAATCATAAATTTCCAAGGATTGTGATGGGAAATGAGTCTGAGAAACCACATAAGGTGTGTGAGACCTCATAGTAAGGGTTATGAATGTTTAGATGCTATATGAAACAAATGAAACATGAAAATGGTCAAGAACACCTAAGAGAAGCTAACAGGCTTATAGAGCCTAGAAGAAGGTTTTTTATGCATATGGAGTTGAAATCTCAAGAAACCAATTAGATATTGGTTTCTCATGATAATAAATAGTCCATTAAACTTGAGGGATGACTCCAAACAAGTTTGTCCAAGGTTTTCATGAGCACTTTTAAGGGAATAAAATCACACTCAAATGTACACAGGTAGTTAGTAAGAACAAAGCTCAAGACACTTTTGTAGGTAGTGGTATCCATTTTTGGCCCACATAATAAGGTTATGCTTAGGTAGACCATGTTGCTAATGGATGAGCAGATAAATAAAAGTTTTGGATGGAATGAGTGGTTTAGGGATCTTAGTTTGCTCACAAAGATTTTGAAACACTTTAAGTTCACTTAAAGTGTAATTTGTCAATTTCTAAAAGACATGTCTAAAGTGTTTTAGAGACCATATATGATGTCAAGAGTGCTTGGAATGAGTGTGGGAATTCATAGCATTAATCTGGTTCTTTTTTATGTTTAACTAGACATTCTAGGTCTAATGGCAAAAATTCTAAGTAGGTAGTTTGCTGACACCATCATTGCCACATGTGGATGAGTTAATAAGAATTGGTCATATGGGTCTATTAATTTTAGTCCAAATAACATATGCACCAATTTTTAGGTCATCTAATGAAGCGCAATAAAAGATATGAAGACTCAAAGTTGGCCTCTTAGACAAATTTTGATAAGTTTACATAGCCATTTTGCAAAGAAGCTCAAATAAAGCCAAGTGGCTAATTTGATAATGCTATATCTTGCATGTGTGGCAATCTCAAGTGAAAATGGTCATAAGGGTTTGTTCAACTTAGTCCCTAGTTTCTATGTGCTATGTTTCAAGCCATGTATCTAAGCATAATGAAATTTATTCATGTTCAAAGTTTGTTCCTCAGATAAAATTCCCCAAGTTTTCATACTTAGCCATTTTTTACTAGACCATCACCAGGACATCTCACAGGAGCAAATAGACCAGACAACTTGTGCATTTAATATCTTCACTCAAAAACCTTATATGACTAGCAGATCAAGTGTAATTGTAATTCTACATGCAAAAAACATATCCTACAAGTTTCAAGTCTATGCGAGCTTCCCAACTTAAGTTATAGAGTTCCAAAGTTGGTGGTGCAGAGAAAGATAGTCGTGCAAGTGTTAAATTTAGGCCTTGGTGAATAACCATTGAGATTTAAATGATAAAATGGGATACATTCATGTAGATGTCATGAAAAATAAATATACCATCTTATTTGAACATTTTTTTATCTCCACTTAGAAAGCTCATGTGACTAATGCATCAACTAGGTAGTATCCTTTTGATATCAAGAACATCTCTAGCAAATTTGGCCCCTCCATGATTCCTATGCTTCAAGATATAAATCTTCAAATTTAATCAAATAATGGGAGACATTCGTACAAGAGTCAAATTCAAGCCATTACAAAAATCCATATATGCTTAAATTTGATGGTCTATGAAATGTCAAATACATTTGCTTGGATGTCAAATGATGTTTACATAAACATAAAATTTAAGCACCATAAAATAGCTATTGGGACTTCAAATAGGTCCATATCAATGGCTCACATTCAATCATACACCTTGATATGATGGAGTGATGTAGCCTGGCAGTGTTAGTGGGTCCCCAGAAGGTTAATGGAGCATATTTAATCATACATCAAGATTTATGGAGTGATATAAGTCAAAAAGGGTTAGAGGATCTTGATGAGAAGACAAGTGTCAAAATTTAGTGAGTCTTGGTAGAAGATCGATGACTCATGGAAATCCATGCATAGGTAAATCAATAGAATGAGTAGAGTCAATAAGTCAGTGTATCTACAAAACAAATAAGCATAAGGATAGTTGGGAATAATGTAAATAGTGAATTGGTAATCAACAACCAATAAACAAAAGTGAGCTTAGGATATTTTTGTTGAAAGTCAAAGAAGTTATTTTGGAGCTAGGCAAAGTAAATATCAAGGGGTCAAGCTCAAAGGCAACCTAGGGTTGAACTAGGGTCACACTTAGATACCAATAATTACCAGTAGAGGTCCATATAGATAGAATAGATCCTTTAGACCAAATACAAAGATCAATGAACTAGTAATTATGATGTAAAGTCAAGTAGTTTGCAAGTTTCAAGAATATTATGGTTATGTGAAAACCAATGGTCTAAAGATTGGTTGTTTAGCTATAAATGGACCTTAGTTCAAGTTGGAACTAATATAGATGTACATGTGATCATGAATAAGTGTATCACCTATCATTAGAGTCACATTTTCAATAAATAGGTATAGATAGCCACTCAATGCAGATGTGGCATAACTCAGTCAATTCCAAGACATGATCCTCATCAGTAGATCAAGTAGATAATGACATAGTTCCAAGAGAGACACCAGGTAGTTGGATAAGGGCAATGGACATTTAATTCTTTTATAAAATTTGTTCTTTCTTGATAAGATCTTGAGTCAGCATCCTTGAGAGTATTAATCCATTGAAAATGGTTGAGCCTTTTCCAATGCACATTTTTTCTCTCTCTTTATATTTTCTATAAATACAGGCTTCCAAGCCTTAAAATGGATTCCTCTTTTATGTATTACTAAACTCTATCAAAATTTGTACTATGATAACTTTTTGATGTAATAAAGACTGAATTCCATCCTTTTCTAAGCTAAATTGAATTATGTCCCATGAATTCATGTACTATGGTTAAGTGAATGTATGTTATTTGCTTATGTCTAAGTTTTTATCACCTTCAAGAAGTGATTAGTAATTCTTACAGGTCATTATAAGTGTAATTTATAGTTTATTATCTAGCGTGAAAGTGGATATTTGCCCTCTCTTGCTAATTTGATAAATAATTAATGACTTATTTGAAATATTTATGTGAGATTGATATTATTTGGGATTGAAAGTGTCTCATAGTGTGTATTATGTGAGTTTGAGTGATCAAATCATTATTGCATCACCTCTTTTACATAATTTATAAGTTATTATCAAAATCTCTTTCCCTTTTCCAAGCAAGTGCTAGTTTAGGTTTAGTATAGGTGATAGATCTATAAGGAATCTAGCCTTCTCTAGAGATCTGATCCATTATTAGGATACCCATAGCCTAGGATCATTCCCATGTTAGACTAGATTTAAGTAGGAAGATTTGAACAATCCCCTCCTCAGCTAAGGGGCAAATCTAGAATACCAACAATTTTGACACACCCGGTGGGACACAATTTCTTTGGTATAATTGAAGCTTAAATATTGAGAAGAAGAAATTGTAACAACATGAGAGATCTACCATCATCAAGAGTTTAAGATCCTTCAAGTTGTAGAATTCATAGCAACTTCTAGACAATGCTTTCATGCAAAAGGTTAAAATAAGATCATCATGTAAAAGAACTTCTTTTGAACATATTAAATTGCCTTTTACTTCTTATAAATTTATCCCAATATGATGACATTCTTATGTCTACCCTAAATAGTATCCCTTTATTCTCCATTTAATGGGATAAAACCATTTCTATTGAGCATATCCAAGATGTTGGCAATTTATGTTTTGCTCATAATGTTACTCAATATAATGTGGCTATCAAATTGCTTGCTACTTCCTTCAAGAGAAAAGAATTGTAATGGTATAGGAATATTATGTTGACCTCCATTACTACTTGAAATGAGTTAGGTGTAGCTTTAGTTAGGCAATTTGAAGATAAGTCTGATCATCTATCTTTGGTTGAATAACTGACTATCATACAGAGGTAACCCCATGAATTCATGTTTTATTTTAACCTCAGGTTCCAAAATACATGGACTAGGATCCTTGCATTGGTTAGACCATCCCTAGAGTATGAATTTTTTACTATCTTAAGTCCCTTAATTCTAATATAAGTGTCATGATATAATCTGTGGGTGGTAATACCTTACCAAATGCCTATGAAATTACAATTATGGTATAAAATATCTTAATAAAAGATACTAAACATACTCCAAGGCCTCTAGTGCCCATATTCCTATAGTTACAACTTGTTCCTCCCCTTCAAGTTCCCCAAGTTCCATCTATAACTCCTATTCCATCTCTAAAATTCCAAGTTGTAACCCCTCATAATCAAGCTAATGAGATTGGTGATATAAAAATAATGTTACAACCTTTTGGAAATAAGATTTTTCAACTCAAGAGACATCAATACCAATGTATACCTTATCAATAATAAAACTAGTATACTTACCAGTCTTTCAATAACCAAAGACCCCCTTGTCAAGGTTTCAAGGACAATAGGAAACCTTATCAAAATCAAGGAGTCATAACCCAAACTAGGACATATGCAGCCCTTGATCCCAATATACCTTCCAATTCAAAATTTATTGTTCCCAAAAATCACTTGATGCAAGATCTAGGTTGGCAGCCTTCTAATCTAAATGACACTCAAAATCAAGCCTTGGTGTCACAAGATGTTACTATGCCACAAATGACACAAGAAGAGTTCTCTCTTCAAGGTGGTTAGTATCAAGACATGAATATGGAATTCCATTGAGAATCTTTAAATTTTTTAGGATAACCTGATGTCATCAATGTTAATTGGAAATTAGATGATCATATTACATTCAACTAAGTTGGTGAAACTAACAACACAAATGGTCAAGTGGTAGCTTTGACTAGAGCTAAAATAAGATAAATTGAGGAAGCTCAAGATGTGAATAATAATTATATTGTTCCTAATTTTTTATACAAGAGTGTCAAGGATCAAGTTATTATTCCTATAGTGTAGAAGATTCAGAATACAGAGACAATGAAGGTTCCCCAAATTCCTCTAACTAAAGAACAACTAGTGGCTTAAAAGTTGTAGCCAAAGGTTAATGGAGAATATTTTATCATAATATAATAAATGAAGAAATTAAATTTTAGTATTATCTTTTGGGATTCCCTTCCCATCCTAGGACAAAAGGACATGCTTATTCAAGAGCTTTCAGATCTTAAGGTATCTAAATAACTAACTGAAAAACAAGGAGATGTCTTAGCCAATTCAGAGCAACAAATCAAGAGACCTAATTAAAAGGTACATAACATGAAAAAGGTGGAAAAAACCAATTTCAAATCAAATAAAACCCCTCCATTTTATCTCTCTTTAATAGTAGGTGACTTTTTAATCCAAAATTATATGGTGGATAGTGGAGCTAGTAGTTCTATCATGCCCAAATAAATTGCCGATAAGCTTGGTCTTGTCTATGATCCAAATACCAAAGGATTATTATACTATATGGATCACCAAAAAGGATAATATGAATAATAAAATACCTTAAATTGACATTACATGCTTGCCCTAATGTTTTTATTTGGAAAGATGTAGTTGTAGTGAACTTGCCTACCTATTTTTCCATGTGCTTATTAAGAGAATTTAATTTAAAGATTGGAGGATATTTATCATCTGATTGGATTTATTTAATGTTAAAAAATATTTATGGTAATAAGGTGATAATACATTCTAAACCTATTTTAATATTTAATTTGGAGCCATATATGCCAAGTATGGTGAACACTAATTATGTTATCTCAAACAACGTACTAGAAAATAGTGAGGTGGAAATTGAATCACCTCTAGATGGAGTCCCATATCTTTTCCTTAATGAATGGGACTTTGATTTACATGGACATGATACCTAAAATTTAATTAAAGAAGAGGGACTTGGTGTCTATTATCTTCATGAAAATTATGTACCAATTCCAACATTGATAAAAGATGATCAACCTAGTGATGGACTATGGAAGCTATATTTTGATGGATCTAGGAACAAACATGGAATTCAAGCTAGAATGATGATAATTTATATAGATAATCAAATATATTTCTCCTCTTAAGTTTTAATTTGGTTTTTATAATAATGTTACTAACTATGAAGTACTAGTTCATGGTCTGCAATGGGCAAGAAAGATGGTCAATTTTTTACAAGTTTTTGGAGATAGTGAATTGGTAGTTCACCAAGTAAGGGGACTTAATATATACAAAACCCAATACTTAGGTCATATTGGAATAGAGTACGGGACATAGTTGAAGACTTTAAATCCTTCAATATTTAGGCCATATCAAGAAATAAGAACAAGCATGCAAACATGATAGCTATTATTGGGTCATAATTCAATATCCCAGATGACATAAAAAGGGGAAAAGTTCAATCACATATCAAGGTAGTTATGAGACCTTTTGTCCTAGAAAACCATGAAAATTGACAATTATTTTAAGATGATATTTATATTTTTAGATTCTTATAAGAGGAAGTTGAATTCTCCTCAAGGAACTAAGATAAACATTTACAGTAGTATGATGATAGATTGTGAAATTAAAGACAAATAAGTTGCGTAAAGTGATGATCACCCTTGAAAACATATTAAATAAATATGATGAATTAAGAAAAGAAAAGTTTTATTTATCAACCAAGGAAGAACACTATAAAAATGTCGAGAGTGCCATTGGAAAGAGTTTAAAACCGGGCAAAGTTTGTAGATCTTTAGAGAAAGAAGTTTTTATTAAGTTATGTTCAAGTTTTGTAGATGTCTTTGTATGTAATTATAGTGACCTTAAAGGATTTGATCCAAATCTAGCTCAAAATAACATTGAGTTAGAGGATGAGACTAGGCCAATCAGATAGAGACAAAGGCCTATCAACCCAAATATTGAACATTTGATGAGAGCTGAACTACACAAGCTCATTGAGTCAGCGATAATATTTCCAATTAAGAACTCAACTTGGGTGGCAATTCTTGTTCTAATACAAAAAAATAATGGTGAAATAAGGCTATATGTTGACTTTTATGACTTAAACAAGGCATATCGTAAAGACCACTACCCATTACCATTAATGGCATAGATTTTATAGCTACTGGTAGGTTTAGAAAGGTTATCTTTATTGGATGGCTACAATGGATATAATTAAATTTTAGTCAAAGAAGAATACCAGTTCAAAACAAACTTCACCATAAAGTGGGGGGCATTTTCATATAGAAAAATGCCTTTTGGTTTATCTAATGTTGGATCCACATTTTAGAAAGACATGGACATGGAATTTTAAGTTCTCCTCAATAAGTTTATCCTTGCTTATCTAGATGACATAATAATATTATCTAATATTACAGATGAGCATATGATTCACCTCAGACAAGTGTTTGAAATAGGGAATTTGGAGTATCTTTGAATCCAAAAAAGTGTGTTTTCTCTGATCATGAAGGTAGGATTTTTGGAAATGTAATTTCAAAAAATGGTACAAGCATAGATCCTAATAGGATAGAATTAATTTTTAAAATTTTATTGTCTAAGCACAAAAAAGCCTTGCAAAGTTTTTTAGGCAATTTAAATTTCATAAGGAGATACATCTTAAATTTTTCTACTTTAGCCAAGCCACTCATAGCTATGCTAAAGAAGGGTCAGAGTTTTAGTTGGTCCAAAGAATGAATAAGAATATTTGAAGAGATCAATAAAGTTATAGCCAATGCTCCTACACTCTTGAACCCTAATTTTACAAAAAAAAATTTTTTATACAACTATGCTAACATTGATACAATTTCATGTATTCTCATGTATCAGAATAAAGAGACTTTAGAGAAGCCAATAAATTTCTTCAGTCAATGCTTAGAAGAATATGAAACAAGGTATTCTTTTATTGAGAATCATGTTCTTTCAGTCATAAGATCTCTTAAAAATTTTAGGTACTTTCTATCTAATAATAAGATACATTTGATGGTTACACATCCAAGTGTTAAAGACTTCCTCTTAAAAAAAGATAAAAATGATAAGAGATCTGGTTGGATAACCAAGGTTATGGAATATGATGTTTAGATAAAAGTCACAAAACTAGTGAGAGGCAAAGGAATTTTTAAACATCTAGCTCAAGACTTGTAAGAGACTAATAAAAGGTTATGATGTCAAATGATGAAGAACTTGCAAGTGATTAGGCCTCACCTTCTAGCTAGTTCTAAGATATGGTAAGGTATCTATAAGGTGGTGTTTATACCACTCATCTCACTCCTTCAAAAATGAGATATTTTAGATTGTAGTCAATTCCTTTTCTTCTTATTGATAATGTATTATTAAAAAAAAATCAATGGCATACTGCTAAGATGCATAAAACTAGGTCAAATATAGAGGTTACTTGAGTAGTTCCATGATGGACATGGTGGAGGACATTACTCAGCAAGGATCACAACCCATAAGATAATGAGAGGAGGGTATTATTGTCCAAGTTTATTTTGTGATTGTCATACATGGGTTAGGAAATGTAGATAGTGTGTAATGTTTGTTGGAAAAGTGAAACGTGTAGCCTTACCTCTCCAACCAATTTTAGTAAATCAATCCTTTATCCAATGGGGATTGGACTTTATTGGTCTCATTAATCCCCCTTCAAGCTTAGGACACAAGTGGACCTTAACTACCACATATTATTTTACTAGATGGACAAAGGTAGTAGCATTAAAATAAGCTAATGAAACTAGTGTTCTAGACTTCTATGAAGGTTTGCTTACTAGATTTGAGGTCCATTAAATTGTAATTTTTGATAATGCTATGGCTTTTGTAGGATATAAGATCAGCTAGTGGGAAGTTTAACATAGTGTTTTCCTCAGTACCTCATCAAACTATTATCCACAAGGCAATGGCCTTGCTGAGTCCACTAATAAATTTTTTTTGAAGATCATCAGGAGGACTATTAAAGACAATCAGAGATCATGGAATATCAAATTGAAGTCAACTCTATGGGACGATAGGATCCCATATAAAAGGTCAATTTCCAATTCTCCATACAATCTAGTCTATGGTAAGAAAGCAAGAATGCCTATTTATCTTGAATTCCCTAATTTGGAATCAATGCATCAGATTAAGCTTTTGGAGAATGAACCATTGAAAATAAGATATGTTGAGTTCATGGAGATAGAAGAGACAAGGCTTCGGTCCATGTTGGCCATGGAAGCCCATAAAATAATGACAAAGAGATATTTTGATAAATGAAATTCTTCAAGAGGTTTCCAAGAAGGAGATTTGGTCCTCGAGTGGGATGAGGATAGAGCTAAGCCAAGAAATCACACAAAATTTGATACTCTCTAAAGTGGTCCATATACAATCTTCAATTGAAAATTCCACAATGTTTTCTAGCTCACAAGGATTATTGGTGAAGAGTTTCCTATCCCATTTAATGGGATATATCTTAAACACTATTATTAAGAAAGTTAAGTCCCTTGTACATAGTTAGTTATTTTTTTAATTTTTATCTAAGTGTTTTTCTAACACATTAGTTTCCTTTATTTTATCCCAAATATGTGATTATATTTACATAGTTGTTCAGTAGTTTATTCACCTTTATTTCTATCAAGTTAGTTTCCCTTTCAGTTTGTTTCTTTCCTTATTTGTTGGAGTTCGTTTGTCTTTACAAGTCAAGAGGTTGTCTTGTAGTTAATGTAAATGATCTAAGAGTTATGTATCTAGTCTGAGTTCTCAAGCACAACATATATGCTATCAAGCTAAGTCACTAAATATGTTGGCCATTTTTGGCCCACATACCAATCTTGTGCCCAAATAGACTAGGTTTTTAATGGATGAAAAAATAAACAAAAGTCTTGGATGGAACGAGTGGTTCAAGGATCTTAGTTTGCTCACAAAGCTTTTGAAACACTTTAATTTCAATTAAAGTGTGGTTTACCAATTTTTAAAAGACAATTATAAAGTGTTGTATAGACCCTATGGGATGTCAAAAGTTCTTGGAATGAGTATGGGAATGCATAACATTCATTTAGTTCTTCTTTATGTTTAACTAGACATTTTGGGTCCAGTGGCAAAAATTCTAAGTAGGCAGTTTGTTGATGTCATCATTTCCATGTGTGGATGAGTCAAGAAGAATTGGTCATATGGGTCTATTTATTTTAGTCCCAAGAACATATGCACCAAGTTTTAGGTCATCCAATGAATCATAATAGAAGATATGAATACTCAAAGTTGGCCTTTTGGATAAATTTCACTAAGTTTCCATAGTCATTTTGAAAATAAGCTTAAATAAATCCACATGGGTAGTTTGATAAATCTATATCTCACACGTGTGGTAGTCTCAGGAGAAAATGGTCATATGGGTTTGTTTAGCTTAGTCCTTAGTTATTATGAACTAAGTTTTAGGAAATGAATTTAAACGTGATGAAAGTTATTCATGTTCAAAGTTGGCTCCTCAGACAGAATTCACCAAGTTTCCATACTTAGCCATTTTTTGCTAGACCATCACTAGGATGTCACATGAGAGTAAATGGACTAGCCAACTTATGCTTTTAATATCTTTACTCATAATCCTTGTGTGACTAGTGGATCAAGCACAAATATATTTCTACATGCCAAGAACATATCCTACAAGTTTCAAGTTTGTGTGAGCTTCTCAGCTTAAGTTATAGAGTTCTAAAGTTGGTCTTATAAAGCAAGATAGTTGCACAAGTGTCAAATTCAGACCTTGATGAATAGTCATTGATATTTAAATGATCAAATGGGATACGCTCATGTAGACATCATGCAAAGCAAATAGACCAGTTTGTTTGAGCATTTTTTTATCTCCACTTAGAAATCTCACATGACCAGTGGATCAATTAGGAAAAATCCTTTTGACATCAAGAACATCTCTAGTAAATTTGGCCCCTCCATGATTCCTATGCTTAAAGATATAAATCTTCAAAGTTGATCAAATAATGGGAGACATTCACATGAGAGTCAAATTAAAGTCACTAAAAAATTCCATATATGCTTAAATTTGATGGTCTACAGAATGTCAAATATGTTATCTAGACATCAAATGACATTCACATGAATGCAAAATTTAATCACTATAAAGTAGCCATTGGGGTTTCAAATAGGTCCATATCAATGGATTGCATTCAATCATACACCTTGATTTGATAGAGTAAGATAGCCTGATAGTGTCAATGGGTCTCCAAAAGGTTAATAGAGCACATTTAATCATACATAAAGATTGACAAAGAAAGATAAGTAAAAAAGGGTCAGAGAATCTTGATGATGAATATAAAGAAGACAAGTGTCAAAATTTAGTAGGTCTTGGTAGAGGATCAATAGCTCATTGGAATCCATGCACAGACAGATCAAAAAAGTGAGCAAAGTCAATAATTAGTGGATCTTTAGAACCAATAAGCATAAGGATAGTTGGGCACAATATAAATGATCTGAATTGGCAATGGATAACCAATAAACAAAAGTGAGCTTGGGACATTTTTGATGAAAGTTGAAGAAGTTATTTTAGACCCAGGCAAAGCAAATGTCAACGAGTCAAGATTGAAGGCAACCTAGGGTTGAACCAAGGTCACACTCAGAGACCAAGCATTACTATCAGAGTTCCATATAGATATAATAGATCCTTTGGACCAAATACAAATATCAAGGAACTACTAATTGTGAAGCAAAGTCAAGCAGTTTGTAGGTTTCATGAATATTATGATTATGTGAAAACCAATAGTCTAAGATTGGTTTTTTGTCTATAAAATAGACCTAGGTTTGAGTTAGAACTAATACAAATGTAAATGTGATCATTAAGAAGTGTCAAAATTATCATTAGTGTAGACACCGCAAACGTGTCTGCACCTTGGTTCTCCCCCTTGTTCGCCTCAAACCCCTATCCTAACCCTTAGCCTTAGTCCCCTCCATTCATTTGATTAAAATAACTTAAATATTTTAATTAAGTGGCCCCCTTTCCACCTCACCCTTGCCACCTTGGATCCTCCCTTGAATCCCTCCACCTTCCCCCTAGCATTTATTATGCCAAATATCCTCATTATCTTCCCCCCACGCCCATTTAAGCATCTTCATAACCGTTCTTCCCACAACCCCTCGTCCGACGGCGTGCAAGAATGGGCAGAGGCTATTTTTAGTCTTTGTCCCCATTCTGCCACCGCCGACGTCGGCGACCCTTCGGCCGACGTCGGCAAAACTGCTGGCATCGGCAGCCTTCAATACCCCTTTCTGCATCCGTTGCAGCCCCTGGACCCTTGAGCTCGCAAACAAAATCCTCTTGGCGCTTTGGCATTCGACTCTCTTCTCTCTGGACCTCGTGCAATAGTAGCAACAGAGGCAGGGACTCTAGATCAGGGATTTCTTCTTGCAACAAGTCTTTCGTGGCTCCAACAACAGCTCCTCCATTCTTCAGTCAGCAAGCCAAAAGGTAAGCAATTTCATTATTTTATTTCATTCTTTCATCTAGTCTCAGTTATCTCTCCTATCTACTGTCATCTACTTGCTGTGTCCTTCCCCTGAGAGGCTGAAAAGCCTTCTCAGAACCTGTCCCCTGTCCATCTTCCTCTTTCCTGTCCCCCCTTTTAATCTAGTCCCAGACAACTTCCTTGTCCCTCCTACCAACAAAAGACCCTGCATAGGGCACCCAACCAGACCTAGACCATTCTCCAAACCATTCAAGCACGTCCATAAACTCTGTCTCAGACCTGTCCACGGACCAGAACCAAACTAGTCCCGTCCACAGTCCAGAAACCAACCCAGACCCGACTACAGGCCACAACCCCGATCGACGCTAGTCACTTCCCCAACCGACATCGGCAGGATAACCGACGTCGGCAGGTCAGATAACCGACGCCGGCGACATTTCCAACCTCGGCGACTGTCATCAGCCCGACAACTCCTTCAGGTAATCATTTTGTCTTTTCTTTCCTTTCTAATTTGTTTATCACTTTTGTATTCTGGCATTCTATATTTCCTTGGTCTTTTATCTGTCTGTTATCAGTGGGTTGACCTCCCTTGAGGAAGTTTTCACACTTCTGGGAACAAGCTTTCGCTTGGCAACCCACCGCCTATCCATCTAACATTTTCTTGTCCAAGTTCCTTTTCTTTGCAGGTGTCATTCCTCCACAGCCAAAGAGGGGTGCTCACAAGCGTCTGGATTACGGTGCACAGTCTTTATCCAGGTACTTCTAGCCTTGTCCATTTCTTTAGTTTCTTTATTCATCTTTTGAATGTAGAAAGCGAATTAGCGATAGAAACATTCTGGCACGCCCGGTGGGACCCTAGGTTCCTCCTGGGTTCCTTTTCTTCTTCATTCATTTAGGAGCATTAGGTTCTTACCTTTCCTCCTCCTTCTTTTCTTCTCAATGACACTATAAGTAGGAATTTAAAAAGAATCTTTCTTTTCTTTCTTGCACATTCTAGACTAGTCCAAACATCATACTCTCAACCCTTTCTCAAACTTGTCTTCATAACAAACGTCACATTTCGACTTGGGCATTAAAACACTTTGCATTCATTTTTGCTTGTGCTTGCATCTTCTTAGTACACATCTAGTAACTTAAACACATGTTAAATAAATCGTAGACACTTGATGTTACACTACCTGACCACATGCACTAAAATGAACATAAAACTTACTTGAGACAAGGCCCGACTGGGATTTCATCCCCCAACGGATACCTTACCCGTCCCAGTGACCCTACTTGGATTTCATCACCAAGGGGGAAGCCCACTCCGTTCTCTGGCGGAGGATAAACTCTAGGCGAGGTATATCTTGGCTAAGCGAGACCAGCCAACCACTGGAATCGTGAAGTGAGGGGAGCTTGCTCCTTAGCACCAGGCCACGTACCAGACCTAACAAAGACTTTGAGCACCTAAAACAAGACCCGAAACCAGCTCTAGACTGCCTCTTCTAGGACCTTTCTTACAGCCAATCTCCCTAAACATTCATCTAAGGCATAAGCCACAAGATTCTAAGGTTAATTCCTAGGATTTATCGCTTAGGCTTGTCTGTCTCTCTCAGTTCTTCTCTTCTCATCTGTTTGTTTGAGTGAGTGAGGACGCTTTCTTCATTGTTTTTCCAAGAATCTTAAAATCTTTTGGTTCTCTGGAAGACACAGTCACCGGCATCGGTTCTATCACCGACGTCGGCTTTCCTCTCTTATCGGCATTGGTTATCTTACCGACGTTGGCTATCTACCTTACCGACATCGGTTTTTAAACCGACGTCGGTCTTTATCACAGTCCTTTTTTTTCAAAACCAACAGCCTAAACCCTGTCCCTTCTCTGTCAAAAACCACATTCTAGTTTTTTGAGATTGCAAGAACACAGTTTCTGGAACCAGGACTCTCTTCTTAACCACTTTAGCCAACAGCCGCTTCCGTCTACCCCATCCCTAACCAGTCCTATCATGGAGTTCCACTCAGAGACTGAAAGAACTCCTACAGGACCAACCCCGACCCTGACCCCGACTCAAATTCCCATCATCCCTGAAGGGGACCAAGATTTCGAGAGATTCTTAGACCTCAATACCGCAGACCTCCAAAACTGTCTCGCGAGAAACCCAACGCGAGACCTTTCGGGTGACGTGGCGATGACATCCGCACCATTCGCCACCCAACCCTTTATGACTCAGCCTTTTGCCTCAACTATTAACCCAACCATGGCCAATACACAAAGTTTGGCCTCCCCGTCTATTTTTAGACTGACCTTCATCGGGGTTCCATTACCCCCTCAACCACCTGCAATTCAACCAAGTTCTACATCATATCAGAACTTGATTGTCTCGACCCCTCATACTCTTGCACCCACAAATGTAGGAGTGCTAACCTATCTTTCTACCAGTGCCACCATTCAACCACCTTTGGCGGTGCCCAGTCAACTTATACCTTTGACCTTCATAACGCAGCCACCTTTAGCCTCCGCTTATGCCCCTGCGACTAGTCATCCATACATTGCGCCCTTACAAGCGCAACCGACTACGTCGTACGCCTCTTCTAGCCTCTTTCAAGCACCTTAAAACCTAGGGGGCGCTTCATCCACCAATCCGTCAGCAGACATCATTAAGATGCTGATGGATAAAATGTCCAGTCTCGAAGCCTCCATTTCCGGTTCAAGCAATACTTTGTCATATGAGCAAATTTGCAATGAGCCCATCCATCCTTCCGTCCCTATTCGACCATACCCTAACCATTGGGAGCTTCCTAAATTCACTCGCTTCCAGAGTAAGGAATACCCACAAAAACATCTACGGGCATTTAGACATGCCTATTATCTTATTGCCCATGACGATGCGTTGCTTTTACGCACGTTCCCTATGTCGCTTTCTGGCCCAGCCCTTGACTGGTATAGCTCTCTTGCCAGACACTCTATCTTTTCATTCATTCAACTCGCCCAACTATTTCTTGACCATTTCTCAATCAACATCACCAAACAAGTCTCAATCACAGACCTTTACTCCATCAGGCAATTTGACGACGAATCAATAACCGATTTTATCGCCCGTTGGAGAGGCCTGATCAACCAGCTCTCCTTCTCTTTGCCTCAACCTGAGCTCATCGAGCTCTTCTCTCGAGCATGTGCCAAACACATCTCTTCTACTTTGCGGATTCAGACATTCCGCACTTTTGACGAAGCTTTCACCATGGCTCGAAAGCTTGAACTCTGCGCCCTTGAAGAAGATAAGGTCAAATTGCGTAATACCAACGCAAAATCTACTGACCATTCTTCTTCCAGACCCTCTTCTTCTGCCAACTCTAAGTCCAAAGGAGTGGCCAATACTGTGGTCGTTAGATCACCATCATCGACGTCAACGAATTATTCTCAAACTTCAACATCTCCAAGCATCACCAAACAATTCCAACAACGGTACATTCAGCGTTCTTACACTCCACTTGGAGAACCATACGCTTCCATTTTGGAAAAACTACTCAAGCAGGGGGTTCTCAATCTCCCTCCAATCCGACCACCTCAATTTGACCCTTCAAAAGCCATCCCTACATGGTATAGGGAGGCCGACTTCTGTCCCTTTCATCGCGTCCAAGGCCATGACATTGACAACTGCCGAACTTTCAAAAACATCATCCAAGACATGATCGACAAGGGGGATCTTATTTTAGATAACTCGAACGCCCCTCCTAATCAACATATTGACATTTTCAAACAACCATTTCCGAATCATTCGCCTACTCAAAACAACGTCCAGACTTTGACCAATGACCCTCAAGACCATGACATTCACATGATTAACACTATCTTGCCTCTTGTCCCTGACCAACCTCCTTCACAGGTGAAAGACCCTTCTTCCCCTATTTCTCTATCACAGGATGAAGAACCTTCTTCTCCTGCTAGTCCTCCATCTACCTCTCTTGTATTGGAAGACGCTTTGACCACATCAACGCCATTAAGCCCACCTCCATCCGAAGACCCTACCTTGCCTACTCCTCAACTACAAGTAGAAGGCACGATCATCCATGCCCTCTGCCCACTTGAGGAGCCACACTCTCTTATTTATTCTCCACTAAGAGAAGAACCAGTCTCTCCACCCATTTCAACTGAGGAAGACCCAGTCACGGTTTCCTCCTGCCCTTTTCCTGAGATTGCTATATCTCACGCACCTCCGTCCACATCTAAACCCAAACCCATATCTAACCTCGCCTCGCACAACGGTGGCCCTCGACCCAAACCAACGAAGACCACTAGACCACATCAGAGGACTCATCTCCCACCTTCATCATTGCCCTCTATCTTGGGCCCGCATCCGTCCACTTTAATAGGAGTGCTTCCCACTCCCATCTTTCACAGAGGCAATTTGCCTCCATTACTCCCTCAACCCACCAGATATACATCTCCTCCAAACCCTCGACCTATGCCTCCTTCGCCTCCCAAACCAACGTCACCAACCTTCACTGCAATAAAACATCCCGACCCGTTAGCAGGTTCATATGCCTTGCTCTTACGGCAATTGTTGCAGTCCTCTCGCCTCAATCTCCCGCCTCTTAGACCATATCACTCTCTCGGACCAAAACCACCATGGTTCGATGACACTTGCATTTGTGCGTATCATCGCACGCCTGGACACGACACGGAGCATTGCCATGCCCTCAAGGTTGCCATTCGCCGATGTTTGGAGAATGACACCTCTCTTTTCAACCACGTTATCCACAAACCTTCGACACCGCCTCACCCATCAACTCTCGGATCAAGACCCTCTTGGTTCGACAACTCTAAATTCTGTCACTATCATCACACTCTGGGACATGACACTAAGCATTGTTGTGCTCTCAAAGCTGTCACTCGTCAACACCGGAAAAAGGATTCCCTTCTCATCAAGGGTCCTCTTAACCACCTCTTCGACAAAACATCAACCCCGACTCATGCCTCTCCAACCTCATCACCTAAATCAGGACCCCCACGCTAGACTGTGGTCCCTTTGCCACCTTTGACCCCCTTATTCGACATTAATACCATCCATCTGACCACTAAACCTCAACCGACCTTAACCAATCTTTCAAACATTCTCCCTACCCGCTGGGGGAATTCGTCCTTCATCCAAACCTCGACCAACTATTCAACCCAGTCTCTACCACATATCAATCACTCATTTAATCTTAAATCTCGACCAAGTATCCATCGACCCAACCCCTGACCAATTATTCGACTAATCTCAACCCAACTTCAACCAAATATCAATCAACCTGACCGCTCGACCAAACATTCAACCTTTTTCAACCAACCAACGACAATGTCAACCAACTTCACAGCCATCAATCAACACCTGACCAATCTCAGAGGAAGCAAATTGGGGCAAGTTTGCTCCTAATTGACTTGGACCTTATCATAACATACAAGCATGGCCCAGGGACTTATTAGACCTTGAACCCCTTTTTATGTCTTGCGTCTTCGATCATTTCTACTGTTAGTCGAGTGCTCGATCACTTGACGTTTTACTTGAGCTCGTCCCTTGAGCAATCCTCATCCTCTTAATCCTCATTCCTTCCAACCCTATTCCTCTTAATAATTCCTATAACCCTTTTATGCTGTATGGATGCTTTGTCCTAATAAAAGGGAGCCCTTGACCTTCTATAATCTTGTCCATGACTCAAATTCTTATCAACAATCAATCAAGATGTCAAAATAACCAAGGTCACAAAATCAAATCAAAAAGACAGACTGCTCCCTCGAAGGACAGCTGTACTATCATTGCTGTAGCTAATAGACTGATCCCTCGAAGGACAGCTATTCAAACCTTATAAAGCAAAAATATAGACCACTCCCTCGAAGGATGGCTATGACTAAATCTTGCTACAAACAGCAACCTTTCTTAGAAGCTTCCCGCATTGATCAGCTTCGCAACATGACCATACATTAAAAGACATCTCTATGTAGGCTTCTCGCATCGATCAGCGTACCCAAAAAAAAAAAAAAAAAAAAAATGGGTCATGGACTTGGCTTGTAGTTGTCTCAGGGTCTCCTATAAAAAGGGGCAAGGTTCTTCCTGCTCTTAAACTGGGTTACCCTATCCACCTCCTATCACCTGTTCAGGGGACTTCGAGCTCACTTTAATGTCAAAGTGATTCGATTACCGTTCTACCACAACACTGGTCAACGACGTAATGCATGAACGGGGCTTTGGTTCTAATAACCCCTATCTATGCTTCCTTTCTGGTCCTTGTCAATGAAAGAGCAATTTGCCTTTCATCTTTTCTCTACACTTTGGTCACATTTAACCACATCAATTGTCGGCTCATCTTTAACCAAGCCATTTTCATCATTTTCAACTGACACCATCCTAGTCCATTTCACATAGTTTCTATGGACACCAATACACATGGAAACTACCGACCAGACCCAATTTATGTTAAGCATAAACCAATACTTGCTGAAGCATAAATAGACTTCCATTCATTTTTAGCATGCATCCATCACGACTATGGAAACTTGCTAGGGATGAAAGCCTCTCGACCTATATGACATCTGTAGCATCATCTTACCCTCATCATTTTAACACTTGACCACATCCAATCATTGATCAATCAGACCTTTTGCCCGAACTACATTGGTCTGAGGCCCTATGACCAGGGCTATGTAGGCAACACTCAGATACCACATCTTCTGAGGTTAGCTCGACCACCCCCGTTTGTTCGTCTCTTTGATGGACAAACCTTCTTTTCTGTGACCTTTGACCAAGACCAGTCATTTTCTTTAACCAAGACCAGTCATTTTCTTTAACCAAGACCAATCATTTTCTTTGACCATTCCTCCCTTTTAGGGAGAACTACATTGGCCTGAGGCCCTTCACACAAGGGCTATGTAGGCAGCACTCAGATCACATGACATTTTCTGAGGTTAGCTCGGCCACATCCTTTCGTCTATCCATCTCCTTCGACCTTCGACCACTTCCAAGACAGCATTTGCCTTGGTTGTTTTTTGCCTTTATGCTACCTCACGGCTGGTTAGCAGAATTGTCCACAGACTATTTTTGACCCTTCACAAGTATAGGATCGCGAGCCAGTTGATCCCTACTACTTGTGGCTTTTTCGTGTCTCTAGGAGCACTTCCTGAGCCTGGGATACCTGGAACATGATGACCATTTGGAGCTTCAGCTTAGATTGAGTGACCCGATCAGCAGACGACTAAATGCTGGGGCCCGGTTACTTCAATTTTGGCACTCCTTGACCCTCGACATGCGACAATTTGACCCGACCCTCCCGTGAAGTGGTCTACGCGCAATCACGACTGTTGCAGCATTTTCACTCACTCTCTTCTATCCATTTCTCTATCAAATCGACACTCGATCTTTGGTTCCCTTCTCTCGACTATCGCTTTGAGGGGGGAACACCTCATCCTTTTCCTGGGGCAACCAACTCCTATTTTTGTCTTGCAGTTCGTCAAAAACAACCAACAAGACAAAAAGGGGCAAATGTAGACACCGCAAACGTGTCTGCACCTTGGTTCTCCCCCTTGTTCGCCTCAAACCCCTATCCTAACCCTTGGCCTTAGTCCCCTCCATTCATTTGATTAAAATAACTTAAATATTTTAATTAAGTGGCCCCCTTTCCACCTCACCCTTGCCACCTTGGATCCTCCCTTGAATCCCTCCACCTTCCCCCTAGCATTTATTATGCCAAATATCCTCATTATCTTCCCCCCACGCCCATTTAAGCATCTTCATAACCGTTCTTCCCACAACCCCTCGTCCGGCGGCGTGCAAGAATGGGCAGAGGCTATTTTTAGTCTCTGTCCCCATTCTGCCACCGCCGACGTCGGTGACCCTTCGGCCGACGTCGGCAAAACTGCCAGCATCGGCAGCCTTCAATACCCCTTTCTGCATCCGTTGCAGCCCCTGGACCCTTGAGCTCGCAAACAAAATCCTCTTGGCGCTTTGGCATTCGACTCTCTTCTCTCTGGACCTCGTGCAACAGCAGCAACAGAGGCAGGGACTCTAGATCAGGGATTTCTTCTTGCAACAAGTCTTCCGTGGCTCCAACAACAGCTCCTCCGTTCTTTAGTCAGCAAGCCAAAAGGTAAGCAATTTCATTGTTTTATTTCATTCTTTCATCTAGTCTCAGTTATCTATCCTATCTACTGTCATCTACTTGCTGTGTCCTTCCCCTGAGAGGCTGAAAAGCCTTCTCAGAACCTGTCCCCTATCCATCTTCCTCTTTCCTGTCCCCCCTTTTAATCTAGTCCCAGACAACTTCCTTGTCCCTCCTGCCAACAAAAGACCCTGCACAGGGCACCCAACCAGACCTAGACCATTCTCCAAACCATTCAAGCACGTCCATAAACTCTGTCTCAGACCCGTCCACGGACCAGAACCAAACCAGACCCGTCCACAGTCCAGAAACCAACCCAGACCCGACTACAGGCCACAACCTCGACCGACGCCGGTCACTTCCCCAACCGACATCGGCAGGATAACCGACGTCGGCAGGTCAGATAACCGACGCCGGTGACATTTCTGACCTCGGCGACTGTCATCAGCCCGACAACTCCTTCAGGTAATCATTTTGTCTTTTCTTTCCTTTCTAATTTGTTTATCACTTCTGTATTCTGGCATTTTGTATTTCTTTGGTCTTTTATCTGTCTGTTATCAGTGGGTTGACCTCCCTTGAGGAAGTTTTCACACTTCCGGGAACAAGCTTTCGCTTGGCAACCCACCGCCTATCCATCTAACATTTTCTTGTCCAAGTTCCTTTTCTTTGCAGGTGTCATTCCTCCACAGCCAAAGAGGGGTGCTCACAAGCGTCTGGATTACGGTGTGCAGTCTTTATCCATGTACTTCTAGCCTTGTCCATTTCTTTAGTTTCTTTATTCATCTTTTGAATGTAGAAAGCGAATTAGCGATAAAAACAATTAGAGTCACATTTTCAATAAATACATATAAATGGCCACCTAATTATAGATGTGTCATAATTCAGTCAATTCCAAGACATGATCCTCATCAGCAGATCAAGTAGATAATGACATAGTTCCAAGAGAGACACTAGAAAATTGGATAAGGGAAATAGACATTTAATTATTTTATAGAATTTATTCCTTCTTAATCAGATCTTGAGTCATCATCCTCAAGAGTGATAATCCATCAAAAATGTTTGGGCATTTTATAATACACAACTCTCTCTCTCTCTCTCTCTCTCTCTCTCTCATATAAATATAGGCTTCCAATCCTTAAAATGAATCCCTCTTTTTGGTGTGACTAGACTCTGCCAAAATTTGTACTGACACCTTTTTGATGTAATAAAGACTAAATTCCATCCTTTTTTGATCTAGATTTAAGTGTGTTCCATGAATTCATGTGTTGTGGTTAATTGAATGTATATTCCTTGCTTATGTTTGAGTTTTTATCACCTTCAATAAGTGCTTAGTAATTCTTATAGGTTATTATAAGTGTAGTTTAAAGTTTATTGTCTAGCTTGAAAGTGGATATTTGCCCTTTCTTGATAATTTGATAATAAATTAATGCCTTATTCTAAAATATTTATGTGAGATTGATATTTTATGGTATTTAAAGTGTCTCATTTTGTGAGTTTAAGTGATCAAATCATTGGTGCATCACCTCTTTTACATGCTTTATAAGTTATTGTCAAAATCTCTTTCCCTTTTCCAAGCAAGTGCTAGTTTAGGTTTAGTATAGGTGATAGATACATAAGGAATATAGAATTATTAGAAGTTTTGATCCATTATTAGGATAACCATAGCCTAGGATCAGTCCAATTTTGGACTATATTTGAGTATGAAGATCTAAATAATCCCCTCTTTAGCTAGGGTGCAAATCTAGAACACCAAGAGGTAGTTGTGGTTGAAGGAGATGGGATAAACATATAAAATTAATTGAAAAATATTAAAAAATATAATTTAATTATTCCTAATAAGGATAGATATATCTAATTCCTAGATCAAGTCACAAACAAACCAAAGTGGTGAAGTCAGATAGAGATTGACCACTCAGTAGATTATGTGCATCATGGTGAAGACCAAATCAGTTGGCCAGATCAATTTTCATGATTAAAGGCATGTTTAAGGATTTATGAGACATGAATATATATTTTAAATAGTGTTATAATTAATCAATTATGTTCAAATATATCATAACATCAAGAAGGAAAGTTTAGGCTTAGAGGAGTGCACCTATAGGCCTGTCACATGCATAATTGGGAAAAACACACCTATGGTGTAAATTGAAGTGATAAGAGGTTTTTTAGGGTTTATAAATGATATTATTAATGTATATATATTTATTATAATAATAAATAATACAAAAACCAAATACAGAGAACTCAATCTCAAGGTATTACAGTCAAGAGGCTTAAAGAGCACTTACATGCCTATGCATAAAAACATGAAGAAGCTTTTAAGTTTTTGAGGTTATTTTATAAATTAAGAGTATTATGTGGTTAATTAGATATTTTAATATATTAATATTAGTATTTAACTCATTTAAATGTAATGAAAGTGCTAAACAAGGGTTGTTAGGGTCAGTCACATAAGACTGTCCATAAACCCTAATAATGGCTTTATTCAAGTTCTAGTGGTTTGAAGAGGTTAATTAATTTAGGATAAAATTTTAATATGTAATTATATTTTTAAAAACCTCATGTAAGTATTTAAAACTCAAACCAATCACATTCATATCTCTATTTCCAAATTAGGCCTTCTTGAGTCTACTAATAAGCATGTCTTGTTCGAGAAGGCCAACTTCATCACATGTGAACTTGCATGAAGAGATGCATGGGTAAAAATGGATATTTTATGAGTTATTAAGGTATAAATACTAAAATATAGTGTAATTATTTATGATGTTTATGATATTTTCCTTATGAACAATCCTTAACAAATTAAGACCCTAAAACCCTACTAAAACCTCTCAAGAGACCCAACAAAGAATATTAATATTCTAAGTGCCCCAAATGTAATGGGATGGATTTGAAACTACTTGGATGGTCCCTATTATCCTCATATTAATATTATGGAGTATAAAATTATCATGTGTGAGCAAAGGAGTATAAAAATTGGCCTAAAAACTACTTTTTTAGTCTATTTGTAGGATTTTGGGTCAATAATGTCTTCCTAATTATTTGCAGAGGTTATTTAAAACAAGATAGATGTGTTATGATCCTTAAAAATTCATTAAATATGTTTATATAGTGATAACATAGGTTTCAATTATTTTTAAATCCTTAATGAATAAATGTGATCAATCTTGCATCAAGAAGGTAGAGTTTCAGATTTGTTTCAAATCATCAAGACTTGAGAGGCCTCTTTAAAACATATTGATGAGAACCTAATGCCATATATGAAATATTTGGGATTAATGAAACATAATAAATAAACCTTATTTTACCTAAATATAAATTTAAACTTTTATAAATGAAGGCTCCTTGATACTCTCTTGATAAACGAGTATGAAGACCACAACTATAAGTTGGTATCCAATGTTTGAATAAAGGTTCCATGACCTGATGTAGTATTTACATGAAGAATCAATCATGATGGAAACCTTCAAGGCATAAAAATAGACATTCCTTGGAAAATAAAACATCAATAACAAATAATATGGTATGAGAGAATCCCTAAAGTCCATGTCCAAGTCTCACACGAAGGAGAAGCATTACAAGAGGTAATGAGTAGCATAGAAGGTTCTCAAGTATGCCAATTGTCAATGGAACAACTTGAAACTAACCTCAAAGAATTAGATGTGTAACTCCATGGAAATGGATTTAAATTCAATAAGTATCAAGTCTTCCAAGATGGCCTTCCATACCACTCTTCATGAATAACCTCATCAACATTGTCCTAGAAGGTTAGGAAACAAGATGACAATACACTACTATTAGACTTGGTGGCAGATTATTTCTATTTTGTAACTGATTTGATGGTGAAGGATATTTGATGATTTATCTCTTTGTCCTATCTCTCTCTCTCTTCCTTCTCTTCTTATATAAATTAAACCTTGAAAGGCATTTTTTATATCCTCAAAGTTGGTATGGTGAAGCCCTACCAAATTTAATACTTGTTATTGCCTTTGGAATCAATTCACACTGATTTATACTATCTTCATCTTGCATATAGTGATTTTTAGATGAATTTTTGATAGACATTAGTGATAGTTATATTAATTCCTTGCATTTTTCCTTTTCTTTCATGCCTCTATGTGAGTTGGTTATCTTTACACAGGTCATATGAAGTGTATCAAGTGGTTTTGTTATTGAGTTCAAGTATTGAATTATCATTACTGTATTCTCTTAGGCCTCTTGATTAACCATCTTAGATATTTTACTAACCATAACCTTCATATAGAAACACTTGTGTCGGAGGAGTTGTCTTGAGGTTGTGAAATTTTGTTGTAATCTTCTCATTTCATAGTGCAAGCATTGGCAAGTAGAGGAAACTACATTTAGTTAATCATCTCCATGTTTTATTTCTAGTTTTAGTCTTATTTTACCCTTTTTTCTTTGTAATTTCAGTAGGTTACTTGTATTTTTGGGTGAAGTATCAAGGAAGCTATCCCAACATAGAGTTTCACTTCACTAATTGGGCCATCCAAAGCCTAGAAATGATTCCATGCTATCATCTAATTAGGAAGGATTGAACAACCTTCCTAGGGGTGAAAATTATGATTCTAGGAAATTTGATGATGGAGGGGATGTTAGCTAAAGTGTTAGTTTATAATAACCCAAATGAAATAAAAAACACATTAGCAAATCATAACACATCCATGCCTAGATCATAAGGGGAGCTTGGTGAACAAATAACACATGACAAATCTCAACTAAAATGTAAAGAAACTTACAAATTTTCCTTACCTTTCTTGAATACTCCAAATGACGTGTTCATTGGTTTGATTGGATTGTTCTCAATAAGTCTTCATCAATGGGGTTTGGATATCTCCATCTCCTTTTGACACCATGATTGGATTGGATTTGGATTGATGTTGCTTAAAAATGGCTTGGCTTGGCTTAATTTTGGCATTATAACACTATGCATTTGTTTGATGAATCAAATCCTATATTATAACTTTACTATGTTCTAATCTCTCCTTATGAAGAGCTCTAGGCTTGCTTTTATAGGCTTTGAAATGACTTAAAATGAGTTAAATTCTAACCTTGGATGGCTTAGTTAACCCTAGTAGGGTTACAAGGTGTCAAATTATGATGATTAGCATGGAATAAGCATGGGTAGGATATTTTTAAAAAATGACAACTCACAAAAGCTAATGATGAAAACCTAAGATATTCATTGATTTTTGAATTTCCCTTTTTGATAATTACTTTAATTGCTCATGGATGAGTTCAATTAGGATTTTATTGGGATTTGAATGTTAATTAATCTCTTTTGGTCTTTCTCAATTTTTGAGATTTTTATTTAATTTAATGTGTGCATTTGACTTATTTAATTGATTTTTAGGCCAATTGAACATGTTATGAAGCCAAATTTTAGAATTTTATAGATTCTTAGGCTAGATTTTTAGAGGTTGGTAAGAATTGCTCTAAAGTTGGGTATAAAGCCATTGGTGGCCAATTTTAGATGTCTAAAATTTGACCCTATTTGGTAAGGTGTTACAAGTTGTAAGAATAGTAACATCTTTTCAAAGAATAGAATGGTTTCGTATGTTTATGTCTTTAATAGTGATGAATGAATTATAGGTGCCCCCTCAAGGGAGCGGTTGGCAAAAGGAGATGACAAACGGTCCCTTAAAAGAAGGAAATGAGTGGACCAAAAAAATGAAAATGATGGGGTGTGTTGGGGTCAACATACCCCAATTTTTGAAAATTGGGACCCTTTAGATACTTTGAACCTTAACCCTAAAAACTTAATGTGATTAGTTCATTATTAGAATTTGAAGATCATCCACTTTGATAAATTTGGATTACTGGTTTATGGTTTTGCTTTGAGCTTGCCTAATGTTGCTAATCATTGGTCTTCATGTCTTATAGTTACAGGTTTCATAGAGCCCTTATGAAGAGATCATGCTTAGAATTTATAGATTAACTTTATTCAAATTTTCACTAGCCTTTGGTTTGTGAAAATTTGAATATGAATTTATGTTCTAAAAGCTCTCCTCAAAAATCCTAGCATAAACACTTGGTTCTAGTTTGCATTTGGAGAGAATATTTCAAATTATGACTTAAAAATAATTTTATGCTAAGTCTTAATCATGTTTTACAATATGACCAAACCCTAGTCTAAAATCATGCTTGGTCACTTTGCATTATTTTCTCTTTTTTTCCTTTATTTCTAACTGAGTCTAATGTTCATGATTGGCACAATTATTTTAATTTTCTAGTATGGTACCCTTTATTACCTATTTATCCTAAATCCTTAACTCTAAGGCCTCATTCATGTTTATCAACATAAATGAGACCTTAAAATTAACATTTTATCCTAAGTATTATTTCATCCTGGGTCTTAAGTTAAATACCTCACTTCTTTGTAGATCTGACAACCCACGCTTCATCACGAGTGGATGATCCAATAGAGTGAAGAAAGCTTGATAAACCTGAGTATTTGGTCTTTCAAACCAATAATGTGAGTATTAAGATCATGATCGATGGCTTGTGCCTCATCTAGACCAAAGATCTAATAAAGTGAATTTTGTGACAAAAATTCAAAAGCCCAAGAAGCCCACAAAGTTGCCATGTGGTTTTCTCACATTCAAATCTTGATAACAAAGGGTCTCACATATCAAAAGGAACCAGTCATGTACAAGTGCTTGGATCATGATCAATAGTTCATGGTTACTTTTAGATCTAGATCCAATAGAGTAAAGACAACATTGAAAACTAAAAGGCCTAGGAAACCCTATAAAGCTACCACATGGTGCTCTCACAGTCATTAGGACTGAATGAACTAATGGTGTGCACTCACTCAGATCAAAATCAAATGGATCTCACTTCATTGTGGCTCCTAATCAGATAGAGCAAATTGAATCCAAGATCCATAGAATACATCAACTTGATGAGCTTAAAATTTATGATCATGTGATCACCATTTGACATCCACAAGGCGATCATTGACATCCATGTGACTATCAACTTTAAGCCCACCAAACCTAAAGAACTTCATGAGCTTAAATTTGAAATTCTCATGAACATCATTTAACTTCTGTGAAGCCATCATTGACATTTTTAAGGACATCAAATTCAATTTCTTTGAATATTTTACTTAGATAATGGGGCATGTTTTATATCATTTAATGGGTCATTTGATATTATGCTTTAAAACTTAGCATAAAATACTTTAACTTAAGTCTTTGGTGTGTTCATTAATATGAAATAGACTTAGATAAAATAATTTTAACCTAAATTCCTTTTTATAACCATGTATTGATTAAAGCTCATGCACCTTATAGGATCAACAACTTGCACTTCATCAGGACCAGATGATCTAATGACATGAAATCACCTACGACTATTTAGTAGAGCTCTGAGAGCCCACAAGCTTGACACATGGTGGATGCACATTCAATATGTGATTTTTGAAAGATACAAAGTTTACAAATCTCATGAGGATGCCATGTGGCATAACCATGGGGCTCAACACAAAGATGGCCAATGACATACGAGGGTCTGGATCATGATCAACAACCCACATTGATCCTTAGATCTTGATCGAATGGTGTAAAGTAAAAATCAATTTTAAATAAAAATGATAGCGCTTTGAAGGATTTTATGAAAAATGTTGCAAAAATTGATAGATAGACATCAAATAAGTACCACACAAGCATAAAGTGATAAAATGGATATCTTAGATACTCAAAAAGGCACATATGAGCCAAATTCCAAGTTATCCATCACCATTAAAGCTTCAGGAGAGCCCCAAACTTGCATAAAAGCCCTAATTTGAGCTCATAATGATCATAGTTAAAATAAAGAGAGTCTAATTATAATTTGATCACAAAATAATTAACCTAGAGATGATTTGGAACATAGTAGTAAGCAATTTGCAAAGTTTGTTAGCATATTTGCCTCCAAGTTAGTTTAGTTTATAAATGAAAGTGTATTATAGAACCTTGTAGAAAAAGGAAAACTATCCTTACTTCTTTTACATTTGTATCTTGTGACTGACAAGTATACTACATTGTCCTCCTATTACTACCATTTTGTAAAGGGATAAAATTTTGAGTAAAATTGGTATACTTTGAACAATTAATATAGTTAAGGAATTCTGAAAAGATTGTCCAAGTTTATTTGTGTCAATTGTTGCATGGATTTTCTCTCAATTACTAGTGTTAAATCTTAAATTTTATTAGTTTCTATGAATTTTGAGTTGCATCTTTGATTATAGGGTTGCTAATTTGTGCTTATGCTAGATTAGTTGAATGATCTCGAATTTGCTTCATTTTATTTGATTTGCATTAGAATGTGAAAATGTTATTTGAGTGTGGTAGTAAATATTTAAAGTAAATTCAGTTCTTACTTGTACTTCTTTATATCATCCTTGGAGGTTTGCTTGGTGTGTAGTGAGATCTGAGCTTATGCTATTTGCACTATATATTGGTTAAATGCATACTCAGTTGTAATTAAAACTTTGTCATAATGTTTGAGGCTAAGATCAATAATCACTTATACTCTTTCTACCTCACTCTTCTCTTTTGCTTCTTTTTTAACCAGATCACTTTAGTTTATATTTGATTGTAAATGTCCATTTAGATTAGTCAGTAGTTTAAGCTTTGATCATAATTCACTAGTATCAGCATAGATACTTACACTTTGCAAAGATTTGGTCCATGGTGGTTCCTAGCCATCAATCAATATATTTTTTTTGGGATAGTTAAACATTGATCTACCACTATTTCACCATAGGTAATGTTGTCCCCTAAAAAAATATCACTCATTTTTGGGACAACATTTGAACTATTTTGGTCCTACAGACCAAAATTGTCTCTTCCCTTTCCAAAATTTGTCCTAGGCATTCAAATTCCTCATTTTTCAAGCTTTACAAGTTCATTTCTACATGTTCAAAGGCTTTTGTAGGTGATTTCAATCAAAAGAATCAATTTCCAACACTAAGTTATTTTCTAGATTGGTTTAGCGCCTTGGTTCAATCAAAAATCTCCATCGGCAAATATCTAAGCAAGGATCCAACCATTGAACCAATGAACCATTGAACCTTAAACCATTTTTGTTCAATGGGTTTAACAAGTTCAAAGGTTCAACGTCATCGTCAAGAGTTAAGTGCTTCATCAAGGTTCAAAGTTCAACTGCTTCAAGGTTCAACGGCTTCAAAACACTTATCAAAGAGAAGAAGGCTTGAACCATTGAACTATTGAACCATTGAACCACTTTGGTTCAAAGGTTCAACAGGTTCAAGGTTCAATAGGTTCAAAGGTGGGTTCAATCAAATGGTTCAAAGGCAGGTTCAACCAAGTGGTTTAATGCTTTGATTCACTCAGTTGGTTCATCCGCTCGGTTCAACGCTTTGGTTCATCCGCTTGGTTCAAAGGCTTGGTTCAATTAAAGGGTTCATCAGCTTGAACCATTTTGGTTCAAATCTTGGTTCATCGGCTTGGTTCAACATTTGGTTTAACCAAAGTGGTTCAATGCTTTGGCTCACTTGGTTCACTCACTCGGTTCAAAGCTTGTTTCATCCGCTTGGTTTAATTAAAGGGTTCATCAGCTTGAACCATTTTGGTTCAAAGCTTGGTTCAACATTTGGTTCAACCAAGTGGTTCAATGCTTTGGTTTAATCAAATGGTTCACTCAGTTGGTTCAATCAAAGGGATCATCGACTTGGTTCAAAGGAGTGGTTCAAAGCTTGGTTCATTGACTTGGTTCATGGCTTGGTTCATCGGGTTGGTTCAAAGGAGCGGTTCAAAAGCAAAAGTTCAAAAGAGCCTCCTGAAGGATAAGTACCCTTGTGGAGGGCACTTGGTTGACAAAAGCACCCTTCAGAAGGGTCATTTTCAAAGAAGTCGCAAAGGTAAAGATCTTTCAAAATTTTGACTAAGGAAAGAAACAATTCTTTCAAACTTTTGTTCGAAGGAACTCCTTCAAACAAAAAGTCTAAAGGAATTTGGGAAAGCAGCTATGGGAGGAAAACCCAAAGGAATTTTCCAAAGATGAAAGGCAAAGCGATCAAAACAATTCCATAGACTTTTTGGCTGTGGGAAATTTTTGTGGACTTTTTGTCCATGGGAAAATGCTTGGAAAAAAGGCCCAGGGAAAATGCCCGTAGTGAAAGCCTGGGGAAAAAGTCCACGGGAATGTCCACGAGAGACTCCAAAGAAAAGGCCATCGAGGGACCTTGAAGGGCAGGTGCCCTTGTGGGGGAATATTGACTGCCAACTTAAAGGACACTCCCCCAAAGCTGAATGATCACCTTCCCTTTAAGAGGATGCAAAATAGGAAAGCCGAAGAAGGACCAAGGGGTGACGCACCCAAAGACGTCAAATTCAAGAACAACAAACTAGTCATTGAAAATGTAGTGACGGGTGCGCAAATGTCAAATTCAAAGCTCATAAAATAGCCATTGATCCTTGTAATCTATAGACCTGAATGCATTCATAGGCTTTAAGGCCAAGATCAATAGGAAGCGATTAAAGAGTAGAGCATCAAATAGAATCAAGGACCTGATTCACTTAACCAGAAAAGGAGGAATGATGAAGAAGGATCAGATCGATAGGTGGACATTGAAAGATGCAAACTTTCAATAGCGTGACTTATTTCTCTACATTGAGAAAAAAATGGATAAATGCCTCTAAATTCTAGCCTGTCTTCTTAACAAATTTCAATGCAACATGATGTGTTATTGCTCTTGAGTCCTTAAAAAGGCTATATAAGGGACTCTCTTTCATTGTAAATATATCTCTTTTTGACAATCAAAAATGAAACTCTACCCAAATTGAAAGGCATTACTGAGACTTTGAGCTTAGATTGTTGATCATAATTTGTTATTGGAATAAGAAAGCAAGTGACTTTTCAGACTTTATGCTGTAATATCTTTGTTGTTGGGGAAACTATTCTTATGTCTTTTTCCTTGATATATTTTTTGTTCCTTTAATTCAACAAGCAAAATTAGTGAAAGTAGTCAAGAAGGTGTCTTGAAGAGTCAACTATGGAGAGACTTTGTGCCCCCATAATTTCCTTTAGTGTGTTTTCTTTTCATTTCTATGTAAAGGACCTTGGGATGACTTTGTGCCCTCATTATCCTTCATATCTTACTCTCTAGCAATTTAGGTGGAGACTTTGTGCTACATCTCGATTTGCTAGTTACTACATCCTTAGTTACATTTTGCTTTTACTACCAGGAGTATTCTTGTGGCTGGTTGAATAGTACTTTTGAAAGAAGAGGAGTGCTTTCTGTCATTTCCTTTGAGTTTTTCCTTTGATCCGCACACATCATCTCTGAAAAAAGAGATATGGATGGTTTGTCCTACCCTTGAGTATTATATATATATATATATAACATATCCATAGGGAACCTCCATTTGATGAGAGGAGAGATTAGTCCCCTTTTGATGTGGTAAACCTACACATTTAGATGACCAATCTTCCTACTTTGGCTAATCAGACCTATTTTGTTTATCAGTACGCTGATCGACAAAATATTCAACCAACAGGTAACATAAGTTGTCAAAACTTGATACTATTGCTTTGAATTCCTAGAATTAAAATATGACAAGTATTCTTTGAACACTAAGAACACCTGTGATATATTTAGAGGCATCAACAACACCTGTGATATATTTAGAGGCATCAACAGGTCTTTGTTGGCACTAGGAGGGCCTCTTTGTGAATTGGTTGAATCTTTGTTAATCTTAGTGTTTTGATCTAAGATTGGTGTTATCTTTACACTTTTTTGTAATTCTTTGCTTAGAAGTGTAAAGATAATTGATCTCTATGGTCTTTGACATATTTTTATGCTTCCTTTAGACAAAGATCATAGTTATTTAAAGTTTGATACTTAATTTTGGTAAAGATGATTTAAGATCTGAAAATCCATGGTAGTTGAGGTTTAATAGCTTGTTTTGATCAAAGATTGATATATTTATCATAAATATACGTTTATTTGAGCTTGGAATTATAAAGATAGACCATATTTACATAATTAGACACATCTTTGAGCTATATTAGTCAAAGATTGATGTCCTTTACTATTATTTATACAATATTTAAATTATCTTAATGTGCATGTTTAATCCTTGTTCTTTATAAATATTAACTTGACACATCATATTTCAAATAGGATCTTTAATATTCAAGCTAGAATTTCTAAGGATTTGAACAAGATCACATTTAGAGATAAGAGAACCTTTACTTGAGATTGAATTCCATAGAACATCTAGGAGAGATAAAGGTAGGCATAGACATTCCAAATATTTTCCAACCTCACCTCTTTAAGGTAACCTTACCTTTGACCTTTATATAGGTATGGTTTAGTTGGGATAATTTTCAATCAATGTGTCAGGTGTGGTACATGATCTCCCACATAAAACTAAAAAATAATTACCAATATTTAGTCTAACTGGTATTGTAACTACTAAAGAGCACATTAAATATTTCAAATCTTATTTAAGATTTATAAATGTCATACATGAAGATGTAGCATATAGATTTTTCCCATTTAATTTTAAAGATGCTACATGTTGGGTGAATATTTTGTTGACCAACTAACTGGGGAGCAAAATAGGTCTCTTTAACCATAGCATAGGGAGATTGGTCGGCCAGATGTGCAGGTTTACTACATCACCAGGGGACAAATCTCTCCTCTCATCAAGGGGAGGTTCCCTATAAATATGAGGGGGCTATATGCTATAATATATGTAGAAAATAACACTCAGGGGTAGGATAAACCATCCATCTCTATTTTTTTAGAGATGATGCTCACAGATCAAAGGAGAAATCTCGAGTGATTGGTGAAGGTAATTCTCTTCTTTCAAAAGTAACATTCAACCAAGATCCAGATTCCTTCCTGGATAGTAGAAATCATGGTGAAATGACAGAAGGCACTTCTCTTCTTTCAAAAGTGCTTATTCTTGAAAACAACATGAATCTTTCAGGTAGTAACAAAAGACTAGTAACCAACAGCCTGAGATGTAGCACAAAGTCTCCACCTTGATGGCCCAAGAGTAAGAAACAAAGAACAATGGGGGCACAAAGTCTTCCCAAGGTCCTTTACACAAAAATAAAAAATAAACACACACTGAAGACAACTATGACAGCACAAATTCTGAAAGTAGCTGGTTTCAGGGCACCTTCCTTATCACTTCCACTAGCTCTGCTTGTTAAATTGCATAAACAAGAATACATTTAGGAAATAGACATAAGAACAATCTCCTAGAATGATATAAGCTATAATAGCACAAAGTCTAAAAGTAACTTGATTTTTGATTTAAACAAAGAAATATGATGAATAATCTGAGCTCAAAGTCTCAGTGATGCCTTTCAATTTGGGCAAAGTTTTGTTTTTTGTAACCGAAAGATCTCCTTTGCATAATGAGATAAATTATAATGTATAGAAACTATGCAAGGCTTGGCACTCATTCCCATGGGATGGCCCATGCTGCATTCAATGCCTTCAATGCACCCTCAGTTCTGTCTAGAGGGACCATGCTGGGAACAATGCATTGCTATAACTATGGTGTGTCCATTCCTCTAATATGTCTCTTCTTAGTATGGACTGTCTAGTCCTTTTTCTGATGTCTATGCAGCTATCCAATTCACCATTACTTTATGGAAGAAAAATAGTCTTGCATCCTTAATTTGGTGCACTCAGAAGTCTACTTGATCTACTATTTCACCTATTGGAAATAACTCTTTTGAAGATATTTCCGGTCCTTTGGTCACATTCCTCTCTCTCCTATAGCAATTTGGGTCTTCAGGCTCTCTTTTCAGCTAGTCACTTGGTTCTTCCCTTTAGCATTTTGGCCTTTAAATGCATTCAAGTCTATCATCCTCCTTAGCAATTCCTTCATGTCTTTCCTAATTTATTTGGCTGCTTTTGAACCTTTAAACCTATGAACCATTAAACTTTGAACTCTTTCGGTTCAAGGTTCAATCGGTTCATTGGTTCATCCTTTGTCTGTCACTTGTTCTTTATAAGCTCTTTGATCTTCATTGCACTGGTTAAACCTTTGAACCTGTGAACTCATTGAACCTTTTGGTTCAAGGTTCAACGGTTCAATCGATTCATTCTTTTTATTTGGCTAAGTCCTTTTGATCTTTTTAAACCAAATGCATTGAACCATTTGGTCATTGAACCTGTTGAACCTTTGAACCAAAGTGGTTTAATGGTTCAACATTTCAATGGTTCAAGCCTTCTCTTTGATAAGTGATTTGAAGCTATTAAACCTTGAAGTAGTTGAACTTTGAACCTTGACAAATGCGCTTAACTCTTGCTGATGACGTTGAACCTTTGAACCCATTGAACCCATTGAACCAAAATGGTTTAAGGTTCAACAGTTCAATCCTTGCTTAAAAGCTTGCTGATGAACTCTTTTGGTTGAGCCTTGTCATTGAACCAACTTTGAAATCACCTAAGTGTTGAGAGATTGCTTCTTTCCTACAGAGTTCGTAGAAATCAACTTGTGAAGCCCGTAGAACTTGCGCTACAGAGTCAGTAGATTTTCTTCCTGAAGAGTCTGTAGATTCAAGTTTGCAGAGTCCGTAGATTCAAGCCTGAAGAATTCATAGATTTTTGAGAAGCTTGAGAAATGAGGAATTTGAATGCTCAAAACAAATTTCAAAAAGGGAAGAGATAATTTTTGGTCTAGCAAACCAAAATAGTTCATATGTTGTCCTAAAAATGAGTAATATTTTTGGGGGACAATAGCTGGCTCTAGTTGGGGAACTTCCCTTAGTTAAAATTTTGAAACAACTAAGGAGAGTAGAAACCAAAATCTCTGGTGCCTTGAAGTATGCCATTGGGCTATGGAGTCATGCTACCCAAAAACGAAAGGTGCCAAAAATGAAAATGAAAATCACAAAATAGAACTAAAGACTATAAAAATATACATATGTACAGATGATCTTATCCAATGCCTCAAGATTTGAAGTTCTTCAGATGCTGCCCACTGTGAGATAGTGAAAATGGTGTGCCATCCTAATAAACCAACAAGAAACCATTTTATCCCCAGAAGTAGTGATGGGAAAATGGAACTCTCCACCAGGAAACCAATTTTTTGTGTTTTCCTCTTGGCTCTTTCTTCTTCTTGCCCCATGGTAGGATGTGGTCTTCAAAATAAAAACCATAACTCCTTGCTCTCTTGGTGAAAAGTTCCTTTTGTTGACGTATGGTCCACCACCATAGCTTACTATTTTACTGGTCTAGTCCATCACATGCTTTGATTGTTAACATCAAACTCTTGACAAACCAATAGCTCAGCAGCTCCTTTGGTGTGGAGTTTGATATCTTCATCCTGAGTAGTCTTCAATCTGAGCAATAGAGATTCATATCTAGCTGTGTTGTTGGTGTTGCTAAATTTTAACTTGCATGAAGGAAAAATATCTCCTTGAGGAGATATCAACACAGTCCTAGCTCCAACATTAGTGGAAAAATTGCTACCATTGGATTCCAAGATCCAAGAATCATCAGAAGCTGATCTTCTATAAGATTTATCTTCATTGGAGATGGAAGATCCTTCTTGATTTGTACTGTGCTCTATCAATTCTTCTGATGTCTTATTTGGATCAAATCCTAGATTGCCAGGTACAAGACTTTCATCAGCTGAGACATGAACATCCTCTATGGTCAAGAAGTAATTACCCCTACCTAACGGCTCAAACAGAATTTGAGCCATAGGGGCCAACGTTTGGGTGACCACAAATTTTGCCTCAGATAGGTTCATACTTAGTTCTCCACCAATGTTCAACTGCTCAATATTGGCTTATAGGATTTCAAATTTAGTCATTTGAATTTTGGATTTCTTGACATGATCAATTATGTCAGATGACTGAAATGGACTAGGAAGAGAGGATGGGAGTTCATTGTTTCTATTCAAAATTTTTCTTTTTTCAGATTTAAGAGAAAGAAGAAACTAAAGAAGTAATGGACAAGGCTTGTGAAGTACCTAGATAAAGACTGCGCACCGTAAATCCAGACGCTGTGAATACTCCTCTTTAGCTGTGAAGGAATAACACCTGAAAGAGATAAACACTAGAAACACAAAGAATGTTAGTCGATAAGAGAGTGGATTGCCAAGCAAAAGCTTGGTCCTAGAAGCGCTAAGGCTTCTTCAAGGATGACAATCCACTGTTAAGACAGAATATAACAGAGATAGAAAAGAGAAATATTGAAAGATGTGAAAAGAAAAGACTAAAAACAAATGCGTACCTGATAAGCTGCAATCTGGTAAACACAGTCACCGACGTCGGTGGTATTGCCGTCGTCGGTCATAAGGTTGCCGACGTCGGTTGGGGAAGTGACCGGCGTCGGTCGGGGTAATAGTCAAGAGCTTGGTTGCAGAGTTGGTTTCAGGGCTATAGGATAGTCTATGGTCTTGTCTGGGGATCTGGGGTCTGTGAGGGTCTATTTGAGGTCTAAGGGACAGAGAATATTGTCTGGGAATAAACTGGGTAAGTGACAGAGGCGAAAGACGGAGAAAGGCAGATGGACAGGAGAGAGAGCTTTTCAGCATCTCTGGGAGGAACAGAGAAGATTTTGGTGAAGGATATTGGAATAGACAGAAGACAGAGTATTTGATATAAATAAAATGATATAGAAATAAAGACAACACAAATACTTAGCTGTGTTGAATAGTTGATGAAGATAACATGCAGTCTCGGTACAAAACGTTGGATACAAGATCTCAGTGCCTGAGAGAAGTTGTCAAGTATGCTGATTCCTGCAAGAAAACAAGATGCCAGAACACCAAAAAGCAAGAGCACCAGAGCTTTGTTTCGCCGGAAGAGAGAGTTACGCCTGTTAGATCACCCGAGATTCGAAAAACTTCTGATTTTGATTGTGATTTTGATAGGTGGCCGACGTCGGCGGGGTTAAAATGGGCAGAACAAGCCACCAAGCCCGTTTTTTATCCGTCAAGTGTTTTTATGCATTGGAGAATGCCGAGAGTTGTGCTAAATACGCACGGGAGTTTGTTAGGAGGTTAGAAGAATTAGGGAGAGATCTTGAGTGAGTCATAGGGAGAGAATTAGTCTAAGGTGAGGTGTCTAGGCGAGGTGTCCTAGGCGAGGTGTCAAAGGAGGGAGGGGTTAAAGGGGCCTTATTTAATTAAAAATAGATGTTTATTTCCAATTAATAAGACTTAGGTGGGTTAGGGACCAAGGAGGACTAGGAGGAAGAAAGGACCAAGGGTTAGACACTTTTTTGGTGTCTACATTTGCCCCTTTTTGTCTTGTTGGTTGTTCTGGACGAACTGCAAGACAAGAACAGGAGTTAGTTGCCCCAGGTAAAGGATGATGTAGATTGCCCCGAAGTATGGACGAGGTATTCCCCCTCAAAGCGGGAGTCGAGGGAAGGGAACCTGGAATCGGGTGCTGATTTGACAAAAGGTGGATGAGAAGGATGAAGAGTGAGTGAAAACGCTGCAAAAGTCATGATTACGCGCATGCCACTGCACGAGATGGTCGGGTCAATTGTCGCAGGTCAAGGGTCGAGGAGTGCCAAAATTGAAATAACCGGGCCCCAGCATTAGTTGTAGCTGATCGGGTTATTCAATCGAGGCTGAAGCTCCAAATGGTTGTCGTGTTCCAGGTATCCCGGGCTTAGGAAGTGCTCCTGAAAACACAAAAAAGTCACAAGTAGTGCGGATCAACTGGTGTGTGATCTTATACTTGTGATAGTCCAAAAATATAGTCTGCGGACAAATTTGCTAACCAGTCGTGGAATAGCATACATGCAAAAACAACCAAGGCAAACGCTTTGGAAGTGGGCGCGGTTTTAGGAGATGGGCATGATCTCCAATGTCTGGTGGTCGATGGATAGAAGCAAAAAGTAATCTAAAAGTGCCCCAAGGGGCCAATTTGACATGGTCTAAAGGGCTTAACTTGATTAGAGCCATGATTGTGGTTGTTCGGAACAGAGATAAAAGGTTAAAATCCACCGTCGTCAGCTACATAACTGACGTCGGTGTCCAAAGAGACCGACGTCGGCGAAAATAGGCCGACATCGGCAGTCTAGGGCACGCCTATGCCGACGTCGGTGGCCTGCCAAATCCGATAAAACTGGATTGGCGGCCCACCAAAAGTCATTTGCTATTTGATTGAAAGAGAAAAAGGAGCTCTGGAATTGGTTGAGTGATAGTGACCTTGAGCTGATTTAGGGAGTAGTGCGAGGTGGTAGAGGAGCATTGGTGGAGAGAAGGCGCTGATTGGACGCTGTAGGGACGTGTGTGGCCTAAGTGAAGTGTGCAGAGCCACTAGGACAAAAGTGATGGCAGAGGGGAGTAGAGGACCGGCGGGAGGTCCACCACCAGCGGCACCTATCGTGCCACCACGCCGCCGTCGACGGGATGAGGTAGGAGGGTCTTTGAACCCCATTTGATTCATTTTTATTTTGAATTGAGTTTTTGAAATTGTTGTTATTTGAAGTAGAAATCGAGGGGGAGGGTAGCTAGGAAGGTGGGTAGGTTGTCTAGGAGAGCTTAGGAGTGATTTGGGAGGGTTTAGGAGTGTTGGGGAAGGCAAAATGGGGAAGCCCTAATTTTTAGGGCTCGCCCCGTTCGGCTTTCGGGTCGAACCAGTCGCCGACGTCGGCAAACCCGCCGGCTTCAGCCGACCAGTGACCGGCGTCGGTCACTAACCTACCGACGTCGGCCACGAAGTGCTCGACGTCGGTTAGGTGAGTGCCGTTGCTGGCACACTAACCGATGTCGGTGGCTGTCTGGTCAGAAATGGTTCTGAAAAATGGTCAAGTTGAAAGGTTGAGGCTACGCCAAGGGCTTCTCGGGTATCGGGTTAGGCATAGAGGGTCAAAATGGTTGGTAAAATAAGAAGAGTAGGAACAATGTTAACATGAGATTACTTTGGGTGGGTACAGGCTAGACAGACTCTGATGCTGCGGGATCGCCTCCCGACTTTGCTGACGCAGATGCGTGGAGGGGTGTCTGTCGAGGAGTGGGCGTAGATGAGCGCAGTCGGATTAGGTAGGCTGAGACGTTACTGCAGGGTGGCGAGGGACATGAGCCTCATGGTGGCTTTGATCGAGTGGTGGGACCATGCCACCAACACCTTCCACCTGCCGACGGGTGAGATGACAGTCACGGTTGAGGATGTCTACCAGATTTTGCAGTTACCGGTGCATGGAGCAGATTTGTATACGTGCTCGAGAGAGGCGCATGACATTCATATGATGACACTGTTTGGAGAGCATGCCGCGGAGACGAGCTACCACTCGGCGAGTTTTGCTTATGAGCCACTGTACGCGGCGGATGAGGAGGCCCATCGGCTAGCGATCCTTATGATGATTGGCATTACAGTATATGCATTGCTGGATGCAGAGGGCGGTAGGTTTCCGGTTGCCATGACCGGAGTTTTGCTGGAGATGATAGAGTAGAGGACAGTATTCGCCTGGGCACCAGTATTTTTGGCCCAGGTGTATAGAGAGTTGTGGGGTATCAGTCGGTGGCGGCGGTACAGCCTATGTGTGGGCCACCTGCTACATTGCTGGGCATATGAGCACATAGTAGTCACACGACCTCTCGGCCTCCCAGTGGCTATTCAGGCTGGCTTCAGAGTTGGATTCAGACGATGGCGCGAGGTTATGGCACAGACACGGATGGATGGAGTGGTCAGGGACATCGACCACTACAGGGGAGTGCTGGAGGGTTTGATCCCGGCAGACATCATCTGGAGACCATATTTGGTCTATCCAGCATTCAGAGACCAGGGAGAGCAGCTGGTTGGAGCTTAGAGCCGGAGATGGGTTAGAGGCAGACGAGCCGGTGAGCTTGAGAGGATCCCTACAGAGAGAGTGCGATGCCAGTACAGGCTGCTACAGGATGTGCCTCCCGCCTTCCCACAGTACAGACGGGATGACATAGAGGCGCCGCTCCCACTTTCAGAGGAGACAGAGGAGCCCGATTTTGAGGAGTTGCCGGCAGGACCTGGGATAGTCGACCCAGGGTGTACAAAGGCCTACATGGCATGGTGGGCAGGTCAGTACAGAGGGATACAGATCACGCAGCAGCCAGATTTATAAGCCATCACCAGGGAGCGGGATACAGCCCGCGCGGAGAGAGACACGGCACGGGAGGAGAGAGACACAGCTCAGGCTCAGGTCTCAGTTTTGTAGGGACAGCTAGCAGGAGTCACAGGGCAGTTGGGAGAGATGACAGGGCAGGTGGCAGCATTGACAACACAGGTCACTCTGTTACAGGGACAGCTGGCCACAGCTCAGGGACAGGCAGGTGTAGGGCAGAGTTTTGGAGGGCAGGGCCCATGGGAGCAGCCACCTCAGCAGCCAACATTTTCACAGGGGGCAGGACCATCAGTATCAGTGCACCTAGGTGAGCCACAACCTCAGAGATCAGGACAGGCCACAGGAGCAGGGCAGATGGGTCCACCGCAGGCTGTATCTATGGCTAGATACAATGATGCGCTGGACGAGATCGCGTATTATGAGAGGGCCATCAAGGGGATCCCTCATATACAGCGATACTCGGAGATGAGGGCGGAGCAGAGCAGACAGAGATCCATGTCACGAGTGACGACTTCAGGGTCACGCAGACGACAGAGATCAGAGGGAGGAGGAGATACAGCCTCTTCTCGACCACCGCCACCACCACCACAGCCACAGCCTTGAGGGTAGCCCCAGTGTTGCATTATTTTTATTTTTTTGATGTATATACCAGCCTGCGAGCCGAAGACGAGAGATATATGATGAGAGAGAGATAGACACTGGTTGTGTCTTTTTGTATAAAACTGATTTTTGATATATATGATGAGATTTTGGCTTATTGATGTGTTATGGAGATGTTATAAATATTTGATGTGTTTCATGATGCATGTTTTGATATGATATGTATGATGATTATGATGATGCTAATGATGAGAATGATGTAAATGTTATGTTTAATGGTGATATAGTGATTTATGATAATTAGATAATGATAGATGTGATATGGAATGTTTAACTTGTGGATTATGCAAATGTTTAATGAGTTATGATGGATGAAATTTATGACTAATGACTTATGAAAATGAGAGTATATAAATGATTATGATGTGATTGACAGGTGACGAGAGAAGGAAATTGAAGAAAATGATGAAGAAAGTGGCCGAGCTAACCCCAGAAGACCCCATGTCAACTGAGTGCTGCCTACATAGCCCCTATTGTTAGGGGCCTCAGGCCTATGTAGTTCTCCTTAAAAGGGAGGAAGGGTCAAAGAGATTGATTGGTCAAAGTCAAAAGAAATGATTGGTCTTGGTCAAAGGTCTTGGTCAAAGTCTATGATTGGTCTTGGTCAAATTCGACGGAGTTGGTCGTGATAAGAGTCAAAGAAGAGAAGGTTTGTCCATCATAGAGACGAACAAACGGGGGTGGTCGAGCTAACCTCAGAGGATGTGGTATCTGAGTGCTGCCTACATAGCCCTGGTCATAGGGCCTCAGACCAATGTAGTTCGGACTACGAGGGTCAAAATGGTCGATGATGAGTTTGGTCATGTGAGGGTAAGATGATGTTATAGATGTCATAGGGGTCGAGAGGCTTTCATCTCTAGCAAGTTTCCATAGTCGTGATGGATGCATGCTAAAAATGAATGGAAGTCTATTTATGCTTCAGCAAGTATTGGTTTATGCTTAACATAAATTGGGTCTGGTCGGTAGTTTCCATGTGTATTGGTGTCCATAGAAACTATGTGAAATGGTCTAGGATGATGTCAGCTGAAAATGATGAAAATGGCTGGGTTTGAGATGAGTCGACAATTGATGTGGTTAAATGTGACCAAAGTGTAGAGAAAAGATGAAAGGCAAATCGCTCTTTCATTGACAAGGACCAGAAAGGAAGCATAGATAGGGGTTATTAGAACCAAAACCCCGTTCATGCATTGCGTCGTTGACCATAAGTTATGCTAGAGTGGTGATCGAATCACTTTGACACTAAAGTGAGCTCGAAGTCCCTTGAGCAGGTTATAGGAAAGGAGGATAGGACAACCCATTTTAAGAGCAGAGATAACTTCGCCCCTTTTATAGGAGACCCTGAGACAACATAAGCCAAGTCCATGACTTTTTTTTTTTTTTTGAGGCTGATCAATACGGGAAGCCTGTATAGTGATGTCATTGTGCTTGATGGTCAGTTATGAAGCTGATCGATGCGAGAAGCTTCTAAGATAGTGCTGTTTATTGCCAGATTTAGTCATAGCCATCCTTCGAGGGAGTGGTCTAGATCTTTGCTTAATAAGAGGGCTTTTGAATAGCTGTCCTTCGAGGGAGCAGTCTATTAGTTACATCAATGATAGTACAGCTGTCCTTCAAGGGAGCAGTCTGATTTTTAATTTGATTTTGTGACCTTGGTTATTTTGACATCTTGATTGATTGTTGATAGAAATTTGAGTCATGGACAAGACTTATAAAAGTTCAAGGGCTCCCGTTTATTAGGACAAAGTATCCATACTATATAAAAAGGGTTTTAGAGGATTTATTAAAAGAAGTAGGGTTGAAAAATAATAGGATTAGCTGGATGAGGGATTGCTCAAGGGATGAGCTCAAGTTAAATGTTAAGTAAACGAGTACCCAACTAGCAATAAAATGGTCGTAGATGTAACGCATTAAGGGGTTCAGGTTCTGGTCGGCCTTCAAGAGAAGACAGACGATAAGTCCCTGATCCGTACTTGTGCGTGATAATGTAAGGTCCGAGCCAATTAGGAGCGAATTTGCCTCGCTTACTTCATTCCATATTAGTCACATGTTGATTCTCTTTGAGGATGAGGTCTCCGATATTAAAATCTCGTTCTCTCAGATTTTTGTTATAGGCTCGTCTGATTCGACTTTGATAGACATGGAGATGATTAAGGGCAGCAAGACGATGCTCATCAAGTAACTCTAATTGAGCTAAACGATCTTGACGAAAGTCATCATTGGAAAGAATGTCACGTAGAGAAATGCGAAGAGACGGGATCTGTACTTCGAGAGGTAAGACAGCCTCTGATCCATACACTAGAGAAAAAGGGGTAGCACCCGTAGAGGTTCGGATGCTAGTGCGGTAAGCCCACAAAGCGAAGGGAATTTGAATGTGCCAGTCCCTTCCAGTGTCGTTGACCACCTTCATGAGAATTTTAGTTAAAATTTTGTTGGAAGCCTCTGCCTACCCATTTGCTTGTGGGTAGTAAGGCGAAGAGAAACTGAGCTTGATGCCAAATGAATCGCATAGCTTTTGGACAGTTTTGTTTTTGAAGGACTTGCCGTTGTCGGTGATGATTTTATGAGGGACACCGAAGCGACAGATGATGTGGTTATTGATGAAGTCGACGATCTTATCGGCTTTTGTAGAGACAAGAGGAATAGCTTCCACCCACTTAGTGAAATACTCAGTGGCGGTGATGATGGACTGATGACGAAGAGACGAATGAGGATTAATCTCACCGATGAGATCTAAACCCCATTGTGAAAAAGGCCAGAAATCCTGAGCAACTTGTAAGGCGTGACTAGGGAGATGAAACAAGTTAGCATGCTGCTGGCACTTGACGCATCGCCGAACATAATCGCTACAGTCTTGATGAAGAGTGGGCCAATAATAACCCAGGCGAAGGATGCATTTGGCCACCGAATTTCCACTGAAGTGTCCACCACAAATCCCGTCATGGGCTTGTTTAATGGCATGAGAGGCTTCAGTGGAGGTGAGACAACGAAGAAGGAGGCCGTCGAAACCTCGCTTATAAAGAAGACCGCCTAGCATGGTATAGCGAACGGTGCGTTTGATGAAAGCTCGCCACGCATTGCTAGAGAGGTTGGGAGGAATGAGAGAATGAGTCAAGTAGTCCTCAAGTTGTTTATACCAAACATCTTGTGAACTATAGTCTACAGTGTGGACGAGATTGATGTCAGTGGAAATGTATGAAGGCAATGGCACACGATGTACCATGACATAAATTCTTGATGAGGATGATGATGATGAAGGAATATGAGAGGCAAGTGAAGCCATGGTGTCAGAAAACTTATTCATCGATCGAGGAACAGTCTGCAATAAGTGATGGTCAAAAGATGCAAGGAGAATGTCAACACGGTTTTTGTACCTTTGTAAAATTTCATTTTTGCAGAGGTATGAACCGTTAACCTGATTGACGACGAGCTGCGAGTCGCCGAAGATGTTTATGGTCTTAATGTCTAAAGAAAGGGCGGTTTGAAGTCCCAAAATTAAGGCTTCGTATTCAGCCATATTATTGGTACATTCAAAGTCGAGTTTAAAAGACAGAGGCATGGGCTCCCCTTCGAGAGGGATGAGAATGACCTCGGCACCTCCACCAAGTTGACATTTAGAGCCGTCAAAGAACATGGTCATTTGATAGATGGCGTCATCGGTGGAAAGAGTGGCGATAGACTCATCAGGAAACTCACAGTGAGAAGGTTGATTGTCGGGAAGTGGGGCATCGGCTAATTGATCAGCGATTGCTTGCCCCTTTATAGATTTTTGTTGGACAAATTCGAGGTCGAGCTCATAAAGCAACATGAGCCACCGAGCCATACGTTGATTCTGATAAGGCTTGGAGTGCATATACTTGAGAGGGTCGGTGTGAGTGATGACGAAGGTTTTGTGGTTAAGAAGATAATGGTGAAGCTTAGTAGCAGCAAAGACTAATGCCAAACAAAGTTTCTCAGTATGGGTGTACTGAGTTTCATAGTCGACTAATGTTCGGCTGATGAAGTAAACTGCTTGCTCGCGGTGTTGCTCGTCTCGATGCGCGATCATGGCACCTAACAAATGATTGGTTGCAGAGATATAAAGGTAAAAGGGTTTATCATCTTGAGGTGGAATGAGGACAGGTGGAGAGATCAAATAGCGTTTAAGGGCTTCAAAAGCCTCTTGACAATTCTTATCCCATGTAAAAGAGATGTCCTTTTTAAGAAGATGATGAAAAGGTTGACAGCGATCAGAAAGTTGCGAGATAAAACGTCGAATGGACTGGAGTTTCCCTTGCAGACTGCGAAGCTGCTTGAGATTAGATGGGGGTGGCATTTTGAGGATAGCGCGGATCTTGGCGGGATCTATCTCGATGCCACGAAAGGAAACAATGAAGCCTAGAAGCTTACCAGAGAGGACCCCAAAAACACATTTCTTGGGGTTAAGGTGAACATTGTATTGAAGAAGTCGAGAGAAGATGATTTTGAGAATAGTCAGATGGTCATGACGAAGTTTGGACTTGCCTAATAGGTCATCCACATAGTCTTCCATGATTTTATGGAGGAGATCGTGAAAGATGTAGGTCATAGCACGCTGATAAGTGGCGCCTGCGTTCTTTAAGCCGAAAGGCATGACTCGATAGTAGAAAGTCCCCCATGGGGTAATGAAAGTGGTTTTGTGCTGATCTTCCGGTGTAACCAGGATTTGATTATATCCTGAAAATCTGTCCATAAGAGATAACATCTCATGACCGGCCGTGAGATCAACAAGTTGGTCAATGTTTGGAAGAGGAAAGTCGTCCTTGGGACAAGCCAAGTTGAGGTCACGATAGTCCGTATAGATTCGGATCCCCCCAGTTGCTTTGGTAATAGGAACAATGTTAGAGACCCACTGTGGATAATCGATGGGTTGGATGAAAGAGACTGAAAGAAGACGCTGAAGCTCTTCTTTAACAAGAAGTGCAACACGAGGATGCATTTTGTGAAGCTTTTGCCTAACAGGCTTAGCCTCTGGATTTGTGACGATGTTATGGGTAGCGATTGTGGGGTCAATGCCAGGCATATCGCTATAAGTCTAGGCAAAGGCCTTGCTATGGTCAGAAAGAAATTGGGTATAGTCAAGCTGCTCCTGAGTGTCTAAAGATTGACCAATCTTTAAGACATGAGGAACATCGGAGGATGGAAGGTTAATGTTAATGGTCGATTCATTTAACATAACCTGCGTGTCAGAAGGGAGAGAGCGCTGAATGAAAGAATCGTCAGCACCCATATATGTAAGAATGGCGTCGTCATCTACGCAGTGGATTGTGTTGATGGTTGATGAATCATCGTCTATCATGCTAGGATAAACGAGAGGAAGAGATTTGGGAACCCCGTTGAGTTGATAGGTTAGAGGTTCCAAGCGGATGGTGTTTATGCAAAAAAAAAACTAGGAGGGATGGAAACCACCGACTCCATAGGTGAGGAAGGAAGAATAGGCGAGTCTAGAAGATATTGGTCAATGTCTAGTTCAGGGGAGAGGTTTGTGGAGGCTTCAGTGGGTTCTTGGAAACCCTGTCCATACCGTTTCTTCACATTATCATCATTGGGTGTTTCGACAGGCTGATGAGAACCTTGTTCGTAACGTCCAAAGCTGAAACCCTTCCATGCACACCTATAAAGATAGGTATGTGCAAAGGTGGGGTTGCTAAGAAAAGAGAAATCTGATGTGAAGGTTTGGGGCGAGGAAGAAGGATTTGATTCAGTAGGGGCTTGATCAAGCCCCCCATAGACAAGATTGGTACGAAGGCTAGGAGGACCATAAGAAATGACCATCTCGATCCGACAGTCATAGTTTGGGTGTTGAAGAAGTTGTCCATACTCTTGAGGAGTTTGGAACATATCTAGAGTAAGGAGACGATATTATCCTAGTGAAAGTCTTTGGAAGATGTCGTCCATAGGGTCCTTGGTTGGTAATTGAGAAGAGGATGTGGTGGCGATCGCGGTTTGCGTACTAGTTGACGCTTCTGCGGATGGGGATGAAGTTCGGGTTGATGATTTAAGCGGTATAAGAACGTCGTTTGGGCTATAGGTCATGTTACAGGTTTTAAAAGGTGATGGGTCGGTGGGAATGACATGGATTTGTTTGTCATGTTCAAATTTAACACAACGGTGGAGGGTTGAAGGGACACAAGCCATGGCACGGATCCAAGGTCGCCCTAAGAGGATGTTGTATTGGAACTCTCCTTCGATGATGTAGAAGAGCTCCGGGATTGTGCGTGGCCCAACGCGGATGTGAAGGACAATAGTGCCGATGGTGTTAGCAGTTGTGTCATTAAATGATCTAAGGATTGCGTCAGTTTTTGATACGCAATTCTTTGGAAGGGCCAATTGGTCAAAGGCATGGGAGGAAATGATATTGATGCTAGCACCCCCATCGATCATAACTCGTTTAATATGAGTTCGATCAACGTAGGCTGTGATGAAAAGGGCGGCGTCTTGATCTTCCTCGGTAGAGGTAGGAATCTCAGAATTATTGAAAGTGATGGATGCGATGGGGGATAAAGAATGGACTAAGGCAGCAAGTGGTTGAGGGTCTTCAGTGTGAACCTCAGCTGCCTGTAGGGCTTTGATTAAAGCCTGGCGATGTTGGGGGGAGCTTTGAATAAGGTCATAGAGGGTCATCTTCACAGGCGTTTGGTGAAGTTGTTTTATCATGGATTCTGTGATTGCCTGTGAAGAAATGGGTTGGGACGCACCTAAGATAGAAATCTTGGGTTTTGGTGGTTGAGGTGCTTGGACGAAAGGATAGGTCCAAGGGATAGCGGCTTTTTCTTTCGCTTTGTCCTTCTGTGACCTAGTGGTTACACGAATGGCGTTGATTTTGAAGATAGTTGGTGAAGAAGGGGTTATGGTCTGTTGGATAGATATTGATGCGGTTGATGAGGCTGGATGGGAAGGTGACGAGGGTTGGTCGAGAGTGTCCTCAAGTAGAAGGGTGTCTTTCTCCATAAAGCGACGAACAACAGCCTTGAGGGCACAGCAGGTCTCAGTATCATGTCCTGGTGTGCGATGATATAAACAAATCTTTGTATCATCGAACCAAGACGGTTTTGACTCGAGAGGTTGGAATGGCTTGATGGGAGGAAGGGTAATGCTAGAGGTTTGCAAAAGTTGATGTAATATTAAAGCGTATGAACCTTCTAAGGGGTCCACGCTTGTTGATACATGACGTGCTGGTGACTTCTGCTTAGGGGATGCTGAAGAAGGTTTTCGTACCACCTTTTGGGTTGGTGGTGCGGTAATAGGGGAAGACGGCACTTTCTTTGTGAGAGGTGCCGACTTTTTGAGAGGTTGACTTGTGATTGGTGAAGGAATTAAGGGAGGTGATTTGTATTGGTTAAGAGATGGAGTAGGAAGTATGCCAAGTAAAGTAGAAGGATGAGGACCTAAGATGGAAGGCAAAGTTGACGGTGGAGGAGGGGTTCGCCTTTGTGGTTTGGCAGTTTTCTTGGATTTGGTTGGAAGATTACTTTTGGGCGAGGTTTGGTTCAAGTCCACCTTCACTTGCGGGTGAGTGAGGGCAGAGAGAGGGCGAATGCTAAATGGCTTGATTGGTTTGGGTTGGGTAGATGGAGATTTGGAAGCGGCGGTTTGGTCTTTGTTTGGAGTCTTGGATGATTCTGCCTTGGGAAGATTGGCAGCATGAGATGAAGTGGCACGAGAATGTTGAAGAAATTTAAGATGTTCCCACAATCCCCGATGCTCCACTTTCCTTGAAGGGAGAAGTTCTAATTTCTCCACTAGTCGGGAAAATGGTTGGGAGGACGTTGGATGAAGTTCAGATTCTGGAGAAGATGTGCTAGGTGTGGCAGTAATGTTGGACCCAAAGTGTATGGGAGTTATCACTGGATTGTTGTTGGTCGAAGAAGATGGTGAGTCAGGTTCTTCTCTTGGTGGAGAAGGAACTGGAGAGTGTGACTCCTCAAGTGGGAAAAGGGCAGGAATTATGGTGCCTTCCACTTGTGGGCGAGGAGTAGGTAAGGTCAGGTTCTCCATAGGAAGAAGAAAAGAGGATGGTAAGATCGGTTGCGTCGGTAAAGTTAAGGCATCCTCCAGGATGAGAGGGGTTGGTGGATAATTGACCGGGGAAAGAGGTTCATCCATACGTGATGGACTGGTAGATGAGTTAACCTCTTGAGGTTGGTTGGAGATGAAAGGTGAGACAGTATTGACAGTTTGAATATCATGTTCATGCGTGTTGTCAATTAAGGTCTGGACATTATTATTTTGGGTTGGTGGATGATTGGGAAATGGCTGTTTGAATATGTCGATGCCCTGGTTTGGAGGTGCATTAGGATTATCTAGAATGAGCTCCCCCTTTTCAAGCATATCCTGGACTATGTTTTTGAATGTTTTACAGTTTCCTGTGTCATGTCCCTTGACACGATGGAAATTGTAGAAGTCAGTTTCCCTGTACCACTCAGGGATGGCGCGTGAGGGATCGAATTGAGGCGGTGGTCGAATTTGGGGGAGGTTGATAATCCCCTGTTTGACAAGTTTTTCCAGTATAGATGCGTAAGATTCTCCAAGAGGAGTATATTGTCTTTGCACGTATCTTTGCTGGAATTGACGGGTGGCGCTCTGAGATGTGGACGGTTCGGCTTGATTGGATGAAGAAGATGAGGGTCTAACGGCCACAGCGTTAGCTGCAGCTTTAGACTTAGGATTTGACGATGAGGGTTTAGATGAAGAAGAGTCATTAGTCTTGGAAGTGGGGTTCTTGCTCCGCAATTTGATTTTGTTCTCCTCGATGGCACGTAATTCAAGTTTACGGGACATCGTGAAGGCTTCGTCAAAAGTACGGAAGGTTTGAACCCTCAAAGTAGAAGAAATGTGTTTGGCACAAGCTCGGGCGAAGAGTTCAATGAGCTCAGTTTGCGGTAAGGAAAAGGAGAGTTGGTTGATAAGGCCTCTCCAACGAGCAACGAAATCAGCTACTGATTCGTCCTCAAATTGACGGATGGTGTAAAGGTCTGTGATTGAAACCTTTTTAGTGATATTAATGGAGAAATGGTCAAGAAAAAGTTGGGCCAATTGTGTAAATGAAAAGAGGGAATGGGTGGCAATGGAGCTATACCAGTCGAGTGCAGCACCAGAAAGGGACATAGGAAATGTACGCAAGAGTAATGCGTCATCATGGGCGATAAGGTAGCAGGCATGTCTAAATGCCCGTAAATGTTGCTGTGGGTCTTCCTTGCTTTGAAAGCGTGAAAATTTGGGAAGCTCCCACTGGCTGGGGTATGGTCGAATCAGAACGGAAGGATGAATAGGCTCATTGCAAATTTGCTCGTATGATAGAGCATTGCGTGAGCCGGAAACGGATGTCTCTAAGCTAGACATTTTATCCATCAGCATTTTGATAATGTCTACTGACGGATTCATGGGTGGAGCGCCCCCTAGATTATAAGGTGCTTGAAAGATATTTGGAGGGGCGTATGATGTGGATGGTTGCATAGACGCGACATATGGATAAGTGGTTATGGGAGCAAAAGTTGGGGCCAATGGCACTTGTGTCATGGGGTTGGTTGGCACAAGTTGGATAGGAGCCGTCAAGGATGGTTGAGGCGTGGCTACGCTCGTTGATGGGTAAACGGTTACTCTTGTATTTATTGGTGTAAGAGTAGGGGGAATAGAGACTAGAAGGTTTTGGAAAGGTGTGGGGTTTGATTGAGTGACTTGAGGTTGAGGGAGTATCGGAACCCCCATGGAGGTAGGTTTAGATGGAGAAGTTACGTTCTGAAGGTAAGATACGGTTGGGTTATTAGTGGAGGTGTTGTCTAATGGTTGAATGGTAGGGGCAGTCGATGTGATTCTTGTGTCAACTAAGGAAGTCGGCATCCCATAGATTGGGTTGCCTAGGGAGTCTCGCGTTTGGCTATTGGCGAGATAATGTTGCAAAGCTTTAACGTTAAGGTCTAAAAATTGTGCAAAGTCTTGGTCCCCTTCTGGGACGATAGGAGTTTGAGGCGGGGTTGGGCGAATGGGAGTTCTTTCAGTTTCTGAGTTGAACTCCATTATTGGACTGGTTGTAGGTGGTGAAGGAGGAAGCAGTTGTTGACTAGCGTGGTCAAGAAGGGCCTTGGTTTGACTGCGTGTCAAAACCATTCAAGGCTGGAAAGAGGCAGGTTTCAGAAAACTGTGTCTTGTCAGTCTCAAAAAACCAGAATGGATGATTAGACAGGCAGAAGGTTGGATTTTATGCTTGCTATTTTTTGGGAAAAAGAAAAATGACAGAGACCGACGTCGGTAGAAAAACCGATGTCGGTTAAGAGGACTGCCGATGCCGGTCAGATGACCGATGTCGGTTAATATAAGTTGCCGACGTCGGTTACAGGACCGATGTCGGTTACTGTGTTTTCCAGAAACTCAGAAAAAAAGTTTTTGGAAATGAGGAAAACGTCCTTACCAGCTCAAAAAGACAGATAAAAAATAGAATAGATGATGGTGACAGACAGAGCCTAGCGTTAAATCCCTATAAAAATTTTTTATTAGGATCGTATGGCTTATGCCTTAACAAGATGTTTGAGGAAGTTGGCTATAAGAAGGGTCCTAGAATAGGCAATCTAAAGATGGTTTCAGGTAGTTAAGGTGCTCAAAGATCTGTGTTAGGGTCTGGTACGTGGCCTGGTGCTAAGGAGCAAGCTCCCCTCACTTCACGATTCCAGTGGTTAGCTGGTCTCGCTTAGCCAAGATATACCTCGCCTATAGTTTATACTCTGCCAGAGAACAGAGTTGGCTTTCCCCTTGGTGGTGAAATCCAAGTAGGATTGCCGGGTAGGGGTAAGGTTGTCCGCTGGGTGATGAAATCCCAGACGGGCCTTGTCTCAAGTGTGTTTGATGTTTTATTGAGTGCTTGTGGTCTGGTAGTGTAACATCATGTGATCTACGGTTTATTCAATATGCGTTTAAGTTACTAAATGTGGACTAAAAAGATGCAAGAAGGCAAGAAATGAAATGCAACAAGTTTTAAAGTCCCAAATCGAAATATGATATTGGAATGAAAACAATTGGAGAAAGGGTTTGAAGAGAATGATTTTTCTTTCTAGTCTAGAAAATGCAAGAAAAAGTAAGAAAGAATTCTTTTTAATTTTCCTGCTTATGATTTTTTTTTTTTAGAAAAGAAGGAGATGTGAAGTTTAAGAAGCCTAATGCAACTAAATGAATACAGAAGAAAGGGAACCCACGGAAGGCCCTAAAGGGGTCCCACCGGGCGTGCCAGAATGTTTCTATTCAAAATTTTGCTTTTTTCAGATTTAAGAGAAAGAAGAAACTAAAGAAGTAATGGACAAGGCTTGTGAAGTACCTGGATAAAGACTGCACACCGTAAATCCAGACGCTGTGAATACTCCTCTTTGGCTGTGAAGGAATAACACCTGAAAGAGATAAACACTAAAAACACAAAGAATGTTAGTCGATAAGAGAGTGGATTGCCAAGCAAAAGCTTGGTCCTAGAAGCACTAAGGCTTCTTCAAGGATGACAATCCACTGTTAAGACAGAATATAACAGAGACAGAAAAGAGAAATATTGAAAGATGTGAAAAGAAAAGACTAAAAACAAATGCGTACCTGATAAGCTACAATCTGGTAAACACAGTCGCCGACGTCGGTGGTATTGCCATCGTCGGTCAGAAGGTTGCCGACGTCGGTTTGGGAAGTGACCGGCGTCGGTCGGGGTAATAGTCAAGAGCTTGGTTGCAGGGTTGGTTTCAGGGCTATAGGATAGTCTATGGTCTTGTCTGGGGATCTGGGGTCTGTGAGGGTCTATTTGAGGTCTAAGGGACAAAGAATATTGTCTGGGAATAAACTAGGTAAGTGACAGAGGCGAAAGACGGAGAAAGGCAGATGGACAGGAGAGAGAGCTTTTCAGCGTCTCTGGGAGGAACAGAGAAGATTTTGGTGAAGGATATTGGAATAGACAGAAGACAGAGTATTTGATATAAATAAAATGATATAGAAATAAAGACAACACAAATACTTAGCTGTGTTGAATAGTTGATGAAGATAGCATGCAGTCCCGGTACAAAATGTTGGATACAAGATCTCAGTGCCTGAGAGAAGTTGTCAAGTATGCTGATTCCTGCAAGAAAACAAGATGCCAGAACACCAGAAAGCAAGAGCACCAGAGCTTTGTTTCGCCGAAAGAGAGAGTTACGCCTGTTAGATCACCCGAGATTCGAAAAACTTCTGATTTTGATTGTGATTACCCAGAAAGAGGAAGAGAAGTCTGTTAAGTATAACCGACGTCGGCAATTCTGCCGGCGTCGGCCGATAGGTGGCCGACGTCGGCGGGGTTAAAATGGGCAGAACAAGCCACCAAGCCCATTTTTTATCCGCCAAGTGTTCTTATGCGTTGGAGAATGCCGAGAGTTGTGCTAAATACGCACGGGAGTTTGTTAGGAGGTTAGAAGAATTAGGGAGAGATCTTGAGTGAGTCATAGGGAGAGAATTAGTCTAAGGTGAGGTGTCTAGGCGAGGTGTCCTAGGCGAGGTGTCAAAGGAGGGAGGGGTTAAAGGGGCCTTATTTAATTAAAAATAGATGTTTATTTCCAATTAATAAGACTTAGGTGGGTTAGGGACCAAGGAGGACTAGGAGGAAGAAAGGACCAAGGGTTAGACACTTTTTCGGTGTCTACATTCATCCTTTTGGTTTTCAAGAGGGGGAGGATTGGTCTGCAAATTTAAAGTAGAAGGTGCATAAATGTTTGATGTACTTACTTTTTTGGCAATCACCGGGTCCTTTGACTAGAAAAAAAGAGGGGTTCTTTACTTAGAAATTGAAATTACTTGTTGGGGTTGCTCCTCTATCTTTTCTTTGTCAGCTTATTGGGCTGACTGATTCTCGAACCAAGTGAATACTGCATATGATCCTTCGACTGCTTCACCTTCACTTCTGGGTTCATCTTGATAATTCAAGAAACCAATGTGGGAGTCACCAACTGATTCTTATTGATCCTCCATGAAGAGATCAACATCATTTTCTTGCTTAAACTCAGGTTGGAAAGAGAAATCATGTTCTATTTCTAGATATCCAACTCCTGAGTTGGTTGGAGGCACTTTAAGGGCAAGGTTCCTTTGTGGGGGAGGAAGACAATTTGGCTGCCCTTGATTTCTAGTAGCATTGCCTTGATATGGTTGATTCTGAAATGCCCTCCTTGGGATATCCCAATTAGGAAGAGCAGACATACTTTGGGCCATTTGCTTTTTCAAGGCTAGCAGTTCATTTTCTAGCTTTTGCACCATCTGATCTATGGTGCCTGTAGATGGATACTCATAAGATGAAGAGGATTTACCTCTATTAAGATCTCTCCTTATCTTTCTTACCAAGATAAGGTCATATTCTAGCTCAGTAGCCAAGTCTTGAGTAGCAACAAGGTCTATGTGTCTAGCCCATCTCAACAAGAAACTCACTTCAGGTAGCTGTGAGTTGATGAAGAAACACTTGAGATTCTGAGGTGTCGACTGGGTGATCATGGGAATATTGTGCCTCAGCTTGTCAAACCTGGTAATGAAGTCCCTCATAGGTTCATGGGGCTCCTTCTTCATTTGTGTGAGCTGGGATAGCAAGGCATGTGCATCTTCTACAGGCTTAAACCTTGCTTCAAACTTGGCTTTAAGTGTGTCCCATTCAGTCACTGATCTAGCTTGCAGATGGTAGAACCACTCTGCAGCAACACCTTGTAGGGTCTCCATAAAAAGCCTAACTACCATGTCTTCAAATTCCACCCCTATCACACCATAGGCTATGCTGAAGGCTATAATGTGTTCATCAGGGTGAACTCTCCCATCTCTAAAGAATTTGGGGAAGTTCTTTCTTGAGCTTTGTGGAAGTTCATGTAGGGGTGGAGTCAAATTTAGTGGGCCAAAAGAGTTACCCTAGGGGCCTCGAACTACCATGATTTGATTATGAAAAAGAGGGATAACAAATCTAGGTGGAGTATGTATTGACAAAGCTCTACTAATAGCAGAAATGGATGCTTTGCCTAGTAATAGAGAAGGATAGGGACTGCTTCAATTTGAAACTTGAGGCTTCAAACTGCGCGTGCTTCCCTAATTGGCATGGAGGAGAAGGGAGATGGTAAGGATATAATGATAATGGGTAAGACATAGAACAAATTTGTTAGAGTCTATAATGGATAAGGGTAGGGACTGCTTCAATCTAAAACTTGAGGCTTTAAACTGCACGTTCATCCCCAGTAGAGTCACCAAAAATTGTTGGGTGAATATTTTATTGACCAGCTAACTGGTGAGCAAAATAGGTCTCTTTAACCACAACATAGGGAGATTGGCCGGCCAGATGTGCAGGTTTACTACATCACCAGGGGACAAATCTCTCCTCTCATCAAGGGGAGGTTACCTATAAATATGAGGGGCCTATATATATATATATATATATATATATATATGCAAAAAATAACACTCGGGGGTAGGATAAACCATCCATCTCTCTTTTTTTAGAGATGATGCTCACAGATCGAAGGAGAAATCTTGGGTGATTGGTGAAGGTACTTCTCTTCTTTCAGAAGTAACATTCAGCCAAGAGCCAAATTCTTTCTTGGATAGTAGAAATCCTAGTTAAATGATAGAAGGCACTTCTCTTCTTTCAGAAGTGATTGTTCTTGCAAACAATAGGAATCTTTCAGGTAGTAACAAGAGACTGGTAACCAAGGGCATAGTAACTAGTAGCCTAAGATGTAGCACAAAGTCTCCACCTCGACTGCCCAAGAGTAAGAAATGAAGAACAATGGGGGCACAAAGTCGTCCCAAGGTCCTTTACACAAAAACAAAAAATAAACACACACTGAAGACAACTATGATAGCACAAAGTTTGAAAGTCGCTGGCTTTAGGGCACCTTCCTTATCACTTCCACTAGCTCTGCTTGTTAAATTGCATAAACAAGAATACATTTAGGAAATAGACATAAGAACAATCTCCTAGAATGATACAAGCTATAACAGCACAAAGTCTGAAAGTAACTTGCTTTCTAATTTAAACAAATAAATATGATGAACAGTCTGAGCTCAAAATCTCAGTAATGCCTTTCAATTTGGGTAGAGTTTTGCTTTTGGTAACCAGAAGATCTCCTTTGCATAATGAGAGAAATTACAATGTATAGCAACTATGCAAGGCTTGGCACTCATTCCCATGGGATGGCCCATGCTGCAATCAATGCCTTCAAAGCTCCCTCAGTTATATTTGGAGGGACCATGCTAGGAATAGTGCATTGCCATAACTATGGTGTGTCCATTCCTCTAATATGTCTCTTCTTAGTATGGACTATCTAGTCCTTTTCCTGATGTCTACGTAGCTATCCAATTCGCCATTACTTTATGGAAGAAAAATAGGCTTGCATCCTTGATTTAGTGTGCTTAGAAGTCTACTTGATCCACTATTTCACCTACTAGAAATAACTCTTTTGACGATATTTCTGGTCCTTTGGTCTCATTCCTCTCTCTCTTGTAGCAATTTGAGTCTTCGGGCTCTCTTTTCAGCCAGTCACTTGGTTCTTCCCTTTGGCATTTTGGCCTTTAAATGCATTTGAGTCATCATCCTCCTTAGCAATTCCTTCATGTCTTTCCCACTTGCTTTGGCTACTTTTGAACCTTTGAACCCATGAACCATTAAACTTTGAACTCTTTCAGTTCAAGGTTCAATCGATTCATTGGTTCATCCTTTATTCGTCACTTGTTCTTTCTAAGCTCTTTGATCTTCATAACACTGGTTGAACCTTTGAACCTATGAACTCATTGAACCTTTTGGTTCAAGGTTCAACGGTTCAATCAATTCATTCTTTTTATTTGGCTAAGTCCTTTTGATCTTTTTGAACCAAACGCATTGAACCATTTGGTCATTGAACCTGTTGAACCTTTGAACCAAAGTGGTTTAATGGTTCAACGGTTCAATGGTTCAAGCCTTCTCTTTGATAAGTGTTTTGAATCTATTGAACCTTAAAGTGGTTGAACTTTGAACCTTGACAAATGTGCTTAACTCTTATTGATGATGTTGAACCATTAAACCTATTGAACTCGTTGAACGAAAATGGTTCAAGGTTCAATGGTTCAATGGTTCAATCCTTGCTTAGAATCTTGCCAATGAACTCTTTTGGTTGAACCTTGTCATTGAACCAACTTTGAAATCAGCTAAGTGTTGAGAGCTTGCTTCTTTCCTACAGAGTCAGTAGAAATCAACTTGTGAAGCCCGTAGAGCTTGCGTTGCAGAGTCCGTAGATTTTCTTCCTGAAGAGTCCATAGATTCAAGCCTGTAGAGTCTATAGACTCAAGCCTGCAGAGTCCGTAGATTTTTGAGAAGCTTGAAAAATGAGGAATTTGAATGCTCAAAACAAATTTTGAAAAGGGAAGAGACAATTTTGGTATGGCGAACCAAAATAGTTCATAGGTTGTCCCAAAAATGAGTGATATTTTTGGGGGACAATAGCTGGCTCCAGTTGGGGAACTTTCCTTAGTTAAAATTTTGAAATAACTGAGGGGAGTAGAAACCAAAATCTCCAGTGCCTTGAAGTATGCCATTGGGCTATGGAGTCATGACACCCAAAAAAGAAAGGTGCCAAAAATAAAAACAAAAAGCATAAAACAAAACTAAAGACTATACAATTATACATATGTATAGATGATCTTATTTGATGCCTCAAGATTTGAAGTGCTTCAGATGCTGCCCACTGTGAGACAGTGAAAATGTTGTGCCATCTTGATAAACTAGTAGGAAACCATTTTGTCCCCATAAATGGTGACAGGCGAATGGAACTCTCCACCAGGAAACCAATTTTTTGTGTCTTCCTCTTGGCTCTTTCTTCTTCTTGCCCCATGGCAAGATGTGGTCTTCAAACTAAAAACCATAACTCCTTGCTCTCTTGGCAAAGAGTTCCTTTTGCTGACTTCATGAGATTAAAATTGATGATCATGCGACCATCATTTGACATCTACGAGGCTATTATTGACATTCATGTGATCTTCAACTTTAAGCCCATTAAAACTAAAGAACTTTATGAACTTAAATTTGACATTCTTGTGAATACCATTTGACATAAGCAAGGCAATCATTGATGTCTACGAGTCCATAAAATTAAAGCTCTTTGAATATTTTGCCTAGACAATGGGGCATGGTTTATATCATTTGATAGGTCATTTGATATTATTCTTTAAAACTTAGCATAAAATGATTTAACCTAAGTCTATGGCATGTTCATTAATATGAAATGGACTTAGCTAAAATCATTTTAACCTAATTTATTTTTTATAAACATGTATTGATTAAATCTTGTGCACCTTGTAGGATCAAGGGCTCATGCTTCATTAGGACCAGATGATCCAACATTGCAAAATTGTTGATGACTATTTTAAAATAGCTCCAAGAGCTCATAGGCTTTACACGTGGTGGATGCATGTTCAATATGCAACTGGTGTAAAATACAAAGATCATAAATCCCATGGAGATGCTAAGTGGCACAACCATGGGGCTTGATGTAAAGATGACCAATGACATATGAGGGTTTGAATCATGATCAATGGCCCACATTGATCCTTGGATCTTGATCGAATGGTGCAAAGAAAAAGGTAATTTTTAAATAACAATGGATAGTTCTTTGAAGGTGTTTATGAAAAATTCCATGAAAATTGATAGATAGATGCTAAATAAGTGCCACACAAGCACAAAGCAATAAAATGGAGATCTTGGATACTTGAAAAGGCATGTATGAAATGAAGTCCAAGTAAGTCATCACCATTAAAGCTTTAAGAGAAACCTAAAATTTCATAAAATCCCTAATTTGAGCTCAAATTGATCACAAATAAGCTAAAGAGAGTCTAATTGCACTTCAAGCATAAAATAATTAACCCAGGTACCATTTGAAACACAATAGTAAGTAATTTGTAAAGTTTATTAGCATATTTGCCTCTAAGTCAGTTTAGTTTAGAAATGCAAGTGTATTCTAGAAACTTGTAGAAAAAGGATAGTTGTCCTTCTTATACATTTGTATCTTGTGACTGATTTGTATATTGCCTTATCTTCCTATGAAAGACAATACTACCATTTTATAAAGGGAGAGAATTTTGAGCAAAATTGGTATACATTGAGCAGTTAATACAATCATGAAATTATGAAAATATTGTCCAAGTTCATTTGTGTCAATTGTTACATGGCTTTTCTCTCAATTTCTAGTCTTAACTCTTAAATTTGAATAGTTTCTATGAATTTTGATTTTCATATTTGATTACAGGGTTGTTGATTTGTGCTTATGATAGATTAGTTGAATGATCTTGAATTTTATTTGTTTTATTTTATCTATATTAAAATGTGCAAATGTTATTTGAGTGTGGTAGTAAATATTTAAAGTAAATTTAGTTATTAATTTTACTTCTTTATATCATCCTTGGAGGGTTGCTTGGTGTGTAGTGAGATCTGAGATTATGCTATTTTTCATGATATAATGGTTAAATGCATATTCAGTTATTATTGAAACTTTTTCATAATGTTTGAGGCTAAGATCAATAATCACTTATTCTCTTTTTGCCTTACCCTTATTTTTTTCCTTTTTAACCATATCACTTTAGTTTAGATTTCATTGTAAATGTCCATTTAGATTAGTTGGCAGTTTAATCTTTGATCATAATTCACTAGTATTAGCATAGATACTTATATTTTGCAAAGATTTTATGTATGGTGGCTCTTAACCATCAATTAATATAAATTTTATGGGACAGTTAAACATTTCTTTACTACTATTTCACCATAGGTAACATAATTTGCCAAAACCTACTACTCATGCTCTAAATTCCTAGAATTCTAAAATAAGAAGTGTTCTTTGAACACTAATGACACCTATGATACATTTAGAGGCATCAACAGGATAATAACATAATTATTTGTCCTAAATAAGTCAAAATCATTGAAAATGCAAGTGAAACAGTGTACAATGGTTTGCCCAAAGGTGGTTATGAGCATTATACCCCGATAGTAGCAAACATGGTATGATAACACAATGATTTCCCCAAAGACAGTTATAATCATTGAGAAGATGGAGCTACCCCAATTAAGATAGATAAATAGTATAAAAATATGCCCCAGGTGGGTAGAGGAAAGTGAATGATTTATCCAAAGGTGGTTATAATCATTAAACCTCAAATTGGTGACAACATAATGATTTTCTCATAGGTGATTAGAATAATTGAGAGTGCATGTGGGATGGTGTACAATGGCTTACCAAAAGGCAGTTATAAGCATTGTACCTCGATTATGGCAAACATGATTGATGATTGAAAACATGATGATAACAACTTGATATAGAGGATAAAGATGAGTTGGGATAACCTACTAGTAAGAAGATACTCATCCAAACTAGCAAAGGTTGAAATTATTTTGTTGTTCAGTTAATCTATTTAGGATATGATTGGGATTAGATTAGGAATGTTGCTAATGTCAGTACCAAGGATATATCGATAATGCATTGATAGTGTAGACTTTTTAAATCTATTTTTTTGTAGTAATTGATAGTAGGCATCATGATAGAATGCCATGAGGACTTGGCTAAAATATGCATAAGCACTAACTCTCATGATCCAATACTCAAAGGAAAATAATGCCCCAATGATAAAAACCATGATGATAATGTAGATAAATGAATATATATGGATTCAATTATAAATGAACAAGGAATCACCCAATGAATGCAAATAGACTGAATCAAGGCAACCGTGCTAAAATAAAAAAAATAAGCACACAAAAAACAAAAATGAAACAAATAATAGTTAGTCCAAATGTTAATACAAACAATGTGACATAAACAACATGATGAACATTACCCCTAGAAAATATGCATAACTTAACAAACAAATATGATGGGGGAATATAATAAAAGGAAGGGGTGGCTGAGCTATCTCCATATGCACTAGGCAAGTGGATATTGCCTACATAGTTCCATAGATGATATATCCAAAAAAAACTTTAGTCCAAATGTAGTTCTCCTAGGAAATGGGATAGAAGAAAATGTTGAGAGAGAAAATAAACATGATGGGTGTGATAGAAGAATAGTAATAGTCTTGTAAAACAACAAGTGCATGGGATACAAAGCAAAAAAAGATGGGGAAACTAAGTGAAAAGTGAATTTTTGTGACTTAGTAAGGGTTCTCAGAATCCTTAAGGAAAATAAATGGTCAATGTTTTTGGAATTTTATAGGTACCTCAACTCAATGGAGAAGGACAAGATACAAAATGGTCTAAGCTCACAAAACTGCAAGGGCATAGAAAACTTGAAATGCTCACAAAACAACAAGAGCATGATGGAAAGGGGGACTAAGATGACCTCAAAATGAATTTAACATGGCCCACATAGTCCCAAAATTACCCTAGTCATAGTAGTTCCACCTTACAATAAAGGAATCTAACTAGTATAATATCTAATTTAAAAAAAGGCATAATTGGCATAATGGCATAGTATACATATGAAATGGCTAGTTGTTATGTCAAGGCACAACAAACAAAGGTTTCCCCTAGTTCTCCCATATGCAATTATAACTAGGATACAACTGATTAGATCAATGATACTAATTTTCCCATAGATGGTTATAATTAGTAGCAAGACTAATGAGACACTGATTTGCCCATGTAGGTGGATATAATCAGGATCACATAAATAAACATGATTAAAATGGATAAGAAATTAAGGATGAAATTGCCAAAACTTGTCTTACTACTCCAAAATATTTCCTTTATTTGGAATGCTTGAAATAACTACTAAAAATAATCTGATTCTTCATGTTGAAAGTGTGAAACTAATTAATGAATGAAGGTCAAACATGATAGGTTAGGATGGATCAAAACATGTTAAGGTGAAATAAAAAAAATGGTAAAATGGATAAGTGATAGGCAAAGTGATAGGATGGTAGATTGATAGGGTGGTAGGATGATATGATATAGGATATAATAATAGTATAGTACAAAGAAGAATATTGATAATATGGTACAACTAAAAATGGTCCTCATAGACAATACACCAAGTCACTCAAGTGTAGTACCATTTGAGGTGTATAATGTTCTTAAGATAATTAAGATCATCCCTATCTAGTATGGTGAGCCTGCATGCTTCTATTCCATAAACTACAACACTAATGAAAGGACAAACCCAGTTGGGTTTGAACTTGCCTTTATGCTTCTTTTTAGCCATGATATTCTTTTGGTTCTCTTTGAGGACAAGATCATCGAACTCAAAGCCTCTATGTTTCATATGCCAATTGTATTGGCCATGGAGTTAATTATGATATGCTTGAATTTTTTCACTGCATCCATGCATTTCTCATAAAGTAACTCCAACTCTTGTAGGTGAGCTACTCGATAGTCTTCATCATTCAAGACATGCTTCAGTGAGATGCGTAATGAAGGTAACTCAACGTTAATGGGAAGAATGGATTTAGTACCATAAATGAGTATGGAGTGGCACTTGTGGGATTACAATTATTAGTATGGTATGCCCATAGGACATGGAATATTTGAAGGTACCAATCATGGTTGACATCATTGATAATCTTTTTAAGGATATTGACAATGGTTTTGTTTGATGTTTTAGCCTGACCATTACCTTAAGGGTAATATGTCATGGAAAAGTATTATTTGATGTTGTATTCAACACATATATTTTTAACATCCTTGTTCTTGAATGATCCACCATTATTAGATATAATGTTAAAATGGATACCGTAGTGGTAGATGAGATGGTTGAATATGAATTTGGAAATTTGCTTTCCAGTTACATAAGTGAGGGGTATAACTTCAACCTAATTAGTGAAATATTTTGTGGTGGTAAGGATATGTTTATGGTCATATGATGAGGTGGGACTTATTTTACCAATGAGATCAAGGACCCATGTAGCAAATGGCCATGGTGTCAACATTGGTTTCAAAGTCTTGACTAGGGCATGAATCAGATTAGCATGTTACTGACATTTATCACATCTTTTGACATATGTAGCTACATTTGCATCCATTATTGACCAGTAATAACCCTTACATAAGATAAATTTGGATAATATGGCCCTAATTAATGGGCTCCACATACTCCTTTGTGAACTTTCCATAATGCTAGTATATATTCTCCCAAAGGTACACAATAAAGCAAAGTTTCATCAAAACTATGATGGTATAGGGTTGGTCCAAATAAGATATAATATTGGGAATTGTGGATGAAGGATTTGGTTTGTTTATGGGATAATTTATGTGGTAAAACATGGTTGTTGAAATAGGCATATAGTTCAAAATACCAAGTAGAGCTAGGACCAATAATATTGGAGATCATTGTGACAATCGATGGTTCATGAGTTGACACTAGCAAATTTTCAACAAGAAATTGATATTCCTTGGCTATATTTTTTTATTGAATGATATATCTAATAGTATCAATGACATATGTTGTTATTTTTAATATCCCTTGGTATATGTTCAAATTGGATGTTGAAAATCTATTTCTTTAGAGTGTCGACCATGACCTTGTAGGGAACTAGTTTGTCATCTTTGGTCTGAAAGTGGCTTGTAACCTGATTGATGATTAACTATGAATCACCATAAAACTTTAGATTATGTATATTATATTTTACTTCTTTTTAAATCCTTGCAATGAGTGCTTCATATTCATCCATGTTATTTGTATAAGGAAAGTTGATTTTGAATGACTTAGGGATTAGATCCCCCTATGGAGTGATAAACAAAAGTCTTACCCCTGATCCATGTGATGTGAATGATCCATCAAAATATAGATTATAGTGATACTCCCCAAAAGGTGTGTAAATTATATTCATAATGGATTCATCAATAAATTGAAATGTCAATGGGTTTGTGTTTGCAAGGGGTGCTTTAGCAAGTTGATCTAATGGAACTTATCCCTTGGTTGTTTTTTGGTTCACATATTCTATCTCAAATTCACTGAGATGAATGATTCATTTGGCCATACAACCTTGTAAATATATTTTTAATAGTAGATACTTGAGTGGATCTACTTTTTAAATGACCATGGTCTTATTATTCAACATGTAATGTTGTAGTTTCTGAGTTGAGAAGACCATATCGAGAGAAGCTTTTTTGATGGGCATATAATTGTGTTCATATGTGACTAGTGTCTGGATTAGATAATACACAACATGATCTTTTACATTTTCATCATGTTGAGCTAGAAGTGCCCCCAGAGATTTGTCTATTGCTGATAGGTATAAAATTAATGGTTTGCATGGCATAGGAGGTAATAGAACTAGTGGATTTAGAAGATAGTCTTTTAGTTATTGAAAAGCTTTCTGATAATCCTCATCCTAAAGAAATGTTACACATTTATTTAGTGGGTGTGTAAATGGGTGGAACTTATCATTTAATTGGGATATGAAGTGTTGAATAAACTAGATTTTTCCCTTCAAACATTGGATCTACTTCAAATTGGTTGGTGGTGACATCTCTGTTATGGCTCGTACTTTGGTTGGATTGACTTCTATACCCCTATGAGACATAATGAAGCCCATAAATTTTCTTGATGTGATGCAAAAAACATACTTATTAAGCTTGTGTCTGAATTTGAATTTATGTAATCACTCAAATATCCTTCTTAATGCTTCTGGATGATTGGCTTTGGTATTTGATTTGACTAGTATGCCATTGATGTAGTATTCAATAATGTCATGTATCATATCATGACATATGACTATCATCATTATTTGATAAGTGTCCCCAATGTTTTTAAGACCAAAAAACATAACTTGATAACAAAATATTTTCCATGGAGTGGTAAACATTGTCTTATGTTAGTCTTCTAGTGTTATTCTAATCTGATTGTAACATGAGAATCTATCCATCAGTGAAAGCATCTCATAGCCCACAGTGGAGTCAAAAATTATGTCAATGTTTAGAAATGTAAATTCATCCTTAGGGTAATATTTATTAATGTCCCTAAAATTAGTGCAAATTTTGATTCCTTTTAGCTTTTTAATAACTGGCACTACATTGGAAATCCATTTAGAATAGTTGATTGGTCTAATACATCTCGCTTTTACAAGATTTTCTAACTCTTTCTTGACTAATACAAGAATTTGAGGATGCATTTTGCATAATTTTTTTTTCACTAGTTTGGCATCAGGATGGACTATAAGGTGGTGAACAACCAAGATGGGGTCCAAATTAGGCATGTCAAAATAGGCCCATGTAAATATATCAAAAAATTTCCTCAAAAGGGATGTAAGGATTTCACATTCATCCTTACTGAGGTATGTCCCTAATTTGATTTACTTTGGGTCATCTAGATACCCTATGTTTACCTCTAAAATATCTTCCATTAGAAGGGTTGAACCATCTTTAAGAATAGTGGGAAAATATTTGAACTGTTTAGTTATATTAGAGTCTTCTATTAGGACTAGTTCTTCAAGTTATCCTAGAGATGATGAATTATAATCCCAAAAGGGGAGGGATGATGATGTAATAAATGTTATTATAAACTCCTGAATGATGCGATCAAATGCTTGTTGTTCTTTAAGATTGAATTTAGATCCATAGACAAGTTCATCAGTGTTGGTATCCTAGATGATTTGATCAAAAGCCTATGTTTTTTAAACACTAAATTTAGACCCATAAACAAGTTTTTCATTGGTGGTCTCTTGGTCTATGTTTGAATAAGGTTAAACATCCCTATTTAGTGGCACCTAAAACAAGTTTTCACTACTAGACTAGCCTTTTTATTTACTTTTTCCATAGTCTAAAAGCCCCTCAAAGAGGTTTTCACTTTGGGACCTCAATATTTTATTGATTTGTTTTTGGCTAAGGGTGTTCACCCACTCTCTAAAATAGGCTTTAGGATCCAAATTTATTGATAACCTTGATTTATGATCTCCTAATGGAACATTATCCCTAAGGACTAAAAAATCATAGAAGGCCTCATCATTCTAAAACTTGTCAGTCGATACGTTGGATTCTTTTTGGCCCTAGTATATCATTTGGGGATAATATAATGGTAATGGATTATGATGAATGACATGTCTAAGGTTAAAAATGGAATTATTTTCAAATAGATTAGTTTGGGTTAAGTCATCGAAATGACTATGATTAGACTTTGATTTACTATCAACATCATCATCACTAGTCATTGGTGATGAAACTTGAATAAGATACATGGGGTCACCCCTAGGTGGTTTAAATCTAAGTCCATAGGTTTCTTTGTATCTAGTCATAGAAATCGTCTCAAACATTCCTTGTTGATTTAATTTGAGGCCTCCTTCATAGTCCTTATTTTCCATAATTTGATTACAAATGGGATATTTGGAATTATTGTAACAATCAACCAATTTATCATTATAAAATCATGATTAATCACCTTCAAGAGGGTCATTATTTTGTCTAAAGGCCAGTATGATGTGATAGGTGCTACACTATGCATTTTGCCTTTGCCTTTTCTTCACCATTACATGAGTGGTTTGGATTTTGGTCTTTCAAAGAACTTGGGGTTCTGTGGAAGCTTTGTAATGTGAAAAATGTCATGCATCAAATACTCTCCTAGACCATTAACTAAGATGGAATAGTGATTGGAAATTTTAGGATACTATATGTGGGAAATTGAATCAAGGGTGTCAGGGTTAATGTTGTTGGCCTTTGGTAAATTAATAAGTATGGCTTTCCCTTTATCCTGCTTGGTGATTGAATTCATGTTGAATCAGTAGTTATAGATTTTAAACTCAACCTATAGATGTTTGTAATTCTCATATGGATTTAAATATCTTGGAATATTAACCTCCATCCCTGAATGGGAGAACTTGATTAACTGGTGTAGTGTTGATGGGACTACATGAATCTCATATAACTATTGACCTAATTTGGTCTACATACCAAAAATGTGCCTAGTCCAAGAGTCTAGTAAAAGGAGTAGGATCCTAATTTAAGAGTGACCTAATGTCATAAGGAGTCGATATACCTCAATTGGAGATCATATAGCTTTTATAAATCTTTTAAAACACTTTAATCAAGCTCAAAGTGTGATCTGATTAATCTTCAAGGGAGAGGTCTACAATTTTAAGATGGAAGTGTCCAAGTATTTTTTGTGGTGTCAAAGAACATGAAATAGGTTACAAAAGATTTAGGATACCATTAGAGCCTTGAAGGAATGAGAAAAACATGGACTGTGTAAGTTTAAATAAATAGACCATCACCAAGATGTCATAGAGAAATAAATAGATCAAATATCTTGTGTATTTTATAAGTCCACTTAGAAAGCATTTCCAACCAATATATTACAGTGATATAGAGATCTACATACCAAAATCATCCTCTAAAATTTTCATGCTAGCATGAGTTCTTTAGCTCGATTTATGGAGCCTCAAAGTTGGACCTACAACAAAAGACATTTGCACAAATGTCAAAATAAAGATTGAGTAAAATAAACCCTTTTGAGATTAAATTTGATGGTTTCACAAATGTCAATGAAAGTCATGAAAAATTCATTTTATGAGAGTGTAGATTCCAAATTTAAGCTCATGAATATCCATTGATTTTCAAACAATGGGTCCTAGTAGATCTAATGCTTTGTATTGCATCATACATCTTGATCCGATGGTGTGAGATGAGTCAAAAGCTCAAGGAGAAAAAGAGGCCACCACATGGCATAAACACATGATGCTATAGACTAACAATAGGATCCTAAAATAAATTCACATTTGACACATGGCATAAGTTTGGATAGAGTTGATAAGTCAAGGGAAATATCTATGGCTCTTGCTCAATCATACTGATGAAGATCAATGGTGCATGGATGAGTCAAGATATCAATAATCAGAGTCATGATCGATAAAAAATGAGCAAAGGGTGAGCCCAAGACATTTTTATGAGACTTTATAGGGTATTTTTATATGTAGGTAAATTAAAAATCAAAGGAACCTAGTTTGAGCTTCGTTTAGACTAAACCAGATGGACATTGCAAGATCTAACATCACCATTAAAACTCCATAGGGACACAATAAGTATTTTAGACCTAATATAGATAAAGGGTTGATAATTTAAATGATGAAATGAGACCAAGAATTTCCAATAGAGCTCCATATAGGTAAAATAGGTCTTTTGGACCAAATACAGAGATTGAAGATGGACTAGTGGTTACGAAGCAAAGTCAAGCAGTTTGTAGGTTTCCATAGATACTGTGACTATGTGAAAACCAATAATTGGATTGATTTTTTCCTATAAATGGACCTATGTTTTATATTTGAGAAAATACGAACCATGGATGGATGTCTCACCTATCATTAGGGTCACTTTTTCAATGAGCATATATAATTAACCACCCAAAGCAGATGTGGCATAATTTTGTCAATTCTAAGACATGGTTCTCATAAGTACATCAGATAGATAATGACATGGAGTTCAAAGAAGGATACCTAGTGGTTAGATAAGGGAAATGGGCATTTAATTATTTTACAAAAAAATTCTTTGTTGACAAGGTCATAAGTCAACATCCTAAAACTTGCGCTAATACATCATAGTTCCCTCTCTCTCTTCCTTTTTCTATATATTTTCCAAATTCTACCACTTGTAGTTGTCTTTAAAAGTTTTAGAAATAAATCTATAATTTTTTTTAGATAAATAGACTCTTATGCTTTGGCTTACTTAGGCTATGCCAAAATTTGTATTGTAACACCTTTTGGTGCAATAAAGACTAAATTACATCATTTTGCAAGCTAGATTGAAGTGTGCTCTATGAATTAATGCACAGTAGTTAAGTGAATATATATTCCTTACCTATGTCTAAGTTTTCTCACCTTCATAAAAATCTTGGTAGTTCCCATAAGTCATTATTAGTGAAATTTACAATTTGTTGTTTAGCTTGAAAGTGGACATCTACCCTCTCATGCTATTTTAATAATTGATTCATGCCTTATTGTGAAATATTCATGTGGGACTGATCTTATTTAGTCTTGAATGTGTCTCATTGTGTGTCTTGTGAAATTATAAGTATTCCAATTACTAGTACATCACCTAACTTTACATGTTTTCTTATATTCTTGTATCTCTATATCTCTTTTCCATGTAAGTGTTAGATTAGGTGTAGTTTATATGATAGATCCAGAAGGAAGCTAGCCTTTTTTGGAGGTTTGATCCATTATTAGCATACCCACAACCTAGGATTAGTCCCATGTTAGACAATATTTGAGTAGGAAGATCTTAATAATCCCCTTACTCATCTAGGGTGAAAATCTAGAACACCAACAATTTTGGCATGCCCAGTGGGACTCATCTTCTTTGGCATAAGTGAAGTTTGAAGATTGATTAATTATTTTTGGTAATAATGGAGTTTTATTACTATTTAATAAAAAGGTCTAAGTAGGATAAATTAGTAAATAATATTCCTAATTAAAGATACTAATTTGTGAAATTAGATTTTAATTATACTTTTTCTAAAAATAGAAATGAGAGAGAAAAAATTAAACCTAGCTTATTCTAGACTATTTCAACTGAAACAAGGTCTAAAAATTTTCATACAAGACTAAGACAATATCAAAAATAGGTTTTTTAACTTCATTATTATATTGGAAATGAGTACTAGAATTGGACACCCTGGGTTCTAATGCTGTAGTCCTTCTCTGGTGCTATTGTCCTCAAGATATAAGCTTTCTAGGTTTTATTTACCTGCTTAGTTTGAGCCTATGTACCAGATTTTAAGTCTTTGATATTGATAGATGTTTTTATAGAGATTATTATTCATGTACTTGTCCTTTATATGAAATTAAATGAACTTGGGCAAATAAGGAAAATAGGTTAGTGTGTGTAAGATGCATTGGATATGCTTCACACCCTATGTGTGGGCACATTGCCTACATACCAATACTCTGAAGAGGGATCAATCCATATGTAGTTCTCCCTTTAAGAGTGTTTGGTGTAATAGTAAATGAAATTCAAGAAATGCTAAAATTAGGTATGCTTGAGATGGTTAGGGACTAGTTTGAAGACTTTATTTATCTTGAAAGTGTATAATTTGGCTGTATGCAAAGAATAGGAAAAGGTTATTGAGTGGTCTTGTATTCTTGTTTGCTTGAATGATATTTAAAAAACCCTTTCCAAATGATCTTTTAATTGGATTTTATAGGGATCTATTGGTCATGGGTTAGATGAACTAGACTAGGCCAACATAATGGACAAGAGGAATCAAGGAAAAATGGTAACCTAGGCTCAAAATGTGATTGGACATGAGCACTAAAAAGGGGACACCCTAGAGTCTAGCGCTACTATCTAACTTTGGAATTGTTGTCCTAGGTAGATGAGACCTAGGGGGATGGATTGGTCATGAAGAGAGGGTCCTGACTCAGTTGGGGTCAAGTCTAAAATGCCACAAATGATTGAGAATTAGTGAAAACAAGCCTAAGAGGGTTATGAGAGAAAGTAAGAGGGACCTAAGGATTGGGTGTCTTTAGCCATGCTCAAGTTACCAATTTTTGCATTTTATATGACTACATTTCCCCCCCCCCCCCCCCCCCCCTTTATTCTGGTGATGCAACAAATTGAAATACTAGGATAAAGGAAAATAGAAAGTGTACCAAAAATTACCTATAAAGGTGAAGCCCATGAATCTTGTGTGATTCTAAGTAATGCTAGGTGGTGCATATAGAGCCCATTATGAAAGTGTGAATCTATGAAAGGAAATAAAGAGTAGATTAGTTCTTATTATATGTGATATAAAATAGGAATGTACAAATTTGGGTAAGAAAGAGAGAAAGGAAGAGAAAGGAATGAATACACCTCACCAAATACGTGAACCAATACAAAACCTATTATGATACTATGTAATGCTGAGTAATGCTAGATGTGATAGATGATGCTATACCAAAAATTATATCAAGAAAAAAGTTGAGTGCTCAATTCCCTAGAAAGTGGCTCAAGAATGCAAAGGCTATCCCTTTGGATCCATCATCACCTACTAAGTGAAGGTAGATGATCATGCGTGTGATAATTGATGTCTATACTATGTGTCCAATCCCTTTGAATAGGTGGCTCAATAATATAAAGGCTATCCCTTTGGATCTATCATTACCCCATGAAGTGAAGCTAAGAGCTAATATCAATATATATGAATTTATATATCAAATGAGATGGCTTCTAAATCTTATGAATGCTTTATAAATTTGATAATGTAGCATGGATATCTAAATGTGTATTAAAAACTAGGCTAATATTGGCTAACTCAAGAAAGATGGAGATTAGGCTTGTATGAAAGCCACTCCAAAATGATGCCAACCAACTACATATGAAATACGGTATGAAACTACTAATAATTCCTAAATGATGCTAAAAATTGAAAGAAAATAAGCAAAAGTAATATGCAATCTACCCCCAATCACTGGTGTTTGAAACATGGATTTTGATCTAGAAGTTGTACCAACTGTTATATCAAAAACTAGAAGTGAGGACCAATCATGCCATGCATGATTTCCCCTATGTTTGGATTCTTTGAGAAAATTATTCTAAAAACTATTGATCTATACTAGTTTGATTATACAAAATTGTAGCCAAACCTACCTTTCTACCTACTTCTAGAAAACCTACTTTTTCTGAGGTTTGGACAAGGTCACTAAAAAATAGGACACCTAGTGTCTAGAATTATAGTCTAGCCTCAACACTATTTTCCTAGGTTGAAACTTATCACTATTCTAGAATCTTGACTGTCTACCTAGTCTATTCTGAGTGTTTTATGATTGGTTGTTCTAAAAATAGTTTTTTTCAACCAATAGGAGCTCTAATCTTTGTATCAAAACCCCTGTTTATTTCCACCTCTTTTGAGGGTAGGAATAGGTAATCTATAATGATTTCCCTCAGAATAAAAAACCCTATAAGTGTGTTAAGCTAAAAATATACATAATATATCAATGATAATCAACAAGATATCTCAATATACAACATGGTTTGATTTGAGAGATTATTAGATCAATAGGGATATGCCTAGATAGATATAACAATGTAGTAGCATCTGTAATATACTAAACTATAATTTAAAGTGTTTAGTTAGTTTTATTAGTTGTTAGTTGGAGGGATAAAGCATGATGTCCATCATGGCATCTAAGAAAATAGGAAAAATGCATGATATGGTCATGGCATTATAACCAATCAAAATCAATGAAGCAACAAACACACCAAGCAATAAATAATATGCATAAAAGGGTGGCCAAGGGGCCAAGTAAATAAGGGACATGGGCACATGTCACTCTAACTAGAAAACAAGCATACAAGGCATGTTAAAATGCCATATACACATATAATTAAAATAAGCAAGTTGGTGTGGAAGCCACAATCATGTAGATGAGTACAAGAAAAAGACATTGGCAAATGTACTAAGGCAAACACATTAATAAAAGAGGACATTGGAAAATGTCCTAAGGCACATACAGGGGACAAACAAAATTTAAAAATGCAATCTAACAAGCTATGTTAAATAAGAAGAGAAGGAATGTAATAACTAGAAAGATAGAATCATATATAACAAATAAAAGAAAAAGTGAAAGTATGCAAGACATGTTTAGTACAAGACTAGGTATATGTTAAAAAATACATAACTGCTAGATACTAGTGAAATGTTGATATAATAATTAGTGTAATCTAGTAAGTAATGTACATCAACATGATAACTTGGAGTATGTAGTGTAAGAATGACATAACTTGGATGGTGTATTCATTTGGAATATGCCCCTAATGGGTATGTATATAAAAGTGTGTCTCGAATGTAGATGTAGGATGCCCCCTCAATGGGTAGAGTGAAGCAATCAATGATCTGGATATCACTACACACACTCAAAGAAGATCAAGTGAAGCATGGTAATGTAGATAAATTGACATACAATAAAATGAAATAACAAATTTAAGTCCTAGCATAGTAGTAGTATTGTAAATCATGGATGATGCATACAATCAAAATGTTTGTGTTATTTTGACATTTTTGAATGTTTTTAGATTTTAAAATGTTATATTGTTTTTATATTTTGGAATTTTTGAACTAGGTATAATCAAGCAAAAAAATTTATGTAAAATCAAATATGGAAAGAGATGATACTAACTGATGAGTCTCATACAATATTCCCTATCATGGTGTCCTATATTAGGGAGTGGAATCATGTGTGATCATGAAACAGGATGGAAATACTAAGGCCGTGGCTCTAAAAAATATATATGCTATAAATGGTCTAAAATATCTGATGTAAACACTAACTGTGGGGTCCCTCTATAAATTTTAGAATTGGATGAAATTGTAGGGTTTATAAGGACCCTTCTAGAAGTAGGAGAATCTCTCTCAACATGTGATTTATATGGAAACACATGAGATCTTAATGAAATTGCTCTAGGTTTGAATACTATAGATGGAAGCTATCTAGATTACTAAAGTTATGGAGGCATATGAACCTTCTCTACTGGTAATGGATGCCTCAACTACGTCTGAATCTGAAGTGGAAGAGGAACTAAAACTAGAGGAGAAGCTGAAATTGGTGGTGAAATTGACACTGGTGGCAAAACAAAAATTGATGACTACAAACTTGTACATGGATCTAAAGTGGGGAGTGGTAACTCATATGGAACTCTACCAACTATAATAACCTGACTATTATGAATGAATTTCATGCATCTATGAACTATATAAGGTACTAATCTAAGTTTTTGAATCCATGGTTGACCAAGTAACATATCAAAAACTCCTACATTGGGAACTATAGTGCATGGTGTGGCCACATGTGTAAGACCAACATATAGTGGAAGTATTATCTCACCCAATGAACTTTATATATGCCCACTAAAACCATTGATAATTATGTCCATCAGAGTGATATCCTACTCTGAATAACCCAAATGCTATAGTAGTGTCAAGGTGCACATGTTAAGACTGGGACCATTATCAATAAGCACACTGTGAATAGGTTGATTATGAATGTGAGATCTGATAAAGAGTGCATGATAATCTAAATCATCCTCAATGATATCATATTTTGAGAAGGAGATAGAAGGTTTGGCTAGAACTCTAGAATTGTATACACCGATCATGTTGCTCAAAGGTTGTAACTCAATTGAAGGTTCCCTATATGTATTTGGTGGTAGATGTGCATGATATACATGATGAAACCCTAATGTGTCACCTGTATCCTATTTTGATTTTTTTGGAAATGGATCTAAGAATATTTTCAATGCTTTATCCTATGTTTATTTTGTTAGTGGAGGCTCAACTGATGTGCCAAGATCAATAACATTTGAATCTATTAGATTTTATATCTTGTGCTTTAAACTAATGCATTTGTTTGTCATATGGCCTAGTGCCTTATGGTAGGCACCAAATACCTACTAATCATATCCCTTTTGAAGAGCCTTTGTTGGATCAAATTCACAGATAGGAGGGAGAGATGTGATATTATAATCCAAAATTTGTTATAAAACCCTAGCTGGAGAAATTAGAAGATGTGAAAAAGTATGCCAAGGGGGTGCTAACAAAACTATTCATTGAGGAGGCTCTGAAGCTGCATTAATTGTAGATTGATTCTGACCTTTAGTATCATTAAACTTGACCTCATATGGGACTTTGTTGTTACTCTTATTAGTTGTGTCTAATGTATTAGTGTACTTTAATTTGCCCATTTAAATTAGTTTGACTTATCTTTCCTTTAATATGTGATATAATTTAGTGAAGGAAGAGAATCTTTTGAACATATTTGATTCATGAAGTGCTAGTATATGACTTTGTTTGAAAAGGTCCTATAACTTCGAATTTGCCATGGGGCTAGTCATCTTAGCCAAGATGGTCTTATACCAAAGAATATAATCTGTGAGATGCTCATTTGGTCATTTTTTCAATTCAGTAATTTGAGCATATGAAACCTTATCACTAATGTTGATACTGAAGTGTGTTAGGAACATGGCATCTAAAGTATTGAAAGCATTGACTGATTGATTTGGTAGACTATAGAACCATTTTAAATCACAATCTTTTAGACTTTGTAGAAATAACTTGGTAAGTAGCCAGTCATTTGGTACATAATCCAAGCATGTTGCATGAAAATATCTCAAATGTGTCTCTGGATCACCCTTTCCATCATAAAGAGTAATCTTAGGTTGATCAAAACATTGTGACAAGGGTGTAGAAGCAATGTGATGTGCTAATGGTGTATGGAAAAGAACAAAAGAATCCAAAGCCTATGTAGGTCTAGTGGTACCTTGCTCAATATGTATCACCTTGGATTGAAGAGCTATTATCTCTTGAATAATGGCTACCACATCAGGAGATAGAGATATACTAGCTATAACTGGTGGCATAGAGGTAAGTTGGGTTATTATATGGGGTTGTTGAGACATAATTGCCCCCATGGTGTCATTTGTAACTGGTTGATCTATGGTTTGAGAATATTGACCATTATTCACTTTTTGTTGTTCCTCCTATAGAATTATAAGCATGTCATCTTGCATATCCAGATGTTTGGTTAAGAGTTCTTGAAGTTCTCTTTTATCAATTTCATCAAAACTGGTATATTGGGGCATTGTTAAATTAGGAAAACAACTTGAAATGTGTTTAAATTTTTTGCAATAAGTGTTAATAGGCAATGCGCTAGAAAGGGAAAGTACTAAATATAAGAAATGTAAGGTCCTAAAAATAGTGAATTGGAATTTGCACAAAAAGGATACTAAGCTGGAAAACATGTAAGGTGATACCTCAAGAAGCAAAATAGGAGCTAGTACATGCTACTAGGGGTTTTTCAAAAATATTTTTGTAAAATACTATGAATTTTTGAAATTGAAATTAAATTTATGAGTTAAGTATTCAAGAAAAAATTCAAAAATATATGGGAAAATTCTTGATTTAATAAGACCTATTAGATGGAACTAGGGTTTTGAGAAAAATATTTTTTTGAAAATTATAGATTTTTTAAAATTTGAAGTGGTTTTCTAATTTTGATATGCAACTAAAAATTCAAAAAATGATTGGAAAATTACTAGAGAATTATTGGGAGATAGTTGATGTAACTAGGGTTTAAAATAAATTTATTTTAAAATTTACTACAAAATTTTAAAATTTAGGATAAATTATTGATATATATATATATATATATATATATATATATATATATATATATATATATATATATATATATATATATATATATATATATATGCAAGTAAAAATCATGAAATTATTGTATTAAAGCAGGAAAATTAATGGGACCTATTGTATGCAACTAGGGTTTGAAATAAATTTATTTTAAAATTTACTACCAAATTTTAAAATTTGAGAGGAATTTTTTATTTTAATATTTAGGAATTTTTTAAGAAATTAATGGGAAAAATTAGTTAGGAATTTACCCTAGGGTTTCCAGGGTTTTTATGTGAAATTCGAAGTAAGTTAGGTTCACTAAATGATTTATTATTTTTGGTAATAATGGAGTTTTATTCCTATTTAATAAATAATTATAAGTAGGATAAATCAATAAATAATGTTCCTAATTAAAACTATTGATTTGTGAAATTAGATTTTAATTAGACCTTTTCTAAAAATAGTAGTGAGAGAGAGAAAATTAAACTTATCTTATTATAGACTGTTCCAATTGAGATAGGGTCTAGAAATTTGCATGCAGGACTAGGGCCCTATCATAAATAGGTTCTTAAACTTAATTTCTTGATTAGATAGGAGAACCAAAACTAGTCACCCTAGGCTTTGGCACTATAGTCCTTCCCTGACATTGTTGTCCTCAAGATCTAATCTTTTTAGGTTTTGTTCGCCTACTCAGTGTGAGATTGTGTACTATTAGTTCTTCACTATTGACAAAGCTTCCTATAGAGCTGATTCTTTGAGTACTTATCTTTTTTATGTAATTGAATAAACTTGGGAAAATAGGAAAAAGGGGTTAGTGTGTGTAAGATGCACTGGACATGACTCACACTTCATGTATGGGCACGCTGCCTACATACCAATACTTTGAAGAGGGATCAAGTCATATGTAGTTTTCCCTTTAAGAGTGTTTGGTGCAATATTGAATAAAATTCAGGAAATAATAAAATGGGTTATTCTTGAGATGGTTAGGTACTAGTCTGAAGACTTGATTTAGCTTGAAAGTGTATAGGTTGGTTGTATGCAGAGAATAGGGAAGATTGCTTCAGTGGTCTTGCTTGTATTCTTGCTTACTTGAATGATATTTGCCAACCCCTTTTTAAATGACATTTGAACGGGATTTTATAGGGATCTACTGGTTATGGGTTAGATGAAACTAGACTAGGCTAACATAATGGACAAGAGGAATAGAGGAAAAATGATAACCTAGGCTCAAAATGTGATTTGATAGGAGCATTGAAAAGGGGACACCCTAGGGTCCAACGCTACTACCCAACTTTAGCACTATTGTCCTAGGTAGATGAGACTTGGGGGGATGGATTGGTCATGAAGAGAGGGTCCTATCTCAATAGGGGTCAAGTCTAAAAGGCTATAAATGATTAGGAATCAATGAAAATAAGCCTAAGAGGGTCATGAGATCAAGGAAAAGGGACCTAAGGATTGGGTGTCTTTAGCCATGCTCAAGTTACCAATTTTTGAATTTTATATAACTACAAAGGTTGAGAAGAATAAATTTCAAAAGGAATAGACATCAATCATCAATAAAATTTGTATATCCTTCAAGTTATAAAGTTCACAGCATCTTTCACATAGTGTTTTCATGCCAAAGGTTACAACAAGATCATCAAGTAAAGGTACTCCTTTTGAACATATTTAATTTCCTTATACTTCTTATAAAAGATCAAGATCTAGTAGGACAACCCCTTATATTCAAAATAATCATTCATCTACTAGTTATCTTATTTTTTTAGTCTAATCTATTATTCCCATAATCCATATCCTTTTTACCTAAATGGTTGTCATGAATCAAGTTTTTGTTCCATTCAATAGGGGTAGTCCCTTGAATTTAGCCCAATATAATGACATCCATGTTTTTTCCCTAAAAATTATCCTTTTCTTCTTAGGAGAATGGGATAAAACTACTGCTATTGAGCATATCCAAGATGTGACCAATCTATGTTCTGTCTATGATGTTACTCAAGATAATGTGGCTATCAGACTACTTGTTTCCTCCTTCAAAGGAAAAAAATTGAAATGGTATATGAAATTTACTATGACTTTAATTTCTATTTGGGATGAGTTAGGTGCAACCTTAGTTAGGCAATTTGAAGATAAGTTCGATAATCAATTCTTGGTTGAACAACTGACTACCATAAAAAGGTACTCCCATGAGTTCATTTTAATTTTAACCTCAGATTCAAAAAGACATGGACTAAGATCCCTACATTAGTTAGACCATCTCTAGATTATACATTTTTATACTATCTTAAGGTTCTTAATTCTAATATAAGTGTCATGATACAGTCTATGGGTGGTAATACCTTGCCAAATGCCTATAAAATTAAAATAAAATTAGAAAATAGCTTAATACAAGTTGGTAAACTTACTCCAAGGCCTATAATGCCTATATTCCCATAATTTCAACCTTTTCCTCCTCCTCAAATTCCCTAATTTCCATCTATAGATCCTATCCCATCTCCAAAATTCTAAGTTGTAGTCCCTCTTAATCAATCTAATGATATTGGTGATCTGAAATTCATGTTACAAGCTTTTGGAAATAAGATTGTTCAACTCAAAAGACAACATTACCAAGGTAGATCTTATCAAGAACAAAACCATAATACTTATCAATCCTTTAGTAACCAAATACCTCCTTATCAAGGTTTCAAGGACAATAGGAAACCTTATCAAAATCAAAGAGTGATAACCTAAACTAAGCCATATGCAACCCTTGATCTTAATATACCTTCTAGTTCAAAATATATTGTACCTCAAAATAACTTGATGCAAGATTTAGGCTAGTATCCTTCCAATCTAAATGACACCCAAAACCAAGCCTTGGTATCAAAAGATATTAGTACTCCCTAAATGACATAGGAAGAGTTCTCTCTCCAAGGTGGTCAATATCAAGACATGAATATGGCATTCCAAGGAGAATCTCAACAAGTTATAGGGTAAACTAATGCTATCAATGTTAATTGGAAATTGGATGATCATATTGCATTCAACTAAGTTAGTGAAATTAGCAACACAAATGGTCAAGTTGTAATTCTAGCTAAAGCTAAAATAAGTGCAGTCAAGGAATCTCAATATTTGAGCAATAATTCTAGTGTTCCTAATTTTATTTCCAAGAGTTTAAAGGATAAAATTGTTCTTCCTATATCACAAAAGATTCATAATGTAGAAATAGTGAAGGTTTTCCAAATGCCTCTAATTAGAGAACAACCAGTGGTTCAAAAGTTGTAGCCAAAGGTCAGTGGAGCCTCATTCAAAATAATATATCAAATGAAGAAATAAAATGTTGGAATTATCATGTGGGATTACATATCCATTATAGGATAAAAGTACATGCTTATTCAAGAGCTTTTATATCTTAAGGTATTTAAAAAACCAGTTGAGAAACAAGGAGTTGTCTTAGCCAATTCAAGCTAGTAAATCAAGCAACCTAATCAAAAAGTATATAACATAACAAAATTGGACAAAACCAATTTAAAATAAAATAAAAACCCTCCATTTTATCTCTATTTTATAGTAGGTGACTACTTAGTCCATAATTATATGGTACATAATGGATCTAGTAGCACTGTCATGCCCAAACAAATTACATAAAAGCTTGGTCTTATATATGAGCCAAATACCAAAGGATTATTAAAATTAGATGGGTCACCAATAAATGTAATAGGCATAATAAAATATCTAAAATTGACATTACATGCTTGCCCCAATGTTATTAATTAGTAAGATGTAGTTGTAGTAGACTTACCTCCCTATTTTGATACGTGTCTGTCAAGAGACTTTACATAAAAGATTGGAGGATATTTGTCAGCTGATTGGACCTATTTAATGTTTAGGATTAGGTATGGTAATAATATAACAATATGTTTTGAACTTATTTAAATATTTCATTTGGATCCATAAATTCCAAGTATGGTGAATAATAATTGTGTTATCTCAGACGAAGTACTAGAAAATAGTGAGGTGGAAACTTAATCACCTCTAGATGGAGTCCTAAATATATTCCTTGATTAATGGGAATTTGATTTACATGGAAAATCCCTATAAGTTAATTGAAAAATAAGGACTTGGTGTTTATTATCTTCATGAAAATGATGCACCAATTCTAACATTGATGAAAGATGATCAGCCTAGTGATGGACTGTGGCAACTATATTTTGTGTGATCTAGGAAAAAACATGGCATTGGAGCTAGAATGATGTTAATTTATATAGTGAATTAAGGTATTTATATTCTCTAAAATTTTATTTTAGCTATTTAAATAATTTTACTGAATATGAAGCACTAGTGCATGGTCTGCAATGGGTAAGAAATATGAAGGTCAATTCTTTACAAGTTTTTGGAGATAATGAAATGGTAATTCACCAAGGAGAATTAATATATGAAATAACCAAATACTTAGGTCATATAATCATAGAGTATGGGACCTAGTTGAATACTTTCAAGATTTCAATATTTAGGCCATATCAAGAAATAAAAATAAGCATGTAGATAGGCTAGCTACTATTGGGTTATAATTTAGTATCCCAAATGACATAAAAAATGAAAAGATTTACTCACACATAAAGACAGTTGTGGAACCGTCTATCCTAGACAACCATGAAAATTGGCAAGTATTTGAAGATGATAGTTAGATTGTTAGATTCTTACAATAGGAAGCTGAATTCTCCTCAAGTAACTATGACAAGCATTTGCATTTATATGGTGACCAGATTATGCAATTAAAGACAAAAAAGTTGCCTAAAGGGTTGGTCACCCTTGAAAACATATTCAATAGAGATGCTGAATTGAGAAAACAAAAGTTTTCTTTGTCAACCAAGTAAGAACATTACAAAAATGTTGAGATTGCCATTGGCATGAGCTTAAAGTTGGGCAAAGTTTGTACATCTTTAGAGAAGGAAACTTTTATTGAGTTATGTTAAAATTTTGTAAATTTTTTTGCATGGTAATACAATGACCTTAAAGGATTTGATCCAAGTATAACTCAACATACCATTGAGCTAGAAGATGAGACTAGGCCAATTAGATAGAGACAAAGGCCTATTAACCCAAATCTTGAACCTTTGATGAGATTTGAGCTATATAAGCTCATTGAGTCAGCTATAATATTTTTAATTAAGTAATCAACTTGGGTGGGAAACCTTGTTCCATTATGAAAAAATAATGGTGAAACAAGGCTATGCATTGACTTTTATGACTTGAACAAGGCCTCTCTTTAATATCATCACCCATTGCCATCAGTGAAACAAATTTTATAGCTAGATGTAGGTTTAGAAAGGTTTTCTTTATTAGATGGTTATAATGAATATAACCAAATTTTGGTTAAATAAGAAGACCAATTCAAAACAAACTTCCCCACAAAGTGGGGGACATTTGCATACAAAAAAATGCCTTTTGGCTTATCCAATTCTAGAACAACTTTCGTAAAAGCTATGGACCTGGCATTTTAGGGTCTCATCAACAAGTTTATACTTTTTTATCTGGATGATATAATAGTGTTCTATAATAGTGAAAATGAGCATATGATTCACCTCAAATAAGTGTTTGAAAGGTGCAATGAATTTGGAGTGTCTTTGAATCCAAAAAAAGTGTGTTTTCTCATTTCATGAAGGTAGGCTTCTTGGACATGTAATTTCAAAATATGGTACAAGCATAGATCCTAACAGGATAGAGTCAATTCTTGCACTTTCCTTTCCTAAGCATAAGAAATCCTTGTAAATATTTTTAGGTAAGTTTAATTTCATTCGAAGATACTTTTTAAATTTTTTTACTTTAGCTAGGCCACTCACAACCATGCTAAACAAGTTTCAAAGTTTAAGTTGGTCTAAAAGAGTAAAAAGTTTTGAATAAATCAAGAAATCTATATCCAATGATCATACACTTTTGAGCCTTGATTTCACAAAAGATTTATTCTTATACACTTATGTTAATATTGACACAATTTCAGGTGTTCTCATGCAATAGAATAAAGAGACTTCAGAGCAACTAATAGCCTTTTTCAGTCAAGGCTTAGAATAATATGAAAGAAGGTATTATTTTATTGAGAAGAATGTGATATTAGTCATAAGGTCTCTTAAAATGTTTAGGTACTTGTTATCTAATAATAAGATACATATGATGGTTTTACATCCAAGTGTCAAAGATTTCCTTTTAAACAAAGATATAATTGACAAAAGAGATAGTTGGATAACCAAGGTCATGGAATATGATATTGAGATCAAGGTCACAAATTTGGTTAGAGGAAAAGGACTCTGTGCACATCTAGCCCAAGACTTGTAGGAGACTAATGGGATGGTTATGGTGTTAAATGATTAAGAAGTTAAAACTAGTCAGACCTCACCTTCTAGTTGGTTCTAAGACATGGTAAGATATCTAAAGGTTGGTATTTATCTTTCTCATCTGAATCCTTTAAAGAGGAGATATTTTAGATTGTAATAAATTCCTTTTTTGTTGTTGATAATGGGTTGTTCAAAAAGGATATCAATGGCATATTGATAATATGTATAGAATTGGGTCAAACACATAAGTTACTTGAGTATTTCCATGATGGACATGGTGGAAGACACTATTTATCAAGGATCACAACCCATAAGATCATGAGAGGTGGGTATTATTTACAAATTTTATTTGGTGATTGTCATGCATCGATCATGAAATGCAAACAATGTGCCATGTTTATTGGAAAGATAAAGCATATAACCTTACCTATCCAACCAATTTCAGTGAATCAACCCTTTAACCAATGGGGATTGGAATTTATTGGTCTTATTAATCCCCCTTCAAGCTTAGAACATAAGTGGATCCTAACTGCCATAGATTATTTTACTAGATAGACAGAGGTAATAGAATTAAAAGAAGCCAATGAAACTAATGCTTTAGACTTCTATGAAGGTTTGATTACTAGGTTTGGGGCCCCTTCAACCACTATTTTTAATAACTCTATGGATTTTTAGGGTCTAAGATCAACCAATGGGAAGTTCAACATAGTATTTTTCTCAGTACCTCATAAAAATATTGTCCACAAGGGAATGACCTTGCTGAGTCCACTAAAAATAATTTATTGAAGATCATTAGGAGGAATATTAAATAAAATCAAAGATCATGGCATGTTAAATTGAATTCATCTCTGTAGGCTGACAGGATCACCTATAAGAGGTTAATTTCCAATTCTCCATACAAGCTAGTATAGGGTAAGGAAGCAAGAATGCCTATTTCTCTTGGATTATCTACTTTGGAATTAATACATCAACTTGATATTTTAGATAATGAGCCAATGGAAATAAGATATGTTGAGCTCATAAAGCTAAAAGGGACAAGACATAAATCCATGTTGGCCATGAAAGCCCATCAAAAAATGGTGAATAAATATTTTGATAAAGGAACTTCTTCAAGAAGTTTTCAATAAGGAGATTTGGTCCTCAAGTGGGATGAGGATAGAGCTAATTTAGGATGGCACACAAAATTTGATTGTCTCTAAAGTGGTCCATACATAGTCTCCAACTTTAAATCCCATAATTCTTTTCAACTCATAAGGATGAATGGTGAAGAGCTTCCTATCCTATTCAATAACATACATCTAAAGCACCACTATTAAGGAAACTAAGTCCCCTATACATAATTAATTATTTTGGATTATCTATAAGTGTTTTTATAACACATTAGTTTCCTATATTTTGTCCCAAATAAGTGATTTATTACATAGTTGTTTGATAGGTTAGTTGCCTTTGCTTTATTAGGTTAGTTTTCCTTTCAAGTTTGTTTCTTTCCCTACTTGTTAGAATTATTTGTCTTTAAAAGTCAAAAGGATATCTTGTAGTCTTGTAAATGGTCCATATGTTATGTAAAAAATCAAAGAGCTAGGTATCTAGATCAAATTCTCGATCATAGTAAGCATGCTACCTAGCTAAGTCACCAAAGATGTTGACCAAATTTGGTCTACATACCAAAAATGTGCCTAGTCTAAGAGTCTAATGGAAGGAGGATGATCCTAATTAAAGAGTGACCCAATGCCACAAGGAGTAGATAGAACTCAAGTAGAGATCATATAGATTTTGAAAATCTTTTGAAACACTTTAAGTAAGCTCAAAGTGTGATCTGATTGATCTTCAAGGGATATGTCTAAAATTGCAAGATGGAAGGGTCCAAGGAGTTTTCATGGTGTCCAAGAATATGAATCAGGTTGCACAAGCTTTAGGAGACCATCAAAGGCTTGAAGGAATGAGCAAAAGATGGACTACGCAAGTTTAAATAAATAGACCATCACCAAGATATCATGGAGAAATAAATGGACCAACTATCTTGTGTATTTTATAAGTCCATTAAAAACATCACCAACTAAGATATTGTAATTCCATGGATATATACATACCAATATCATCCTTTGAAAGTTTCATACCTACATGAGTTCTCTAGCTTGAGTTATGGATCCTTAAAGTTGGACTTACAACATACAATGTTCTCATAAACATCAAAATAAAGCTTGAGAAAAACAAACCCTTTTGAGATTAAATTTGATGGTCATGTGAATGTCAATGATAGTCATGTGAACATCATTTAATAAGAGTACATACATCAAATTTAATCTCATGAAATAGTCATTAGTTTTTAAATAGTGCATCTCAATAGATCTAATGGTACATATTATATCATACATTTTGATCTGACAATGCAAGATGAGTCAAAAGGTCAAGGGGATCGAGAGGCCACCACATGTCATAAGCATGTAAGGCTATAGATTGAAAACAAGATCTTGAAATCAATGTGAATTTTACATGTGGTATAAGCTTAGATAGAGTTGACAAGTCAAGGGCAATATCAATGGCTCTCTCTCAATTGTACTAATCAAGATTAATGGTGAGTGGATGAATCAAGATATCAACAGTCTGAGTCATAATTGATAACCAATAAGAAAATGGTGAGCTGGGACATTTTGACAAAAGTTGATAGGGAATTTTTAGACCTAGGTAAGGTAAAAAATAAAGGAACCTAGTTTGAGCTTGATCCAGATTGAACAAGATGGACATTGTCAGATCTAGCATTGTTATTAAAACTCCATAAGGATAAAATAGGTCTTTCAGATCTAATATAGATAAAGGGTCAATAATTTGAATGATAAAATGAGACCAAACATTGATAGCAGAGCTCTATATAGGTAAAATAGTTATTTTGGATCAAATATAAATATGGAAGATGGACAAGCGATTGTGAATCAAAGTCAAGTAGTTTACGGGTTTCCATGGATACTGTGACTATGTAAAAACCAATAATTGGATTGATTTTCACTTATAAATGGACCTGTGTTTGATATTGGATAAAATGTAGACCATGGAGAGATGTCTCTCCCTTCATTAGGTTCACTTTTTCAATGATCAAATATAGTTGGCCTCCCAAAGTAGATGTGGCATAATTCTATCAATTATAAGACACAGTCCTCATTAGCAGATCAAATAGATAATGACAAGGAGTTCCAATAAGGAGACTTGGTAGTTAGATAAGGGAAATGTGCATTTAATTATTTTACAAAATTTGTTCCTTGTTGATAAGGTCATAAGTCAACATCCTCAAACTTTTTCTAATACATCCCAGTTCCCTCTCTCTCTTCCTTTTTCTATATATGCTCCAACTTCTACCACATGTAGCTGTCTCTAAAACTTTTACAAAGAAATATCAATTTTTTTTTAGAGAAATAAACTCTTATGATTTGGCTTGCTTAGGCTATACCAAAATTTGTATTGTAACACCTTTTGATGCAATAAAGATTGAATTCCAACATTTTTCAAGCTAGATTGAAGTGTGTTCTATGAATTCATGTACTGTAGTTAAGTGAATATATGTTCCTTGCCTATGTCTGAGTTTTCTCACCTTCATAAAGAGCTTGGTAGTTCCCATAGGTAATTATAAGTATGATTTATAGTTTTTTGTTTAGCTTGAAAGTGGATATCTACCCTCTCATTCCAGTTTAATAATTGATTCATGCCTTATTGTGAAATATTCATGTGTGACAGATCTTATTTGGTCTTGAATGTGTCTCATTATGTGTCTTGTGTAAAGTATAAGTATTTCAATTACTAGTGCATCACCCTATTTTACATGTTTTCTTATATTTTTATATCTATCTTATCTCTTTTCCAAGGAAGTTTTATGTTAGGTCTAGTTTAGGTGATAGATCCAAAAGGAAGCTAACCTTCTCTAGAGGTCTGATGTGTATACACATACTATTTTCAAATTTTATCAAATACTAATGCTTTACATCTTGCAAGAACCCATTGAGATTCAATATATTTGAGTGCATGGATTAAGGGGTACACCAAGAAAGGGTGGGTATACCCTTGGTGCTTAATAGTATTGTTGTCCCTTATTACCACATTATTACCAATCCATCCATCTCTTAAAACCATTCCCTAAGCTATTACTCCTCCCTTGCACACTCTAATATTTTTACTCTTTTCATCCTCCTTTTCTTGCCTTGGTTCCCTTTTGGAAAGTCAATTTTACTAGTTTGATTGGGTTGACCATGTATAGTCTATGGGTATTTTTCACTTTTTGGGTTTGTTAGCCTTTCGATCAACCTAGCTCAAACCTAATGAATTATCCTAAAAAAAATATAGGGTTGATTGGGTCAACCTTGTATACCCAATATTTTTAGGAGGATTTAGGGAAAGATCCACCTATAAATACAAGATCACTTCATCGTTATTTGGATATGCAATCAAGAGTTATTATTTGCTCATGCTTCTTCACAATCTGCTCTTCCACCATTCTACTTGAGGAGTCTTACCTTAAGGGTTTCTACTTGGAGAATCTAGTCTTGTGGATAAGTCTTGTATGTTTTGGCCTTTCTTAGTGATCCTTACAAACCAAAACAACCTCTTTCAAATCCCCTTTGGATAAGGGAGAGATTGAGTCTTTATGGGTTCACATTTAGGTAAGTATATTCTAATTTTGTTCTCCTCTCTTTATTAGATATAAGTAGCATAATTGTTGGCTCAAATAATATTACTCTTCATATTTCATGTATTAAGATCTTTCTCATATTTAGCTTAACTAATATTCTCCTATGCATTTTTTGATTGTTTTACTAACCCTTTTATTGTGCCACAAGCTTTGGTGTGCACTAGATTAGATTTACTTTCTTATTTATTAGAATAGAGTGAATATTAAACCTAAGACTCTTTTAGGGTTGTTTCATGATTGTGTTAGATTCTAGGCTTTGGAACCCTTCCTATCATGGTATATTATGACAAGTGATCCCCTAACTAGGTCTAGAGGATCCCCATATTGGTCATATTCCCACTTAATAAAAGTATTCCCAATTATAAGTGTAGGTATGCTCTATCTTCTATGAGATAGGATCAATTTATAGACATGATACATTTATGATTGTATAAATTTTGGTGAACTTGATGTGAAACTAACGCTTGCAAGATTTATTTCACTTTCTTTCATTCTTTTTAGCATTATTTTTACCATATATTTTGTCATACTAGATAGATTTTATCAACCCATTACTAATCTTTGTGTGTAGGTTCTTAGAAATAGGAAACTAGATCGACTCAGACAACCTAGTATAAGTTTCTATAATTTTAGACTTCTAGTTTAAACTACTAAGTCGACCCAGATGACCCTATACATTCTAGGCACTTAGCAGTAGGATTCTACAAAGCTAGATCGACCTAGTCGACCCAGTTAATAGAGTTTTAAAGCATATTATAAGGTTATTAAATAGTAATCTTAATTATCTACATCTCTAATCAACAAAGGTTATTTTATATCTCTTTATCTCTTTATTTATAGTCTTTCCTTTCATAGTTTGTAGTCTTTAAAACTGCCCCTACACAGTCAACTCGATCAACCCTATCAACCTAGTTTTATGTTTTGTTTGTTATCTGAATAACTGGGTCAACCTTGGTCAAACCTATTCATTTGTAGACCTTAATTCCACACTATAGGTTTGAGCCCATCGACCCTACTCTATATTTTTTGCATATAGTGTCAACAATATACCTTGTTAAAGTTGGAATTAATCTCTATATGTTAGTAATTAGTTCACACCTTTCTTTTCTTGTTGTTTGCATGATTATAATAGTTCACATAGTCTAATTAAGGGGTTTTTAATTAACCATTTAGTTTTAATATTTCTATTTTATGCACACATGACCAAATCATAAAAAACTAAATAAGCATTTTAACATTTATCTACCCAAGGCCAACCTACTTGGATTTCATCAGCAAGGGGGAGACCGACTTGATACTTTGGTCAAGTATAAAATGTGGTTAATGGTATATTCTAGCTAAGTACCTAATAACCTTATCACTACGGTGTGTGAAGTGAGGGGGTAGGCCCCAATACCAAGATTATATCATTGCCACTACAATCCCCTTCAACCCAAACTACCTAAAACTATCCTTAGATTTCTATCTAGTTCATTACTTTACAGCCAACTTCTCATCACATTTAAAGTCATTTATTAATAATATAATAAAAGTTCTTGGGTTGATCAATTAGTTAACTATTTAATTTACAAGTTGATTGCTTGCTCTTTGCTCAATTTTGTGTGCAAAAACTTGTATTAACTAGCATTAGTTCATGGTTTTATATTTTGTGCCTCAATTAGATTGGCCAAAATTTATCCAATTGACTATTTATTTCCCTTCAGATCTTACTTTTTTAGACTAGTTACAAAAATTAGTTTGTTTCAATTCATAACTTGTTATCAAACTTCTTATTTTCCCTGTCTATTGTACTAGGTCAACCCAGTCGACCCTATACCTTTTTGTAGCCTCTATCCACTATACTGGATCAACCCAATCAACCCTAAACTATTTATAGACCCTATTCATTCTTTTCTTATCCCTTTTCACTATACTAGATCGACCCAATCAACCCTATCTAGTTTACAAGCCCTGTTTCCTATATTGGGTTAACCTAAATAACCATGTACTATTTTTTGCTTTATATGTTCATCAATCTACTTCCCTATTTCTCTAATGTTTCATTTTATTCATATCTCTTTAGTCAGAATGAAGTGTCATATTAGAATCTTCTTGGATATCTTGAATCTATTTAGATACTATATGGGATGTTCATTTATCCCTCTCTTTTCCTCCCAATGGAACCATCACTCTAGGGACACCTCTCCTCATCCTTCATATATGAAATGTAACATGGTGCAAATAACACCTCAAGATGAAGTTGATGGATCTGATCTATTCTTTACTTACCAAGATACTTCTCATTTTTAAAATATTCAAACTAATGTGGGAGTGATTAACACAAGTTTTTTTCAAAAAAACAACTAATAACCCATCTTCTAGTAATCCTTCCCCTAATACCAATTCAAGGAATGATCCTACCAACATCAACCCACCTCCTGATATAACTCAACTTTTAGCCTAATTTATCCAACAAATGAGCATTATACAAAATTCTAACACCCATCAAATGATGCAGCTTCAACAACTTTTAAGCAATGTGGGTAATAAATCTCCAACTATGCATCCTCAAGCTAATCCCAATTTCATTCCTCCATCTCTTAAGGATGCCTCAGGTAGTGTTATTATTCAACCCATAATGAATTAAAAAATGCTTCAAATCATTCAAAATGAGCCTTTATCCCCCTTTATTGTATCTATTGATATTGGTAACATATCTCCAACTATCAAATATGATGGGACTAAAGACCCTACCTCATTTTGTAAAGCCTTTGGAAACCTTTACAAAGAGTGGATCCAAACTAATACCTTCTCCACAACTAAACTCTTAGTCAAAACTTTTATCGATAATGTATTAGATTGATATAATCAACTACCCCAACATTCTATTTCGCAACTTGAAGATTTGGTTAATCCTTTAGTTAAATATTTTCAACACAATGATCTTCCCAAAAATTGCCTTAGCCACTTCATCAATGCTAAGTAAAATCTAACTGAATAAACTCATGACTTTATCAAAATATGGAAATATTTATCCCATAAATCTGACCATAACATGACTAATGATAACTTATTCAAACTCTTTATCATAACTTTGACTCCCACTCTCTAATATAAGGTTTAAACCTTTGCTCCCCAAACACTTAATGAAGTTCTTGATCAAGCTAAACATCAAGACTTTCTCATGAATCAATTTGAACCTAATACTAGAATTCTTAAAGTATTTTTTAAAACATCTAATGATATCACTAGTAATACTCCACAAACCAAACTAGGAGTTACCAAAATTATATTTATTCACCTTCTCATACACCTCTTTCAGTTTAATAAATGAAACAATTTTTACCACCCTCAAAACCTTTCATCTATCCCAATGCTCCTCCTAAGTGGTATGATCTCAATATTTTTTTTTGGTTCCATGATGACATTGGGCATTCTCATGAATATTGTAGAGGGATCACTAATTTTTTTGTCTCTTATGTGCTTGGTGATTCCTTCAACCATGAAGCTATGATCAATATTAATCATCAAGAGTACACTATTACCTCTCAAAAATGATAAAATTATAAAACTTTTACATATAAAAATGAAAAATACTCTTCAAATAATAAATCAACTTCTAAAGATATTTGTGCCATTGACACTGATTATGACCAATACTTTAACAATTCTCAATATTTCAACACTATTAAGGTCAACTATCATTGCAAACCAGCTCACAAAGATCCTGTTACCAAGCCTAAAAATCCATCTTTAGAATAATAATTTCTTAGATATACCACCACCACCACAAATCTTGATTTAGAAGCACCTGAGGAACAACTTCATCCTTTTGATCCTCTAACCACATCTATTCCTCCAAAATATAATCTCCCTCCTAAACCTCATGTTGGTTCTTCTAAATCTCATTAGAACTTTCTTGAAGAACTTAACTCTATGCCTTGTAAGATTACACCTATGGATTTGGTTTATACTTCACCTTATCATTGTAGATTCCTTATTTAACAACTTTAAGAGATTGAAGATCCATCTTCCATAGATAAAGACCACCTTCTATCGAATCTCAACCTACCAATATAAATACCATTAAAAATATGTGTCCTTCCAAACCCTCTATTAAATTCTTTGAAGAGGACATGATCAATGATGAGATTAATTTTTGTGCCAATAATCCACCACTCTTTATCAAAGTAGCCATTAATACCACTCTTATCTAAAAAGTTCTATTTGATAAGGGATTTGGTATTAATGTAACATCTTTATGGCTCATCCAACAACTTAGTTATAATAATGATCATCTCAAGCAAACTCATCTTACTTATTATGATTTTGATAAGACTAATCAAAATCCACTTGATTGTATTTGGATTTCATTAACCATTAGACCTAAAATAGTTCAAACTAAGCTTATGGTCCTTAATATTCCTTTACTTTATAATATACTCCTTGGTCATCCATGGACTCATCGAATGAGGGCCATTGCTTCATCTGGTAGTCAATGTATTAAATTATTACATAATAGAAAATGATATAAGCATGAAGTTGATCCCAACCCATGGAGCATTTAGCTTCCTAATCTTAAATCACAATATCATATTCCTACCATTCTAAAATCAATAGTCCTACTTTACTTGAGTTCATCAACATGAATCCTAATTTACAAGTTACTCTTATGGATTTCGATGATGATGAGCCCAATGATTTGCAACATACTTGTAATACTACCGAGTTACCTCCCTACATTTCATAATGGCTTCCTCTTTCTCTCTTACCAATATATCATACTATTCCTCTCCTAGATGAGATTATCGATTTTTCCCCTCCATATAATGCTTGAGAGCCTTCTCTACTATAACATGACTTCACTTTAAATGATTTTGGAGTGGAAAAATTATTTCAAGATCTTCTCATCATGTCTCCTTGTACATTCAATAATATCAATATTTCACCCTCTAAAACTCCCCTTGATTCTCAAGAATGTATAATTTTTCCAACATATGATGACAACTATATCATGGCCCAAGATTAATATAGAGACTTGTATGTCCAACATTATTAGAAAACTTTAGCCCAAATTCATGATTTTAATCAAGATGATCATACCATTTCTATGGATCATACCTTAGATCCTGAAGGTCATGTGTATCCTATCAATTCTCCTCTTATCAATACTCCTTGGGTGGTAGGACAAATTATGCCTTTTGAATCTCTAAAAGTTTCTACACCTCGTTTAACACCTTTAGATCCAATAATTATATCTGATCCTTCTCCCATCATCAAACATACCAACACACCAATCTCTGCTACTCCATCTACTTCTAATCCCAAAATTACACTTGATTCCAAGGCAACCAATGTTCATCAGATAAATTCTAAGTATGATCACCATGGAAATAAAATTATAGATCTTTAAGTAGATGTCGAGTATTATGGTCCTCTTCCTACCTTGCCTAGTGAAAAATCTATCTTTGAGTTACTTTATGCCTGAGAACCTGAACTTCCTTGGTAGCATTATAAACTTGGGAATTTTAAGACTAAAACTCTTTACTTCAACAACTTTATTGCTAGCATTGATCCCCAAAAAAATCCAATTTCATCCTTACCCAATGTACTATGCCACTTTCAAGATGATAATGCCATGTTTATCAAATAAACAACTCGTATTAAATATGGTACTCCATCTTGTCATCAACCTATCACAGTCTCTTGTGAGATTTCACCTACTAAAAATGATAATTTTAGATTATTATTTGATATGTATCATGAGGATTTTTCTTGGTCCTATGAGGACATACTTGGCATTGACCCTAGCATTGTGGTGCATTATATCATTACATATATTGATGCCAAGCCTATGCATCAAAAACAAAGAAAATTTATGTCTGAAGTTTCAAATTTATTTCATAAGGAGATCATCAAATTACTTGATGCTAAATTTATCAAACCAGTGGATTATTCTGAATGGATTTCCAATATTTTTCCTATTTGGATGAAAGTCACTATGGTCATTCATAGTTGTATTGATTTCCACAATATTAATCTTACTTGTCTTAAGGACAACTTCCATTTACCTTCAATAAATGCCATTGTTGATTACATGATTGGTTACAAAATGTTATCTCTTATGGATGGCTTCTTAGGGTGTAATTATATTCATATCACACCTGAAGACCAATATAAGACAACTTTTACCATGGAATGGGGCACATATTGCTATGTCAAAATGCCTTTCAACCTCAAAAATGTTGGATCTACTTACCAATGAGAAATGACTCACATTTTTCATGATCTCATTCACGAAATTATTGAAACCTATATGGATAATCTCATTGATAAATCTAAACATCATAAAAATTATCTTTCTAATCTTGTTATCATCTTTAACCATCTCCTTAAATATAAAGTTAGACTTAATCCTTACAAATGTGTCTTTGGAGTCACATCTAGAAAAAATTTAGGATTTTTAGTCTCTCTCCATGGCATCAATGTTGACCCCACTAAGATTAGTGCCATAGTCAACATGCCCATTCCTAGATCTATTCCCAACATTCATACTTATTTATGCAAACTTAGGGCAATTAGATGATTCATCCTTGAAATGGCTTATTGCATCCACTCCATCAATTCCATTCTCAAGATAGGTACTACTTTAGAATGTATGGATCCATGTCAAAAATCCTTTGATAGAATGAAATATTATTTGCTTCACCCACCTACACTTCGTCCTCCTTCCAATGATAAACCTTGGATTCTATATACTTCTTCCACACCTATTTTAGTTGGGGCAATGCTTACCCAACATGATGATACATGATTACCAAAGTTGAACATGATTACCTATTCTATCTACTACATTAATTGAGACTTTATCAATTATGAGAGACATTATACCAAAGTTGAACATGATTACCTTGCTATCTATTTTGTAGCTGAAAAGTTTCATCATTACATGCTTTACTAGACTACTTATGTCATCATTCATTCCAGACCCCTTCATCATTTCTTCCTGGAGATAGAATTTTTAAATGGATGGTCCTAATTATATAATTTGATCTCCACATCATCACTCAAAAAGTTATTAAAGAGAAAGTCATAGCTGATTAACTTGTTGTAGCTCCCATTATAGCCACTTCTTCCCTTCGAGATGATCTTTCAAATGATGATATCCTTTACATTGAATGTCTTAATCAAGCTATCTCTCTCAAAGATTACTTTCATAGCTTTACCACCAATCTTGAAGCCAATAAACTTGATGAATCTTCCACTCCCTCCAGTACTACTAAACTAAAAGTAGTTATCAAAGAGATCCCTAAAATTAATTTTGACTTGTATGAGGATACTTGGACCCTTCACTTTGATGGTGATAAATGCCTTCAAGAAGCTATGGCAAGTTACATTCTCATGAGTCCTCTTGGAAAGATCATTGATTTAGATTTTTTCTTTAACTTTGATGTCACTAATAAATGGTCAAGTATGAATCTCTTATCTTAGGCATGAGAGCTATGCTTGATTTAAACATTCAATAACTTCATGATTTAGGTGATTCTCAACTTATTTTCCATCAATTTAGTCGTGATTATCAATGTAAAAGTGAGAACCTTATTACCTATCATCAGATTATGACCACTCTTGCTAAGCATTTTATCTCTTTCACTATTGACCCTATTCTTAGAGATCAAAAGTCCATTACTGATTCTCTTACCTCATTAACATCTCTCTTTCATCCTCATCAAGTTATTTTTGATCCTTCTTTTCTTATATAAATAATAAGATCCTTTTCTTCAACTTAACCACCAAATTCACTTATTTTCCATATCAAGGATGTTATCATTCACCAAAGCCTATGTTATCAAGACATTATTTAATTTTTAGAACACCAAACTTATCCTCTTGATTTAAATTCTCATAAAAAGCCACACATTCGTAAACAAGATTTCAAATATGTATTTTGACACAACATCCTTTATTGTCATAATTTTGAAGGTACCTTGCTCTATTGTGTTATGCAAGATGAGTTCCCTCCTCTTCTTGAATAATCACAAGGGGGAATTTGTGCTAGCCATTTTAACAGACATACTATAGCCCATAAATGCCAATATATGGGTTACTTTTAGCCTACTCTTGAAAAGGATGTAATCAAATATGATAAAAAGTGTAATCCTTGTCAGCTTCATGATGATGTAATTCATCACCTCTAGCCGAACTTCAAACTATAAAATCTCCTTGGCCATTTTCCACATGGGGATTTGATCTCATTGGTAAAATTTCTCACTCTCATGATGGACATATCTTTATCATCACCACTACTGAATATTTTACCAAGTGGGTTGAAGCCATACCCCTTGTTAATGTCACCAATCCTACCATTTCCAAATTTATTCTTAATTGAATCATTTAAAACTTTGTCATTACTCGTACCAGCATTTCATATAATGGTATTAACTTCATAAACAAACATGTTAAAAAATTTTGTAATAAATTCAAAATCAAACAAAAATTTTCCACATCTTATCATTTGTAATGCAATGGCCAAGACAATGCCACTACTAAAATTCTTAACAAAATAATTCAAAAGACAATTCATGAAACCCACACGGATTGACATCTTCATCTTTACCCTAAACTTTGGGCCTATTGAATTAGCATACACACTACTACTGGGGCAACTCATTTCTCTCTAGTCTATGAAACTGAGTCAGTCCTTCCTTTAGAAGTTGAGCTTCCCTCTCTTTGTATATATCTTTATGGTATTATTCCTAATTAAAAATTGCATGAATATTGCCTTCATGCCCTTGATATTCTTGATGAACACCATCTTTACAATTTACACCATAACCACCAATATAAGGCTTACATAACCAAACAACATAATAAAGTGTTAAAATATGCACTTTTAATAGTGTTAATCTTGTATTTAAATTAGACTACACACATGATAAAGAAGGTAAATATGCCAAAAAATGGTGGGGCCCATATTTAGTTAAATACATTCTTGGTCCAAGAACCTACTTCCTTAAAACCAATGAAGGCTATGTTTTCAAAGAGCCCACAAGTGCTCAACTCCTTAAAAGTACTTTGCCTAAACATTTACTTTTTTACATGCTTTATATCTACATCTAACACTTTTTGCAGGCTAATTAAGTAAGGGTCTCTCTCTCTACAAAAAAGTTTTTTCTTTTTCACAAACCTTTAGTCCTCCCTTTTGGTCTTTTGGTTTTTTGATGTACCATAGTCTTCTTTTTCTTCTTTCATTTTCTCTTTTATCACCCCTTGGGTTTTTATTTTGTGATTTGATTTGTAATACCATAGATAAGACCTGAAATTCCTCATAAAATCACCACCATATTATTTTTCTCACTTTTTATTTGCCAATTTTGTTTTGGCACACCTTGGGTTTTTATTTTATGAGTTGCTTTGTAAGACCATGGATAAGACCCGACGTCCCTCATAAAACTACCATCTATTTTGATTTATCTTTTCCTAATTTTATGCAGTTATAGTATAAGACCATGGATAAGACCCAAACCACCTCATAAAATTACCCTCCTTTTCATGTTCTTGATCCTTATTCTCAACTTTAGTTTTTGCTTCTTTTACTAGATGAAATATGCACAAGAATTTTTGTTAGCATGTTTTCCTCCACTTCCCTCATTCTCATGATAAGAAATCACATTTTACTATCATTGTACTCCTTTTTCCTATTTGTCATATTTTTTTATGATTTAAAGTAATTCAAATTGTTTCATGTGTCATTCCTCTTGATTTCTTCTTCCTTTCATCTCCACATTAGATAAAATAAGGTCAAAGTCAAGGTAAAACTTTTATTTCATCTATATTTATGAGACTCTTAGACCCCATACTCTTTGAAGTTCTCTTTCTTAGAAACCTTGTCCCAAGTAATCAAATGAAAGTCATATTTAGCACCCATGTTTGGTTTTCCAAATCCATATGGAGGAGGAATATAAAAATCCATCAAGAAAGTTAAAATCTAAATCATTTGAAATAAAAGGCAATGATATCTAAAAGGCAACATACAAATATTAAAAGTCAAATCACACCAAAATATTTGATTCTAAGCACATTTCCTATCTCTAATCAAAGCTGAAACTCCATAGTTGGCCTCACATAGAGTCAAAGTCCTTTGGGGTATGGTAGGCCAGTAGATTGGAATAAGGGATTTCAAAAAACTCTATGATGCTACCTAATTTCTCATGAAAGTACCCAATCTTCGTAGTAGATCAATGACTCTATAAGGGGCCCTAAAGAATGGGGACACGTTGTGGGGAGGTAGGTCCATTTTACTTTTTATGAATATAGCCTTCATGGGATGATCCATATACTTCATTTGTTGACCTAAGACTTGTGTAACTAAGAGAAGTTCTTCATAGTCATTAAGGTTGAAAGTCCTCTTGTTTTGACTAACCTAATTTGAGTGTCTTGAATCTGATAAAAAGTTCTTCTACCTTAGTTTTTCTTTCATTCTCCCCTTCACCCATTTCATTCCCTCATTGATAGGTAAATTGTGATTACAAATATATATCCCCTTCTTATTTAATTCCTTTTTCTTCATCTCTTAAAAACATGCTAGCATTACTTTGTTTCAATTTTACCTATCCTTAGAGAGAAACAACATGCTTGAATAATTATGGATTCATTATTTAATTTTCATCATGATTTTACATTTGTAGACTTACTTTAATTTCCTTTTACCATTACCATTATTTTACTTTCCTATTATTATGGACACCTGAGTTCGTACCCTTTTTCAATTGTTAGTGTGGTTGGCTTTTAATTCTCACTCATCAATGTTGTTTTCCCTTTTATGCTTCCTTTTTCCATTGTTGAGTGAGATGTGGATTGTTACTGCTTATTCATCAATGTTGTTTTACCATTTTGTTTCTTCTTTTACCACTGATTTGTTTTTATTAACATCTTGTTTGAAATGTATCCTTGGTTTGACTTGGTGAGTTTGCCTTTCTTACTTGAAGATAACTTGTTTGCATTTTTTGGTCTTTAGTAGCCTTGGCTTTTTTGGTTACCTGATTTACTCTTGTTTTTTGACTTGGTAATTTGGTCTAACATAGCACCCATCATCCCAACTTGCCAAATTTCCAAAGTACATCATATCCTCATAGCACTAGCTATCTTGGATTTTCTTGGGTTTGTTTATTTTTTCTCTTTAGTTTTATATTCTTGGATTTATTGAAATCAATCTCTACACCCTACACAATCAACACTAATAACACAATAGAAAAGCATTCAGTCATAAAGGTAAGTCAAGGTATGCATTGCATTTACTTTATAGTTATTTAGTTTTTAGTCATTTACTTTAAGTTATTTTTGCTTTAAAATACTATAATTTTTTTTAGCATCAGCATTATGTGTACATTTATTCTTTCTCAAAGCACCATCCCTTGTTGCACCTTAGTGATACATGATGAGCTTTGAGTGGGGCATATGTATACACATAATATTTTTAACTTTTATCAAATACTGATGCTATACATCTTGTAAGAACCCATCGAGACTCAATCTTTCTGATTATATACCTTAAGGGGTGCATCGAGAAAGAGGTGGGCTGACCTTTGGTGCTTTGAAATATTTTTGTCCCTTATTACCACATTATTACTAATCCAACCAACTCTTAAAACCATTCCCTAAGCTATTAATCCTCCTTTACACACTCCTCTAGTCTTTTTCCTCTTTCCATCCTCTTTCTTACCTTAATTTCCTTTTAGACAATAGGCTATACTAGGTCGACTGGGTTGACCCTATATAGCCTAGGGGTATTTTTCATTTTTTTTGTTTATTAACCTTTTGGCTGACTTAGCTCAGACCTAGTGAATTATCCCTAAAAACATATAGGGTTGAATAGCTCAAACCTGTATAGCCAACATTTCTAGGAGGATTTAGGGTAAGATTCACCTATAAATACAAGATCATTTCATCATTATTTGGATATACAATCAAGAGTTATTATTCGCTTACACTTTTTCATAATCTGCTCTTCCACCATTCTACTTCAGGAGTCTTATTTTAGGGTTTATGCTTGAATAATCTAGTCTTATGGATAAGTCTTGGATTCTTTTGCCTTTCTTAATGATATTTACAAACCACAACCTCTTGGAAAGCCCCTTTGGCTAAGACAGAGATTGAGTCTCGATGGGTTCACATTCAGGTGAGTAAATTCTAACTTTGTTCTCCTCTCTTTAGTAGATAGAAGTAGCATAAATGTTGGATCAAATAATATTACTCTTCATATTCCATGTATTAGGGTCTTACTCATACTTAGCTTAATTGAGATTCTCCTATGTATGTTTTGATTTCTTTACTAACCCATTTTGTTGTGCCACAAGCTTTGGTGTGCACTAGATTAGATTTTGTTTTTTGTTTATTAAAATAGAGTGAATATTAAACCTAGGAATCTTTTAGGGTTTTTTCATGATTATGTTAGACTATAGACTTTGCAACCCTTCCTATCATGGTGTATTATGACAAATGATCCCGTAATTGGGTCTAGTAGATCCCCATATTGGTCATGCTCCTACTTAACAAATGTATTACCAATTAGAAGTGTAGGTATGTTCTATCTTCTTTGAGCTAGGATAAATTTATAAACATGATGCATTTTTTACCAAACATTGCCAACAGAGCTCCATATAGGTAAAATAGGTCTTTTGGACCAAATATAGAGATGAATATGGACCAGTGATTATGAAGCAAAGTCAAGCAATTTGCAAGTTTCCATGGATATTGTGATTATGTGAAAACTAATAATTGGATTGATTTTCACCTATAAATAAACATGTGTTTGATATTGGAGAAAATACAGACCATGGAGAGATGTCTCACCTATCATCAGGGTCACTTTTTCAATGAGTAGATATAATTGGACACCCCAAGTAGATGTGGCATAATTATATCAATTCCAAGGCATGGTCTTCATCAACAAATTAGATAGATAATGGCATGGAGTTCCAAGAAAGAGACTTGGAAAGTTGGTAATGGGCATTTAATTCTTTTATAAAATTTGTTCCTTATTGATAAGGTCATAAGTCAACATCTTCAAACTTGTGCTAATACATCATAGTTCCCTCTCTCTCTTCTTTTTTTCTAGATATGTTCCAACTTATACCACATGTAGCTGTCTCTAAAGTTTTACAAAAAAATCTATGGTGATTTTTAGAGAAATAGACTCTTATGCTTTGGCTTGCTTAGGCTATACCAAAATTTGTACTGTAACAAATTTTGATGCAATAAAGACTGAATTCCATCTTTTTTCAAGCTAGATTGAAGTGTGTTCTATGACTTCATGTACTATAGTTGAGTGAATATATGTTCCTTGCCTATGTCTAATTTTTCTCACCTTCATAAAGAGCTTGGTAGTTTGCATAGGTCATTATAAGTGAAATTTACATTTTGTTGTTTAGCTTTAAAGTGGACATCTACCATCTCATGCTGGTTTAATAACTAATTCATGCCTTATTATGAAATATTCATATGGGATTGATCTTCTTTGGTATTGAATGTATCTCACAGTGTGTCTTTTGTAAATTATAAGTATTCTAATTATTGGTGCATCACCCCATTTTACATGTTTTCTTATATTATTGTATCTCTCTATCTTTTTTCCAAGTGTTAGATTAGGTCTAGTTTAGGTGATATATCTAGAAGGAAGCTAAATTTATTCAAATGTTTGATCCATTATTAGGATACCGATAACCTAAGTTTAGTCCCATGTTGGACTAGATTTGAGTAGGAAGATTTGAACAATCCCCTTACTTAGCTAGGGTGCAAATCGAGAACACCAACAGTAAACAAGGTCTACTCAAAAGCATATTGTAGGACAAATCAAGATCTAAAACATGGCAAAGTGTATCATGGGTCAAAGAAATAATGATAAATGGCAAGATGATGGTGCATTGTGATTCTCATTCTTCATTATAGTAGGCTTTGATAATGATTACTTCTACTTGGAGATTTGATATCATGTACCCAAGAAGGTTGATGAGATTTAGAGACACTATGTTTAGACTTGATCCATTGTCTATGAGGACACATTTCAATTTGTGCCTCTTTATGTAAACTTTGATGTATAATTGATTATTATACAATGGGATAAGGGATGACATATCATTTTGGTTGAAGGTTACTTATTGGGTTAGAGCTAGGTGTCCAATGAAAGCTTGAAATTTGTTAGGGGATATATCATTTGGAACTATGGATTGACCAAAGAACTTTGTTAAGGTGTTTTTGTGGATAGTAGATGTATACAATAAATCTAAAATGGAGATTTGTGCTGGCATCTTTTTCAATTACTCCACAATGTCAAACATCTTTTTTGGGATAGTAGTAAATGGCTTGTTGCAAGGTAGGATGGCTAGATGGATGATAGGTAAAGTGGTAGATGGCTATAGGCCTAGGATGGTAATCCTTGGCCATTGATTTGTGATTGCATAATCAGGATTAAATATAGGACCATTGTTGCTAACAAATGATGGTGGAAGGGGACTAGATAGGATAAGTCTCGATTGTTGATGCACTTGTGAGAGGTCATGGGATAATGATGAGTTATCATTTTAAGGGCCTAACATGGGAATCCCTACTTATTGGTTTACCTATGTGCAGTCCCAAGTCAAGAAAGGATTACCAAAATGTTTTGGTTGATTTGGTATCACTAACAATGGTCTTGTATAATTAGTATTTGGCCTTGGATTGATGTAAATGGTGTTAATGCAACATCTTGCAATATGGCCTAAAATTGAGTTATAGTGATATACAACTAAATGGTAGGTATGTTGGTTATTCACACCATTTTGACCTTTGTTCTATCCATTATTTTGACATTATTAGTTCTATTAAGTCTATTAGTTTAGCCTTGGTTTTTGATATTATTATTGTTGATATTACACTGTCTATTATTATTGTTATTTTTATTGTTATTGTTATTGTTATTGTTATTGTTATTGTTATTGTTATTGTTGATGTTGATTTTTATGTTGGGGAAAAGGATTATAATAAATGTTAAGGCTATGATTGGAGGTAAAAGCTCCACAATCCAATGTGATTTCTTCATTTTCCAACATATTCTGAGTTATGTGTCTAATTTGCATGCAACACTATAAATTATGGCCATGAACCTATGAAAATTGTAAAATTATTTTGGCCTATACCAATCTAGAATGTTAGCACCCTCATGAACTTATTATTTTAGAATGGGCCATCTAATCAAGTTAGCTGATGTGAGCTTATAAAATATTGATTCAATGGGATCTCCAAGGTTAGTAAAAGAATGATGAGTATGTATGTTTCTCTTTGGAGAAGGAAGGTTTTGCGAAGGCATAGACTATTGCATTTATTACATTAGTTGTGCTAGTCTAGGTTTTTGTCCTTATTGCACATGTTGGCATTGTTGAAAAGGTTGTTGGCTAAGAGTAAGCTAGAAAGGTAGTGTAGGCTAAACAGATGGTGTTTAAACCATTTGGACATATAAAAAATATGTTACCAAATTATCTACAACATTCTTATTATGATTGAATTTCTTGGGTTTGTTATAATTATTGGCCTATGCCAATTGAAATGCTTGCACTTGGACTAGATGTTGATTTTGACCACTTTTCTAGTTTTTATTCTAGACATTATTCTAATTTGATGAGGTTAGTTTAATGATACCTTTGTTAATAATGGCTCATTAAATCATTAAATATTTTTTAATGACTTATTTGAATGTATGTGCATACTAAAACTCTAGATAGTAAGATATCTTGTTGTGTAGGGTTTTGGTAAACATAATGGCTAATTACTTGTCGAGTAGACTATGGGTAAAGTAGCTTGAAAGGGCTCTCCATCACTATAGATAGCTTGTGAAGCTTTCTCATTTTTTTTTTAATTTGTGTTAAGTCTACTAATGAAATCCCATGCTTGATATTATAAGAGAAGTGTTTGACAAACTTATCTAAAAGATCTTTAAAATTAGAAATTGAATTCTTTGATAATTTTAGAAACCATTCCAAGGCTTGTCTAGCTAGACTTCTTGGAAACAAAAAAAAACAAGTATATGTTACTATAGGCCACTAGATGACACGTGACAAAGAATTCTATTAGATAGGCCTTAGGGTTACCTTTCCCCTTATACTTGTCAAACTTTGGTGGATCATACCCTGGAGGAAATGGTATGTTTAAGTAATCCATGTTGAAAGGGTAAGAACACACATCATCTAACTTGAATTTTTTGGTATGTTTCCCAACTTGAATGGTGACAATTCCATCCTTCACTTATTGTAGCTCTTGTTCAAGGAAACTTATGGGAACATTAGCCTGAGGTGATGGTTGAGCAGTCAAAATTGAATTATTTTGACTGAGGTATGATGGAGGTGTTTGTTGGGGTATGTTATATTGGATAGGAAATGGACCAAGAATACACATGCATGGGTTAGGGTGTGATTGTTTAAATTGCACATACATGTGTGATATTCTTGTTGGGATTAGGTATGTAGGCATAATTTTGGGAATATTAAGGTTAAGATGGTGGTATATAGTCATACTATGCCTATTAAGGTTGAATAGGGACATGCTACCAACTATTCAAACCTTGTTTTTGAGGGTGAACTTATGAACCAAGACCCTATCTCTAAACTTATGGCACATTTGGCATGAAAGGATATGGCTGCCTAATAGGTACTTGAAGAACATTAAAACCTCTTGGTTGCACAAATACTAATTAGGAAGTGGATGCATGCTAGATATTCAACATTTATCATTGACCAATATTTACATATTGTTGGTTAGACATCATTTGGTTTTGGATTGACATGTTAGTTTATGACTAAAGAGGTATGTTCACTATTACCTAGTGAGGTGGAAAATTAGTTACCCCCTATTAAGGTAGAAATATGTTTTGCCTCTGCTGTATGGGTTAATTGAAGGGTGCCTATTGTTATGGAATATTACTAGTCACTTATTGGGGTAGAGTAAGATTCATCAGATTTTGTTATGATATGGTACTAGTTATTAGATAACTACTTAATCCTTTTTATTGGGTGCTTGAAGAAGTAGTTGGTTTAGGATTAGAGGTAGCTGGTTGAGGTTGGGATGTAGTAACTCCTACTCCCTAAATTTGTGAACCATTAATGGTGTTATTTAAAGGCACATTTTATTGTTGACTATTTATTTGTGCATTAATACCACTTTGGTCTAAATTAGATGTTGCTTGTGCATTGTCCACTATGTTTTTCTCACTATTCTATGTAGAAGAAGGCACTTATTTGATAGTTAGGGTGTTGAACATGTTTTAAACTAAAGTGTTTTGCATAAATGGGTCTAAAACCTAATTTTATTGACCAGTCAATTTCATTAAAAATCCTATTGAAGGAGGTAAATCAATAAGAGGCTTATTTAAAATGGTCATTTGATTAAAGTTATGTGTTAGGTCTTGATATGTCTATTATGTTGTCCACATTTGAATAAAATGGTCCTTTATAATGCCTATTTGTGTGATAAGCATATGAGGATCTTGATATGGTATTGGTGTTATGGCATTAAGGTTGCTACAAGAGGTTTGATCTTTGTTTTGATAAGACATGTTATAAGGCCCTCTTGATAGATTTTGTAAACTATCATGCCCTACCTCATAGTTTGATGGCATTTTAACATAATAAGGTTGATGTTGGTGGATTTTTTCTAAAACTATAGGTACAATAGAAAAATATTGGGCTATCTATTCTTGATCTTGCTTTATGTATGGAGGTGTGCTAACCAAATAATTATCCAAAGGATCTTGACTCTATTCCCATATTTGAGTGTTGTATGGTGGATAGTAATCCATCTCCAAAATAATTTCATCTCCATAATGGTCTTGAAAAAAGTCCTCTTGTGTACTAACATTTCCATATCCTAGATTGTACATGGTTCTACTACATGTATAGTGAGCCATGTTCAAATCTATAACAAATGGTTCACAACAAGATGGTATGAGAGTTATACAAACTCTAAAAAGCTATATCTAAAAAGATAAAGGGTTAAACTCTATCTAATTTGGTTGAGGGTAGATTTGTATCTCCAAAATGTATATGCAAAAGACTAGGTAAAAATAGTATAATGTCAAATGTCTAACATTAAATATTCTACACAAATAAGGTCAAGTAAACTAACCTAAAAACAAGATGCCAAACTCTAATGTCCAAACATGTTTAAAATAGGTTTAAAATAGGAAAGGGAAATGTTTTCAGGTCTTTTGTCTAAATGTGGAGTCAAAATCTAAGCTTAAATAGGCTGTGCTAGGACTTTTGGCCAAATGTAGAATTAAAAGCTAGACTTGAAACAAAGGATGATGATGATTAATATAAAAAACTTAGAACAATTTAGAAAAGAATAGGCACTTGATTCTAGATATAAACATGATCTCATTGGTATAAAACACAAAATAAAAGACACTTTGAATATGGACTGATTCTACCAAACAAAGGCATAAACATTAAAGTTTCCAAATTTGAGTAATCAATTAACCTAAGTTACACAATCCAAAAGAGAAAGATATATGTATCAACCTCTATATGTCGAGGCCTAAACCAAAATCAATTAATGTTTGGATTTAAACTTATAAAAATTAATCAAAGACTCAACTAAGGTAAACTAGGGTTTGATGACAATAATCTAGGAAAATTTGAATAGCATGATCATGCTAAACAAAGATCTAACAAGGCTCAAATTATTTGGCTCAAACAATGATAATTTAGACACAAGACAAGACAAGTATATTGAAATAATTTTGGTAGTGTAACAGTGTTATCACTTCCAAAAGATATGATAATGTTTATGTTTCAAAGACTTCAAAGGCACAAGGCTTGAAATGATTTAGGAAGCATAATGTTACCCATCTCAATCAAGTACCATACTCAATATTTGACACAAAAGTTTTCTAAGTTATATCAAGGTGTCAAACGGCTGGCATAACACCTCCTTTAATAATGGAGTAATGTTGGACATAAGACTCATTCGTGATGTGGTTTAAACAAAAAAAGTTGTAAATCTATCACACCAAGAAATAAATAATAAATGTCAAAAATACAACTAAGTATAATCATCCTAGATCCTATCAAGGTGTGGTAAAGTGGGGTTGACTAAAACTTATAAGTTATAACTATCTAGATTGATCCCATGTGTATAAACATTTACATTTGAAGAAAAGAGAAGCAACACATTAATTAGATCCATGTCAATCAGCTTGTTGTGAAAAGTTCTTATCCTTTTCATATCCACTACATCCATCAATTGCTTAGTGCAGTGTGATGTCCTCATTGATCATACATTTTGGGTAGTCTTGCCACTAACAGAGATGGTTTAACTGCTCAAACCACCATCCCAGTGTGGTGATCCCAATTTATATAAACCTTATAGATATGAGTTTAAACACTAATGGAGATGAAGCCCCAGGTCAATGGTTCCCTAAATAACTCATGAGAGGAAATTATACCCCCTTCATAAGCCAAAATGCATGAAAATAAAAGATGAGTAGAAAGATTTTAGGGTTGATTTTAGATCACCCAATACTATGCAAGTTTGGGGAGATCCTAGGCAACTTTTTTTCTATGCCTTAGACTAGGAACTAAATGTAATGTAAATGTGATTTTCATCCCAAGAGTTCCCTATGAGGGATGGGGGAGAGCATACATGCTCTATCCCTTTTGTAAAATAAATAATCAATAAACAAGTTTTGAAAATAATTGTGAGTGAGGTTTGAATTTAAACACCAAATTGAATGTGATGTTGTTCTTTACTAGCCCTTGGCTTAAGTTCTAAAAATTGAAATAATAATTTCACAAGAGACCAATTTAAGCAAGACCATCTAGTTTGTTTTAAATCCCAAAGTCCAAATGTGTGCTTTACCTAAGAGTTCATTTTAAAACAACAAATTGAAATGTTCATTATTTAAGCATTTATTTTAAGCACTAAAAACAAAGTGTTTTCTAAGACTTCGCATGCTAGATTCATTTTAGACACCAAATAACAAATGTGTAATATCTAACATGTTTATTTTAGACCCAAAGTGAAATTTTTAAGATTTTACTAATTCCTTTTAAAGCCTAAAATGAAATGTTTGATTAGTCTAAGCATGAAAATTTGGTGTTCAAATTGATCCTTCAACCTACAATTACTAGATAATAATGACCTAATTTGAAACACTTTCTTGGTTGGGAAAATGATGTTTGAGTTTTAGCTCTTGGGTTTTTAATTTAGTTCACACAGTGATCATGGATGGTCATAGATGATCGCCACTAGTTGTAAGGCAACCATGATAATTTATTAATAGGTAACCACCACCAATTGAGTAGAATTGATGTTGGTCAATAAATACCATTGCCAATAACATGTGGACTTGAAGGAAAAACCATAAAAGGCAAATGCATTAGGTTAGGAAATGGTTAATTCAAAGATCAAGAAAAACTGTAAGGTAAACTTAATTTTAGTGATTTAGATGCCTTTGAAACTAAGAAACCACAAAATGGATTAACAAAATGAATCAAAATTCAAGCTTCATGAACATTTTTCCGTTGCAACCCAAATGTCAGTGGTTCACACAGAATTGGGGTTGGTTGGGTAGAACTATGGTTGGTTTAGCCAAACCATTTTTAGTTGAACCTAACTATCACCGATCTCTGTGTAGATTTGAGAAATAAATCAAAATCAAATCTAGCCAAAACAAGGTTATAAAAATAATTTTAGAGAGCTTAAAGCATCCAAATGAAGATTTAAAAGCTACATATTGACGTCCTTGGTATGTGGGATATGTTGGGTCCCACTAGGCATGCCATTTATGATTCTAGGAATTTTATGATGGAGGGGAGGTTAGATCAAGTGTTAATTTCCATTAAACCACATGAAATTAAAAACACACTAACAAAGCATTTCACCTCCATGCCTAGATCATAAGGGGATCCTAGTGAACATAAAACAAATGAGAAAGCTCAAATAAAATATAACTAAGCTTACAAATTTTCCTTACCTTCTCTGAATGCTCCAAATGACGTGTTCATTGGCTTACTTGGATTGTGCTCAAGAAGTATTCATCAATGGGGTTTTGTTATCTCTATCTCCTCTTGGCACCATGATTTTCTTGGATTTGGCTTGATGTTTCTTAAAATAGGTTTGTCTTGGCTCAGTTTTAGCATTATAACACTATGCATTTGCTTGATGATTCAAGTCATGCATTATAACTTTACTATGTTTCAAGCTCTCCTTATAAAGAGCTCTAGGCTTGCTTTTATAGGCTTTGAAATGACTTGGAATGAGTTAAATACTAACCTTGGTTATCTTAGTTAACCTTAGTAGGGTTAAAATGTGTCAAATGGTCATGATTATCATGTAATAAGCATGGGTGGGATATTTTCCAAAAATGGCATCTCACAAAAGCTAATGATGAAAACCTAAGATATTCAATGATTTTTGAATTTCCCTTTTTGATAATTGATTTGATTTCTCATGGATGAATTCAATCAAGATTTGATTGGGATTTTAATGTTAATTAATCTCTTTTGGGCTTTTTCCATGTTTGAGATTTTGATTTAATTCAATGTGTGCATTTGACTTATTTAATTGATTTTAAGGCCAATTAAACATGTTATGAAGCCAAATTTGAGACTTTTAGAGATTCTTAGGCTATATTTTTAGAGGTTGGTAAGAATTTCTCTAAAGTTGGGTATAAATCCATTGGTGACCAATTTTAGATGTCCACAAATTAGATTGATAATAGTTTGGACATGCTCGGTGGGACCTAATTTCAACAAGGTTGTCTAAGATTGATGTTGGTCTTAACAAATTTGTAGTTTTAATAACCTCCTTCATGTAGCATATAGTGACTCCAACAAGTTTTAAACTCTTGGTTGTAGATTATTAAGTGATTTTCATACCAAAGGTAACTATGATATCAAGGTCTAAAGGTATTCCTTTTGAGTTTGTTGAGTTACCTCCATTTTCGATCAAGAGAAAGAGATTCCTTCATTTTTTCCCTTATAGTAAGACTCCTAAAAGGAATCTATACTTAAATTATACTCCAAATTCTCCTAAGATATAAATATAGATATAAACCTACCCTTTTGTTACTTTAAATGATGGATCCCCTCTAAAACTTACAAGATATGATGACATCCCTATGGTATCTCTTAAAAGTGTCACATACTTTAGTGGAGAAAACATCATCACCCTCATTGAGCACATTAGAGATATGAAAAAATTCTAAAATATTCATAATATTACTCAAGATAATGTGCCTATTAGGTTGTTAGAAATTTAATTTAAGGAAAAGGATCTAGATTATAATAGGATATTGGCTCCTAATTTTATTGATTCATGGGACTAATTAGGAGAGAAATCAAGTAAGAGGTTTGAAGACAAAAGTGATGAATTGTCCTTGGTTGAGAACTTAACCATTATTAAGAGAGATCCACAAGAGTTTATATAGGATTTCAATTCTAGATTCCAAACACATGGGATATAATCCCAACACTTGTGATACCCACTCCAAATTATGCCTTCTTCTATTATCTCAAGGCCTTAAATAGTGACATAGATGTTATGATACAATATATGGGAGGAGAGACCTTACTTGATGCCTATGATGTTTCTATCAAGGATGAGAATAACCTCATACAAGTTGAAAAGATATCCCAACACCTCCCATTCCATTGTTTCTAGTTATACATCCCCTTGTACCAACTCATGCTCTCATTCTTACACTAACCAGTCATGAACAAGCTACTCTTAGTCAATCAAATGAAATACAAGAGTTAAGAAGCCTAGCCAAATATCAATAAAATGATATGGAAGCCTTGAAGAGACAACTGAATCAGCTTCACAGACCATATCAAGCTCCATATTAGTCTTATCATTCTAATCAGCCAAATAGACCACCTTTTCAATATAATTCTTAAGGATAAGGGCAAGTTACTAATGCTAGACCATATAACAATTATAATCCAAATGTTTCTACCACCTCTAGAGCTATGTCACCTATTCAAAACAACCTTGTGTAGGAGCATGATTGGTCTTATCAATGGGATCAGCCTCATAATTAGCTTACCAATTAAAATGAGGTGTTTAATCAAGATTTTATTACATAAAATAGAAAAATTCCTTCCATGACACAAGATAAAGTTTCTAATCAAGGAAGGTCTAGTGGAGAGAAAGTTCAACCTAATGATACATTGGTAAATTGGCAAGAGGGCGATTGGTGTGTGGTCAATTAGTTGGGAAGCACCAGTAAGGTGGTTGATACTTCTATAACAGCTAATATAAGGTCTAAAAAGAGAGATATTTAAGATTCTCAAGAGACAGGTAAGGGTTCATCTATTATTCCTTCTATGTCTCAAGGAACAAAATAAACTAATGAAAATCCTAAGGCCTAAGAAACTCAAAAAAATTAGAATGTAAATGGTGTTTTCATACCTCAAACTATGCAATCTCCAAGTAGTATGGTAGTTCCTAAAGAACAACCAAGGTTTGGTGGTTTTTGTATCAACATTATGGACCAAATGAAGAGGTTGAATATGATCATTCCTATGTGGGACACATTAGCTCTTCCTAGTAAAAAGGAGATACTTCAAGAGGAGTCTAAACTCAACCTTTCAAAAACATCAGTGAGAAGAGAAAGTTGTCTTCATAAACACACCTATACCTACTAATACGAAGCCAATAAAATATGGTAAAATACCTCCTTTTTATATTTTTGTGATTATTAGAGATTTCTTCATACATAATTACATGATAGATAGTGGGGAAAGGAGCTCATTGGTGCCTAACCAAATAGCTGATAAGTTAGGCCTAAAGCATGAGCTTAATACCAAGAGTGTCTTGTAATTGGATGGTTCATCAACCAAGACCATGGGTGTGATCAAAGGTTTGAGTCTTAATCTCCATGTTTTTCCCAAATTTTCTATTGCCCAAGATGTTTTTGTAGTGGATTTTCCACCCTAATTTTCTCTATGCTTGTCAAGGGACTTCACTACCAAGATTGGGGGGTATTTATAATCTAATTATCTATATATGGATTTTAAAACTAGCTATGGTAGTAAGACTATAATTAGATCTAAAACTTTGTCTAAATTCCATCTTTATACATACAAGCCAAACATTTCAAATGTTAATTGTACTATCATTGATGGGGACATCATCTCTATGATCAATAACTAGTTGTACCTCTTAAAGTCATATCAAACCTTTTCTTTGATGAGTGGGGAGTATAAAATCATGAATATGATCCATATAAAGGTGTTGAATAAGTTGGTCTAGGTGTTTACTATTTGAATGAATAAGGTACAACCATATAATCCCTCTCCAAGTCAAGTGAAGATAGTGATGGTCTATGGAAACTATTATATGATGGCTCAAGGTGTGAGAATGGAGTAGGGGTAGGTATTATGCTAGTTTTTACACTAAATAAAGGTACCATTCTACAATTAGATTTTAATTCAGATGCACTTTAAATGTAGTTTAATATGAAGCACTTATTCATGGAATTTAATGGGTAATAAAGAAGGAAGTGAAACAATTACAAGTTTTTGGAGATAGTGAGTTAGTAGTCCACCAAGTGAAAGGTTAAAGTATTGATAAGAATCTAATGTTAAAGTGTTACAAACATAGGGTATGGGAACTTATTGAATAATTTTAAGCCTTCAGCATATAATTAGTTCTAAGAGAAGAGAATCAACATGCTGATAGGTTAGTTTTAGTGGGAGCTCAATTTGATATTCCTAATGATGTGAAGATATCATAAATTAAACCACATATCAAGATGGTAGTAAGGCCATCAATATAATATAATAATGTCAATTGGTAGGTATTTAAAAGTGACAATAAAATAACATGATTCCTTCCAAAATAACTTGAGATTTGCTTTAAAACTAGGCTAAATTTCAGCATTAGTATGGAGATCATATTTTCAATTGAGATCTAATAAGCTTACCAAAGGGTTGGTAACTCTTGAGATCATCTTCAATGAGAATGATCAAATGAAGAAGGATAAGGTGAGTATGTATACCAAAGAGGAACACCATGAAAGGGTTGTTATCTTCAAGGACAAGATTCTTATTGGAAAGATGTGTACTTTATCTGAAAGGATTGAATTTGTGGAGTTGTTTATATGAATTTTCTAATGTCTTTTGTTGCGAATACAATGACCTTAAGGGGTTTGATCCTAGATTAGCCCAAAATACCATAGATATTTATACAAATTATAATCTTGTAAAAAAAATATAAATACCTATAAACCTAAATATTGATCTTCTAATGAGGAAAGAGTTAACTAAATTTATATATTTAATCATCATATACCCTATTAAGCACTCCTCATGGGTTGCTAATCTAGTCCCTGTGAGGAAGAAGAGTGGGGAGATAAGATTATGTGTATATTTTAGATATTTTAATAGGGTGTCATTGAGAGATCATTTCCATTTACCATCTATGGAGAAAATTATTTAAGTGGTTGTAGGTTCTCAATGCTTCTTTCTCTTGGATGGCTACTCTGGTTATAATCAAGTCTTGGTGAAGGAAGAAGGTCAATATAATACAACCTTTACCACTAAATGGGGAATATATGCCTATAAAATAATGAATTTTTTTCTATATAATGTATGGTATACATTCTAAATATCCATGGATATGTCTTTTCAAGGCTTGATTAATGAAATGGTATTAATCTATCTTGATAACATAATAGTTTTCTCAAAGAATGCTAGCGATCATCTAGCTCATCTTAGATTGATTTTTGAAAGATTTAGGAAATATGGGATCTCTCCAAACCCAAATAAGTGTGTTTTCAAATTTAATGAAGGTAATATCTTAGGTCACATTGTCTCAAAATATGGGATTTCCATAGATCATAAAAGAGCGAGTGTTGTATTGGCTTTGTCTTTGACCAAGCAAAAGAAAGGTTTGTAAAGTTTTCTTGGAAGGATTAATTTTGTAAAAATATTAATAAATGGTTTTTAAAACCTTGTGAATCCTATAAAAACCATTTTGAATAATCACCAAGTCTTCAATTGGACCAAAGAAGGAAAAAATAATTTTGAGGCTATTAAGCAAGCTATAGCCCAAGTACCTAAATTTATCAATCTTGATTTTTCAAAGGGTTTATTATTATATGATTTATATAACATTTAAATTGTCTCAAATATGTTGATTTATTAGAGTGGAGAAAGCATTGAATAACCTAGTGCCTTATTTAGCCAAGGGCTAGAGGATTATGTAGAGCGATACAACTTTATAGAGAAGCAAGTGTTGGAAATCATAAGGATCCTTAATAAGTTTAGGCATATGGTGTCTAATAAAAAAATTCATCACATATTTTCACATAAAATCATAAGATACTTCCTTTTAAATAAGGATTTGAATGAAAAAATGGTTGGTTGGATAACCAAGGTCATGGAATATGATGTGGAGATTAAGGCTACCAAGTTGTTAAGAAGAAGAGGGATATGTGATAATTTAACATTAGACCTTAAAAAGGATAAATAAAATGTTTTAATATTGAAAGATAATCCTTGTATAGTTTTACCTTCATCCCCTCAAATTTGTACACACGATATGGTAAGATCTATTCAAACAGGTGAGTGTCTTAAAAGTTTATATCAAACAAAAAGAAGGTACTTTAAATTGTAGTCCATCCCATATGTTCTTGTGGATGGAGTTATATTTATAATGGATTTCAATGGTATACTATTTAGATATGTTTAAATTGATAAAATTGATAGGCTTTTGTAATAATTTCATGATGGGCATTTAGGAGGTCATCAACAACAAAAATAATGAGGGTTGGGTATTATTGGCCTAAATTTTTCAAGGATTCTTATTCTTGGGTAATGAGGTGTAAAAATTGGTCCTTTTCATATGGTAACTAAATATTTTATCACTTCCTCTCAATCCTATTTAAGTGGAACATTCATTCATGTAATGGGGTGTTGATTTCATTGGTATGATAAATTTGCCTTCAAGTGATAGCCATAAATGGGTGCTTATAGGCACTGATTATTTTATAATATGGGTGGAGGAAATAACCTTGAAAGAGGCAAATGAAAGTTTAGTTCTTGACTTCTATGAAGGCCTAATAACCAAATTTAGTGTTCCCTCCACAATAATTTTTTATAATGCAATGGCATTTAGTGATGAAAGGACAAGTGAATGGTCTCTTAAACATGGAATCTACCTAAGAACTTATTCCAATTACTATCCTAAAGTAAATGGACTATTTGAGTCCATAAATAATAATTTTATTAGAATCATTAAGAGGATAGTGAAATAAAATCAAAAAGCTTGGCACACTAAGTTGAAGACAACCTTATGAGATGATAGGGTTACCCTAAAGAGGGTTGTTAATAACTCACAATAAATGCTTGTTTATGGTAGAGAGGAAAATATACATATATGTCTTTAATTACTAGCCCTAGAGTTATTAAATCAACTTGAAATGATGGCAAGTGATCCCATAGCAATAAGGTTGATAGAACTGATGACATTGGAGAAGACAAGAGACCATGCCATGTATACTATGGAGTTTAATCAAGACCAAGTAAAGAAGACCTTTGATACAAGAGTTGTTTCAAAATAATATCAAGAAGGATACCTTGTGTTAAAGTGGGATGAGGATAGGGCTAAACCTGGTAGGCATACCAAGCTTGATACATTATGGAGTGGGCCCTATGTTAACATTGGTTACAATTAACATAATGATTTTTAGCTTATAAAGTTGAATGGAGAGGAGTTGAACATCCCATTCAATGGGATAAATTTAAAACCATGTTATTAAGGTCAGATTGTAACCTTGTACATAATATAATAGGCATTTTTTCCCTAAGTGATTAGAGCACATGTTTATTTGTTTGTTTCTATTGTTGTCCTTCCTACAAGTGTCTTATGACACGTGTGTGTTTTTTAAGTTTTATCAATTTTTGGTTTTTTCAAGGCTGATATCAAATGCAAATTTTAATGTGACTTCAATTTAAGTAGCATTCAGGACCCCATAGCCAAATAGATTCTCAAGGCCACTAGTCTAGATGCATAGTAAACATGTAATACTAGGAGGTCACCAAAGATGTTAGCCAAAATTAGCCACCATAGTGAGTTGCATTTAAAAATTTAATCATAATGGTCTTAAATTTGTTGATATACATCTCACATGTCTTATCTTGGTCATGGTTGGTCTTAGAGTGATAGGCATTGTGCTATTTTTGGTAGCTTTCAATGTCTCTTAGAGTGGTTTAGAGTCAAGTCACCTAGTCTTGTCATTAAGTCAGCCAATGTGGTCACCTCCAATATTTTTATCATAGATTAAGGTAACTTTTATAAGGTTAAGGTTTAATTATGAAAGTCAAGGTAAAAAATTAACTGTGGTAAATCAAGAAGATGGTGATCCTCCAAGAAGAAATGTGTTCCAAACTAAGCAAGTACACCAAGGATCAAAGCTAGTAAATTGATCACATTGCATTTTCAAGTAATTTGGAGAAGTTAAGGTATTTTTGAAAATATTAAGGTATTTAATTTTCTTTAATCTTATGATATGCTCCAATGTCGTAATGAGACTTACTAGAGAAGATCAAAAGTAAAGGTCTATATCATTAATAATTAAGGGTATCTTATGTCATTTAACACTTGTATAATGTCATGGTACTTGTACTTGTTCATACATCTTTCCCAAAATGTCTTAAGGCTGATTTTATAATGGTGGAATACATTTATAATTGCCTATTCATCATTTTATAATGTCCAAATAAGAGATAATGAAGAATTTGTATGGAAATAAATGTGGGAAATGTTTTGGCACATTGATCCACCCTTGTAAATCTCAAATAAAGATCCATAATCACCAGTTTCATTAGCTCCAATAGGTTAAGAAGGTATAACAAGCAATTTCTTGAGGAGAAAATGCCTATAAAGGTCTCTTTTCAAAGGCTTTCTATTGAGGATCAGCTTCTAAACTTATCCAAGGTTCTCCCTAGTCTCCCCAAACCCAAATCCATGCAAAAAAGGATTTTTAGATCTAAAAAAGGAAAAAATCTATGTCATTTATCCATTAGGTTTCACATGTTTGCTTGTAAGCTCAAGAAGGCCCAACAATTTGAGGTTAGTTCCTAGAGGAGAAAAAGATTTGGATATAAATATCTTGGTAATATAATGGGACCCTAATGCCCATATAATTTATAACATTGGTTTTTTAATCAAACCCCTTAGCTTTATGAACAATCGCTAAGCAGTTAAGATGTAAACAAATGACTTCAAACCCCATAGGCTTAGTTTTGAATAGTTTCATGGAATTTGTGATCTATTTGGTAAAAATAGATGATTATGTGAGATAATGAAATGTCGTACTAGTGTTCTCATCCCATCTCCCATAATATATTTAGCACATGTAAACATTAGAAGAGCAAAACCTCCATTTTAAACACGTTATGTACCCATTTGAAAGGTTACAAGCAAGGTTTAGTTGGTTTCTAATGTATTATCCCAAGTTACCCTCAAATAAATCTCCAACCACCTCATAATTTCTATATAAATAACCTCATGTCTACTTCTACCTTCTAAAAGGTCTTTTTGCATTCGCATGGACTCAATCATCATCAAAGAGACTCCAATAGGCCTATTGGAAAGAAGCAAGGAATGAGTCTATAAACATATTTGACATAATTATTGACCAAATATAGTTTTTTTTAATAAATGGTGAAGAGTATCATATAAGTAATCCAAGATCACTCTCAAGGGAAAAGTGTAGATAGTAGAATATGAGATATATTAGTCATAATGCTCTTCAACAAGTTTGAAAGTATGCAAGCATGGAAAGGATTGTGATCAGTGAGAAATTTCCAAGGAATTTTGGAGTATTTATGATGATGACCAGTTTTAATATAACTTTAAATTTCCATAGGATATCATCCAAGTAAGGAAGATTAGTCATGTGGTTAAAGAAAGAGGTACATTAGGCCTAAAATAGTCACCTACAAGTCTACCTACAAGGTAATCATAAAGTGTCAAGGTTTTTTATGGTAAATGAGTCTAAGAAACCACATAATGTGTGTGAGACCTCATAAGAATGGTTAAAATTTTTTATATGATATATGAAACAAGGAAACATCAAAATGGTCAAGAACACCTAAGAGAAGCTAACAGGCTTATAAATCCTAGAAGAAGGTATTTTGTGCATATGGAGTTCAAATCTCAAGAAACCAATACAATATTGGTTTACCATGATAATATATATTCCATTAAACTTTAACAAGGAATCCAAACATAATTTTTCCAAGGTATTCATGAGCACTTTTAAGGGATTAAAATCACATTCAACTATATAGAGGTAATTAGTAAGAACAGAGCTCAAAACACTTGTGTAGGTAGTTAAGGTTGAAGGAAATATGATGAGCATAGATAATTTAGTGAATCTTATTAAAATATATCATTTAATTATATATATATATATATATATATATATATATATATATATATACATATATCAAGTCATAAACAGACCAAAGTGGTGAAGTCAAATAAAGATTAAGCATTCAGTGGACTATGTGCATCATGGTGCAGACCAAATTAGTTGGTCATATCAATTTTCACGACTAAATTAATTTATAAATAGTCATGATACATTAATATATATTTTACACATTGTTAAAATGGATAAAATAGGCTCAAAGATAACAAAACATCAAGAAGGAGAGTTTAGGCCTAAAAGAGTGCACCTACAGACCTGTCATAGGTAGAATTGGGAAAAGCACACCTATGATGTCAATTAAAGTGATAATAGGGTTATTATGGTTCATATATAGTATTATAAAGGTATATATCCTTACTATAATAATCAATAAGACCAAAACCAAATAGAGAGAACTCAATCTCAAGGTATTGCAGTCAAGAGGCCTAAAGAGCACCTACATGCCTATGCATAAAACATAAATAAGCTATCAAGTTTTTGAAGTGATTTAAGGAATGAATAATATTAATATGTGAATGATATATTTTTATAGATGAATATAAATTTTTAAATCAATTCAAGGGAAGTAAAGTGCTAAAAAATGGTTGTTAGGGTCAGTCACATAGGACTATCCACAAACCCTAGCAATGGCTTAATTCAAGTTATAATGAGTTGAAGATGTAAATTCATTTAGGAGAAAATTTTAATATGTCAAGATATGTTTTAAAAATCTCATGAATGTATTTCTAACTCAAACCAATCATATTCATATCTTTTTTGTTAAATTAGTCCTTCTTGAGTCTACTAACATGCCTATCTTATTTGAGAAGCCCAACTTCATCACGTGTGAACTTTAATGAAGAGATGCATGGGTAAAAATGGATATTTTATGAGTTATAAAGGTATCCATAGTATAATATAGTTTGATTATTTTTTATATCAATTATTTTTCTTTATGAACAATCCTTAATAAGTTAAGACCCTAAAACCCTATTAAAACCTCTCAAGAGACCCGATAGAGAATATTAGTCTTATAAGTGCCCAAAATGGATTTGTATGGATCTAAAAATACATGGATGATACCTATTCATATCATAGTCATATGATGGAGTGGGATATTGACATGTGTGAGGAAAGGAATATGGAAAACTAGCCTAAAAACTTCTCTTTTGAGTCTATTTGCAAGATTTTGTGTCAACAAAGTCTTCCTAACTATTTTTAGAGGTTAATTGAGCCAATAAACATGTGATATGATCCTTAAAAATTCATTCAAGAGGATGCCATAGTGATATCATATGTTTAAATTATTTTTCAAGCCTCAATGAATAAATGTGATCAATCTTGCATGAAGAAGGTAGAGTTTTAGACCTATTTCAAGACCTCAAGACTCAAGATACCTTCACAACATTTTAATGAAAACCTAATGTCATGTATTCAAGATTTTGGAGTCATGAAACATAATCAATAACCCTTCTTGTCCTTTGAGATTACTTGAAACTTCTAGGCATGAAGGCCCCTTGATACTCTCTTGAAAAAAAGTATGAAGACCACAATTACAAGTTGATCTCTAATGCTTGAACAAAGGTTCCATGAAATGATATAATATATTCATAAAGAAATCAGCCATGATAAAAAAATTAAATAAACAAAACTATACCTTATTTGGAAAATAAAACTTTGTTGCAAAAAATAAGGTATGAGAAAAGCCCTGAAGTCCAAGTTCAAGTCTTGTATGAAGGAGAAACATTGTAAGAGGTAAGGGTCAGTATAGAAGGTTGTCAAGTATGCCAAGTGTTAATGGAACAACTTATAACTATCCTTGATGAAGTAGATGTGTAACTCCATGGAAAGGGAGTTAAATTCAAGAATTATCAAGTCTACCAATATGACCTTCTATACCACTCTTCATGAAGAGCCTCATCAACACTTAGCCTAGAAGGTGAAGAAACAAGATCACAATACACTGCTAGTAGACTTGGTGGTAATATATTTTAGTTTTGTAGCTAATTTTATGATGAAGGAAAGTTGAGGAATTCTCTCTTTGTCCTATCTCTCTCTCTTCCTTCTCTTCTTTTATAAATTTATCCTTGAAAGGTATTTGACATATCCTCAAAGTGGGTATGGTGAAGCCTTGCCAAATTTAATACTTGTTATTACCTTTGGAATTAATTCAAGCTGAGTTATACTATATTCATATTGCATATAGTGATTTTGAAATTAATTTTTGATGGATGTTAGTGATAGTTATATTACTTACTTGTATTTGTTCTTTTTTTTCATGCCTATATGTGAGTTGGTTACTCATATTAAGTGTATCAAATGGTTTTGTTGAGTTAAAGTATTTAAATGCCATTAGTGTCTTATATTATTAATTTTGAGTAACCATCTTGGCTATTGTACTAACCATAACCTTCATATAGAAACACTTATGTGGGAGGATCTATCTTGAAGTTGTGAAATCAGGTTATAATCTTGTCATTTCATAGTGCAAGCATTGACAAGTAGATAAAATTATATTTAGTGCATCATCTCCATGTTTTATTTATGGTTTTTGTCTTATTTTACCCATTTCCCTTGTAATTGGTTGTAGTTTTGTGTGAATCATCAAGGGAGCTAACCCAATCTAGAGATTCACTTCACCAATTAAGTCACCAATAGCCTAGAAGTGATTCCATGCTATCATATACTTATGAAGGCTTGAAAAAATTTCCTAGGGGTGTAAATTATATTGATAATAGTACCCACACACATTTATTATATAAATGTATTAGTACTACACATTATTAGCTTCAAACTATATGATTTATAATTTACATTGACATATGATTGTTATCATTTCTATATCTTGCTTTATTTGAGCATTTCCACATTGGAGGGAAAGAAGTTTTCCCTATATACATCAATATACCTAGCCTAAAATTCATTTTATAATTGGTCTTATCACGTATCCACTATATCCTAAGTCATGACATTCCAATTTTATTATACACTTTGGGACTTATATATTTCATTTTTATCTTGCATGATTACATAGAACATGATCTTAGTACAATATTCATACACTTTATCATGTTAAACTTATCATTATTTATACCTAAATATCTCATATATTTCCAATCTAAGGGTTGAAAGATATCCTTGGAAATTTTTCAAAATTCAAGAACATTGCAAAAATTCAAAAATATTAGAAACATACAATCCACAAAAAAAATGTTTTATACATATTATATGTTTACCTATGCCATATGTTTTAATTATCCATGGTTTAAACATATGATTTAAATTATATTATATTAAGTTATTTTTATGTAGATTCATGGGTTACATGATAACAGATTTCACACTATGCACCTACATCTTGGAGGGGAAAATTCACAAGCAACATTTCCTAGCTTCGGGGCATTTCCATTTCAGCAACTTCTACATCGTGATATATATCATTTCCTATCCTTTATGGTATTGAGCTAGATTCTATATATATATATATATATATATATATATATATATATATATATATATATATCATATGACATTGATATTCTATATTGTGATTGTTACAGTATTACATCGATTGTTTTGTATTTGAATGCTTTCTTGTGTATGCATGATTCTACTTGTTTGTGCATCCTTGTTCATTTAGGATCCTATTGTCATCATGTCTTGTGTGATTCAAGTCTTGGCATGTCTTATCATTAACTTGGGTGTGGTCACTTACTTTCTGTAGTCCTAAATTGAGTGTACTCTATTAATGTACTATTTATTTTAACCATGGTATTTATCATTCATTTGTAGCATAATTGTGTGTTTCCTACATTTCAATAGTTTATACCATGCATATATGGGGGAATACTACTATTTTATCTGATTTTGAATTAATATATAAATATCAATCCTAATTAGATAAATAGACTATAATAAAGTAGGGTGTTTTAAATATAGTTGTAAATAAAAAATTGAATATAAATGACTAAAATAGACAAAATAAAATAGAAAGAAACAAGAATAAACTATGAAAAATAGAAATGAACTTAAATTTTAGAGTTGTTAGGAAACTTCACATGAAAACTGAATGCAGGAATAAATATAATACCAAAAACTCAAAAATCTCTCAAAATTTGTACTTAAGTGCTTTGATGGTAGGAACAACCAATAAGGATAGGAGAGACTATTTTTATTGTCCCCATTAGTCATTTATGTCTTTTTATAAGAAACTACAACTTCTATAAATATCAAGTGTGATAATGACGTCTAGGTCTTTTCGCATTGATTTAATCTTAAGGAACTATGTAGATAACTATATATGCCTTCTTAAATTAAAAAACCCTAGTCTTGTGCCACAAGGAAATAAGTGAATGTGTATGATTAAAAAGGGGTTAGTAATTGGAGTTGTGCTAGACCTCAACACCCCACTATGTTGAGTGTTGACTACATACCAATTATAGACACTTCTAATCAAACACACCATGTTAATTATAATTGTCTTGTATTAACACTTTCAACCTTACCAAAATCACTTTTACTCTAATGGTTAATTACTTAACTTAATCTAATCCTAATGACAAATTATGTGGATTTGAAAATTATCTTTTTTTAAAAATTCAAAATTGGAATATTGCCTCACCTAGGGTGACATCATCATATCAAGTTTGTAAGTAAGATCTCTTACAAGATATTACACCCCTCTTCCACACTCTTCCTCTTAAACCATTGTTATGAACAAAAAGGGATCATGATTTGAATCTCTTACATTTATATGACATACTCTACCCCTTTTATTCCACACTCCATCTTTCTCATTTATGAGAATGGAGGACTAATATTGGGTCATTGATCTTCATTTCAAGATGGATGGTCCACAATAATTTTCCATTTCTATAAATAAAAGCATCTACACACTCTTTCACAATGGTCAACTAAGGTAGCAAAGCTCTGGTAAATATCAAGGCTATCATTCAACCAATTTGCATGCCAAAGCCTAAGGCCAAGTGTAGATAAGGAGAGATGTTACCCACATGAGGAATCAAGCATTGACAAAAAAATTATGCATCTTCAAGTTGAGATCAACCTATTTAGATTTATTTTCAAGCACATCTTTAAGGGAGGTATAAATGTTGTTTTTATCTTCTAATATTGCATTTCTTTCTTAATTATCACATATCTCAACCTAGGGATTAGGCTTGAGATGTTATGCATTTAAATTATTTTGGATTTTATTTACTAAAAATTTAATAACCTCTCTTAGATTCTTGATCTTACATAATGGCACATGCAATGGGACCTAAAGTATTGGATGCACCTCACAAGTTATTCTAAACCATTTACCTTCCTTTAATTACTAGAATTAGCCTTCAAAATAAGTTAATTCTCTCTTTTTTCTTCCAAATCCTATTTAAGTCCATTCTGGAATTAATAATGAATTCATGACTATGTAACTATAAATTCGGTAAGTTCATTAATGAAATATTTATTGGTAGTAGTGAAATAATTTGTTGTACCTTGAATCTATTCTATGTAGAAGTAAACTCTGAAACTGAACCAACCATCAATGAAATTATTACTTGTAATAACAAAATATTTTTATTATTTTCTAAAAAATTATGAAATTGTAGGGATCTATAGAAAAAATGATATTACTATAGTTAAATTATTTATAAACTATGAAATCATTTCTATGTATTTTATGTTCTCTATATTTCCCTAAAGAATAGTAAAATTGAAGCCACCATTAGTGAAATCATGTTGGTTATCAACAAAATTATCTTTTTTCATATTTTCAAAATCATAGCTATCAGTAATAAAAATTGTGAATCTTAGTAGCAAAATCATTTTACTATTTTTCTATAATTGTTTCACATGTACCATCAAATAAATCATCATCTTCATTAGTGAAATCATCATATTCATCAATGAAAATGTCATCTTCATCAATGAAATCGTCATCTTCAAAAGTGAAATCGTCATCTTCATAACTAAAATCATCATTTCTATTAGATAAATCATTTTTGGTAGGATAAAAAAATTTGATTGTTCTCTATTTCTATCTATAGGCCCTAATTATGAAATTAAAATACCTATAAGTGAAATCAGTCTGCGTAATCATGAAATCATTTTGTATCAAAATTGAGAGTTAAATAAACCTTTTTAAAATCTCCTTATTGAATCAAACCCACTTTTATCAAACTTATAACTATTTTTAGTGTAGGACCTTGGCTAAAGAAGTGGTATTTTTATTCAATCAAATCAATTCTACTTCACATTTTGATTTGGGCATTAAACGTATTCACATTTCAATTACGTTATAATAAAACTAGTTCATTTTCATGATAATTAATTTCAATCAAGTTTTGTTTGTTGTTTGATTATCTTGTGGGGTTATTTGTACACATATATTTCTCATTTTTAAGTAAATCAAAAATGTAAAAGTTTCTATTTGCCTTTTACCCTATTTTTCATTTGAATGGGTGGGGTGGATTTCATCACCTTCCCAAAAGTCTGTAGGAGTGCATTGACCTAGTAAGTGACATCCTAGTATCATTCCAACCTTGATTATCTGATGGGGTATATAAATTAAGGATCATTACCACTATGAATACCTAGATTTATGTTTTTACAATGTCATGTGAGGAATGTAACCTCAGTGAGTTCTTTCCAATATCCTAGGTCAAAGTGTGGTACCCTCAAAAGGATCAATCTTGGGAACGAGATTGAACTTATTCATTAATTTTTTTGTGCCTATGTACTACCTATTATGGGTTTTATATAGGGACCATATATAAATCCCAAGTAAAATTCTAAGAAAACCCCAAATCTGGTAGTACTTCACTAAAACCCTTATGACTAAAGTGTTTAAAAAGGGACAAGACCCTCTCATGAATGGACAAATTTTGGATTTATGCTTGGATTATTCTTTTATTATAGATCATTCATGGACATAGGGGTCCAATGGTTAATATCCCCTAAAGATCACCTTAATCATATGAACCTTGAGAGATAAGGGTGGGGTTAAAATACCACCAATAATTGTAATAATTTATTTACTGAACATTTAAATTTTATAATCCTCTCTTAAGGCAAGTGTTTCAAAAGATTTAATGGATGTGATGCAAACCCATCAGTTATTAAATTACCTTGCAATGCTTGCATGTTATTTCTTGATTGTTGTGTAAAAACCTTAATCATACTTAAGAGTAAATTAAACAAACCAAGTCTAAGTCCAAAACATTTTTATACACATACAATGAGTCATTAATCTACCAAAATTCTAGGTTAAAAAAAAGTGACATGTCAAAAATTGGCCCCAATACCTATCTTTATTATTCAAAATACATCGTTAGGCTACCAAAATTGAATCAAAGCCTAGTCCTAATCCAAACTACCAATTTCAAACCAATACAAGACCAAAGTTCCAAATGTTTGTCCAAACCATGTCATTATGTTGTCTAATTCAGAACCACTACCAATTCACATGCCAAATTTCAATTATAGTCTAAGCCATGTTCAAAGTCAAACATGGTTGACCAAGTCAACCCAAATCAAAACTAACTAGACCTTCTCAAAAAAAAATAATTCCATTCAACTCTTTTTCTAAATTTTAAATTCAATCAGCTTTCCAAATCAAATCAAGTTTTATTCAATTCCAATGATCAAAACTAATGTCGATCAAACATTGTTTAAAACCAATTCTCATCTAAGGTTTGCATAATTATTAAACCAAACTAACATTACAAGGTGAAGTTGTCCAAATCCTAAGTAAAATATTACAATAAAATTACATGGAATTTCAAACCAACATTCCAAACCAAAATCAAAAATTTTGAAAGCCGTTGATGTATCAACATTTGTGCACCCTTTTAGAAACAAGTTTGATTCACACACATTTACTATTTGGATACTTATATGAATTAAATTTGATTTAAATATTTCATTTTAACATTTTGGATTAATATACCCAATCAAACATTCAATGTCTAGCAAGGTTAATTTCAAAATCCAAATTAGGTGAACTTTGACCAAAGTGCCAATCAAAGCCATATCTAGTTCACCTTGAACCATGTGGCATACCAAAACCATTCCAATTATAATTTGGTTCATCTTGAACCATATTACATTATAATATAGTTCATCTTGAACCACATTCCAATCTAATCCAGTTCATCTGGAACCACTTTATAATGCCAAATTAAGTCTATTTCAACCAAATCTGATTATTATGAATCTATCATATGCCAATCCAAAAACATTTATTATTTTTCCATTCAATCTCCTGTACATGTCAGTCTAGAATGACAAAGTCATATCATCCATCCTTTATTTCATTTGAATCATAGCTAGGCCAATCAACCCATTTTGGGGAAAATTAATCTTGACTATTTCAGCTAATTCTAATCTATGCCAATCCCCCTATTTGGGGAAATCCATTCTAATCAAATCTATACCACCATTTTTGGGGCCAAACCAATTCTACCCAAACCAAAACTACCCTCTTTGGGTTATTTATCTAGACTAATACTACCCTTTTTAGGTCCAAATAATTTCTACCCAAGCCAAGACTACCCTCTTTGGGATATTTCTCTAGATTAATACTTCCCTTTTTGGGCTTATTCTAAGAAAGACCAAATCCACCCTATTTAGGGCCACTTTATTCCATCTAATTCCATTTACATGTATCCTTAATTTTGGGTGTTATTCTAAGGTTAATTCAAGTTATGGAATATTAGGATCCTAATCTCATTTTATTATCGTCAATCTTATGTCAATGTACGATAGATCAACTCACCTAGATTAGCCAACAACTATCCCACTTTGCATCTAATTTTGACATTTTGACCATTAGTCCAAAATCCAATTGGGTCTTAAGACCACAATAAAACCAATAGTGTAGATGTATTATGCCATTCCCCTCTAAGGTCGCTTATCTACTGATAAGCCAAGTGTGCCCAAGTTTGATAACTACTCGATCAATATATGTCATGATCCCCTTATCAAACATGATCAAATATGTCCACTTCTAAATCAAGATCAAGATAGTCAAACCATTTTTGACATTTTTGTTGAATCACCCATAATTGACCAAATCTAAACCATTTATGGTCCATATTTTTCTAACAAAGGACATCTATTTGATACAAGACCCATTTATAAAGAGCCCATTATTCATTCATTGCCCAAGGTCCCCCATTTATAAACATTTATTCATCCCAAATCCTTAGTTTATAATCAAAAGGTGAATAAGGTAATTTTGGACAATTTAATTCAATAGGCCCTCTTCATGGCTCCTTCAACATCAAAATTAGGTTCTATTTTAGAACCAATATCAAAATCATGTTCCATTCCAAAACCAATATCAGATTTAGCATCATAATCATAATCAATGTTAGTCTCAACATTGGATTCAAATCCTCTTAAGTCAAAATCATCTTTAAAATTAGAATATATTAATGGATGTTGTGACATTCATTATACATTTCTAGCATATCCTAATGAAAACATTTATGATCCTTCATGGTTTTTGAAGATGTTTCCTTCAACATAGACATAAGTTATTCTAATAACCTCTACAAGAATTGTGCTACCTTTTATCCTTCCATTACCATTACACATGCCCATATCATTAACTAGCCTAGATAGTATACTAACATTCCACCTCCCATAAACATCAATTGGGACTAATAAAATCATACATTGTTAAATTTATTCCATGGTGACATTTCAGTGGCAGAATCTTTAGAGGTCCAAGAAAACATTTAGGCAGAAGAATAATCTCTTAGTGAAACCTTATTTTAGGTGCTAGTGGACAATCAAAGTCTAAACTCAACATCTTCTATTGAAACCTTGTTTGAGGTGTTAGATGATAATTACAATAAAAAATCATATTCTTTTAATGAAACCTTGATTAAGGTGATAATGGACAATAAAAATGAATTATAAACATCCCTTAGTGAAACTTTATCCAAGGCACTATTGGACAATCCAAATTAAAAAAATCAAGAATAATTTGTTGGTGAAAACCTCTTTGAGGTGTCAATAACTCAGCCAACTTGTTTCTCATTGCTTGATAAAGAAGTTATTGAAGTCAATATTGACCCCACCATAGCCAAAATCAAGTCAAATCTAGAATAAAAAATGATGTGTATGACTAAAAATCCTAATCTTTATTTGTCCATCAACTATTATGTATTTAATTCTAATCTTATTATTCATTCAAGACCTATATTCCATTATCTAATCAGACCATTTATCCCATGCTTACCTTTCTTTACCCTTTTAGCAGAACTCTTTTTTTTAGAGGCTATGAAGAAATCTTATCTAGAGGTTTGAAGGAATAAAAATCAAAGACCAACAAAGATAATGATAACAACCATCTTGTTCATATCAGTAGCAAGATTTAGATAGCATAACCATTTGAATCATATATTGGTTAGAAAATAAAGGGTCTAAATTATGCATCTTGTAATCCTTTGTTGAGTTTAGATGTTATAAAATCCAAAAAAAAAAGAAAAAATAACTAAAAAAAATAATAATCAAAAAGAAAAATAAAAATAATTCATCCAATGGTAAAAATCATGCTTGTGGCACCTTGGGAAAGTACCATAATGAAAACTAGGTTTATGACATCATGTATAAATAATTTATTAATTTCAAGTACCTTTATAATTGGGGGAATTTTATCCACATTATATACCATTATGTTCAATCCATCTTGGCCAATATTGATTACTACTATTCAAGCCATTTTAGACAGTCAATCCTATTCAACCTAATCGATCCTATTGTGACCATTAGTATTCCAAATTTTACCTTGTTACAAAAGTAAAAGTTATAATGAGACCTATTTTGTAAACATTATGGCTTATTATTTACATGATACTTTGATAATTGGACATATTTGGTTCTCACATGATATGGTCCTTTGAGACTCCTAGTCCTTTCCCTCATTTTCATTTATCCATTAATCTTTTGTTCAAATCTTATACCATTTTATTTTGTTCTTATGACATTCCTATTTTCAACCCTATTGTTGGTTCATATTATCCCCCAACACTTGTTGAACTACATTGACTTTAGGTCCATTTGGACTATGTAAGCAGTGTTCAATTTCTAAGGTCAGCTCGATCACCCCTTTGACACACTCTCACCATTTTTTGAGCAAATTAAGTTATGCTCTCACCATTTTATGATTAATTGAAATCAAAATCTTGCTATTTTATGAATAACCTGAGTGATGCTCTCATAATTTTGTGATTTAAATCAATCCTCTATTGATTTGAGATGCCAAAAACCCAAAAATATTTAAAATAATCCAAAAATACTAAAAGTAAAAACATTATTACAATCTCCATGAGAGATATAAATCCCCAAAATTGAAAAACATTTGTCTTGTCCTATATTCAGTCAAATAATACTTTGTCCAATAATTTTGGGTCCTAAAAAAATTGTTCGAATGTGTCCTTCCCAAATCAGCCCTACTAGGGAAAACTCATTATTAGTTATAATATTTTCAACTACCTTAAAAATTTTCCTTCCCTTGCATGTATCCTTGTTTTGGGGAACCATATATTTATCCATCTTATTGGACCTTCACACATATATTTTGACTTGGTTAAACAACAAGATGCTTTATGTTGCTTTTATTTTCCAGTTTGTGTGTGTTTTCTTTCTTTTTTTCTTGTTTGTTTGATTTTATTGTTGTTGTCTCAACTTAGTCCATTATGCTAACGAGGTCATCATCATGGTGCTCCTTATCACACATATATATTTGAGTCCATCCATTAGAATATGTTAGCATTATCATAATGATTTTTATCATTGGTGCATTATTTTTAATTATCTATTAGATTGAGGGGGTTGGTCCTTCTGTACATTATAGACTACCATCATGGTGTTTTATATCATGGTGCATAACATTAGGTTCTATATCAAAAATCAAGTGTTGGAGGTCTAATAAACAATTTTGCATCATGTCTACCAATCCAACACAATTACTGGACCATATGACTAAGTTATATGCTACTCATGACACATCTAAGCATATACAAAAATTCATAATCATTTAATTTCAATATTTTCCCACTTTTTGGGAGAACTACATCGACTTGAGGTCCTTTTGGACTATATAGGCAATGCTCAATTACGTTTAATTTATGAGGTCAATGTGACCAACCTTATTTCATTATTATTAACTTTCATATTCTTCCAATCCAATCACATCATCATTCAATCATTATTCTTCATCATCTCTTTCATTACCTTTGAGCATTCTTATGTTCTTGGTTTTTTTTTGGCTTCTTCATTATTTGATAAGTCATTATACCATTTCACCTACATTTGTTCTTGCTCATTTTTAATCATGTAACATGTTACATCATTGAGCTATCCTTTCAAATCAATCAATCAATTGCCTAATCATCATTTTTTCAAAATAAAAAATTGTCCTATTGGGGAAAATCATTTAGACCAACAAATGATCAAATTTTCCCTACTAGGAAAATCATTTGAATCAATGATCAAATTCAACCTTTTGGGGCACATTATTGTCATCAACCAAGACTTCCCTTTTTGGGTCCAATTCCCTCATTTAATCTTTCTTCTAATTCTAAGCCCATATCTTTCACCCTATTTGGGGTAATTAAAACTCTGCTGCTTATTTTTGGATGTATCCTTCCCACTTATCCCTACCTTTGGGCCAATTTAATTCTATTTTCTGCAACTATGGGTTAATTTCATTTTTATTCTTGTTCATTTTATTCTTTTTGAGGGCATATCCATTAATATTATTTTTCGACCACTCCCTTGAGAGGGAATCATGGACATTCCAAAACATTGTTTGGAGCTTCCTTGTGGACTCTTTTTTAGTAAATTGAATAAGAATAAACAAAACATGAACACATAATTATTCAAGCATTATCAAATTTCTTCTTAACAACTTTTTCATTCTTTGAAAATATATTACTATGCCTAGTGTCTTATAATGCATTCTCAAATAGGGGAAACATACAGACACTTTAAATTAGACACTTCACATCAATTATAATTATTTATTATATTAACACTTTCAACCTTACCAAAATCACTTGTCCTCTAATTGTTAATTAATTACTTGATTAATCAGCTTAATCTACTCCTAATGAGATATTCCATGGATTTAGAATTTATCTATATTCTAAATTCAAAATTGGAATATTGTCTCACCCAAGGTGACATCATCATACCAGGTGTGTAAGTAAAAGGTCTTACAAGTTCTTACACCCCTCTTACACACTCTTCCTCTTACACCCCTATTATGTACACAAAGGAGTCATGATTTGAATCTCTTACATTTCTATGGCATACTATACCCCTTTTCTTCCAACTCCATCTTTCTCATTTACGATAATGGAGGAATAATCTTGGGCCCTTGATCTTCATACCAAGATGGATAATCCATAATAATTTTCCAAATCTATAAATAAAATGGTCTACACACTCTTTCACAATGGCCAACTAAGCAGTGAAGCTTTGCCAAATCTCAAGGCCATTATTCAACCAATTCTCATGCCAAATCTAAGCCAAATCCTACGACAAAATGTAGACAAGGAGATATGTTTCCCACATGAGGAATCAAGCATTGATAAATACTTCTACATTTACAATTTGAGCTAAACCTCTTTATATTAATTTTCAAGCACATCTTCAAGGGAAGTATACATGTTTTTTTTATCTCCCAATATGGCATTTGTTTCTTGATTGTCACATAGCTCAACCTAGGGATTAGGCTTGAGAAGTTATGTCTTTAAGTTGTTTTGCATGTTGATCACTAAAAATTAACTAACCTCTTTTGGATTTTTAATCTTACATTAATAATTTGAAGAGGGATCAAACCTCCATGTATTTCTCCCACCTAAGTGCTTTGTGAAATTGTGCTCCTTTGACTATATGAATGCTTCTAGAAATGGATTGAATACTTGATCATGCTTTGTTATTGATGCATAAAATTAAATTTAGACTTGGCTTATGAATGCTTGATGTGCATAGAAATTGATTTAGGAAGAACATGGATTATTTTTTTTAATGTACACTTGTGTAGATAAGCTCTTATAATAGAGTTGATAAGTTTTAAAAAATGTGTGAAATAAATGAATTTAATGTGCTTTAATAGTGATTCAAGAGGGAAAAAACCCATTGGATATTTTAAAATTATAAATGCTGATCCTAGGGGTGTTTTCAATTTCCAATTTTGATTGTTTTGATGAAAGAACATAAATAAAAATAGGGATATGAATGCTAGGTGTTACTATCTTATTGGGCATTATTGTCACTTCAATAAAGGTGTTGAGATTTGGTTATAAGTTAGGGAATAAAGATGTGTAAAGGTGTTTTTAGTAGTAATATCATTTTTATAGGTGATAATAGATAGCTTTGTAATGAAATTAGGTCTCTTCTTATGCTTAGGATAGGTTGAAATAGAAAAATAGGTGTTGACCAAGTGCACATGTCAATTAATAGTAAAAAGGAATAAAATAGGCATGATCAAGTATTCTTGACCAAATTTAGATTAATACATTCCACCCCCCTTACTAGGTTAAAGTAAAGTCATACCTTAGTGTGTTAGACACACTTTGTCTTTGAATTACATACTTCAATCATGCAAGGCACCATACAGTTTAACAAATCCTATAAACCACATGAAGTATTTATTTTATTCTTTTTAAAATTAAAATTTGAAAACTTTAATTTAAACAATTGAAACTTTGCTTAAACTTTGACAATTTTTAATTTGAAATGAAATTTTATAAATTGAAAATTGCTTGTACTTGAGTAATTTAAAAATTTAAATTATAGTATGGAATGAATACATATATATGTGTCACACCAATTTTGTTTTTTTGTGACTTTACTTGGTGATGATGCTTCCTTGAAGCATTGGTAAATTGGTGCCTCCCATGTAGTATGTGGATAATATGGTTCCTTATCCAAACCATTGGAGAGAATTGGGGGTGATCAAACTCCAACTTGCATTTTCTCTTTTGAAGTAAAAATATTACTCACTAAAATATGATAAAACTTTATTATTCATATCTCTCTTTATAACCCAAAGGTTTGGAATCCTAATGGATTCACACACATAATTTTGGAGTGCTCAATGATTCCAAGTCATACACTATGAACTAAATTGAACCAATGATTACATATGGATTGTAGATTTTATTATAACATCCTGGTATTTAAAATCATTATCAAAAGATAATGGATTACACCCATTCTCCTACCATGTATGTAGCTATCAAAATAAAAGTGGCATGAAATTGTATCATGCTCCCATTGTACTTAAAGAATTTGAGACTGTATGTGAATGCTCATTGTAACTTTCACTTGAAACTTTGAAACTATGTGAATTTTATCCTTGAAAATTAAGTATGAGTGCATATGAAATGGCATGTGTCCCCATAATATGTTTTAGTAACTAAATTTTCAAATTTTGAAACTATAATTGTGACAATAACTAAATTTTATCTTTGAAAATGGTATCTCATGTATGAAAACCCCAATGAAATGCCCCCCTTTTGAGGTGAGGTAATTTTCTCTTGAAAATTCACTCATCTCAAAATAAAGTTAACTTGAAACATATGTAGTAATATTTTATCATTGAAAAATTATAGCTTATGGTAAAGTGTTAGCATAGTAAAATTTGAATGTTGCATAAAACCTAACAGCTAAGGCATATAGAATATATCAATAAAGCTAATGGAATTAGTATGTTAGTATGTTAGGAGTTCACAATATGGATCATGGCACTTTTTAAACTCATAGATCTCAACAAGAACACACACAATAAACACAAATAACATAAATTTTAAGTGAGAAGGCCAAGAGCCACATACATGGTACATGTTTGAATGTTGTAAAGTGAAAATTGCACACATGATAGACATGAATAATGCCAAAAAAAAAACATGTTGAAATGTCACACACACATAGGGCCAAGGGATAAATCAAGGACATGTTCAAATGTCTTAAATAACATGAATAGACATGATGGATGTCACAAACAAGGGGGCATGTTGAAATTTAACACACACATAAGGCCAAGGGCCAAATCAAAGACATGTTCAAGTGTCATACACCACACATAGGTCCAAGGTCCAAAGCAAGGTCATGATCTAAAGTTTCATACACACATAAGATCTCATATAGATACATCATTAAAAAACTAGCACACAAGGGCCAATTTCTAACATAATAGAAAACCAAAGTTGTAATCTATTATATACAAATAAACAATATCAATAAAACATATAATTAGCAAAGGTAATATAATCTATGCATATGTCATGTGATCATATCCTAGAAAACATCATATTTATATATAATATTTAATATATAAATGTTATCCTAACATTTGTATATAATTAAAATTTCAATAGTATAGGGGTTATAGAGTGATAACACCTGCATACTATCACTTGTGAATAAGATGCCCCCAACTTAGCAATGTCAATGGATAAGAAAGAGTCCAACATATTAATATTTATAAATGCTTAGATGTCTTGCATGAAACTTTATAGATAATTTTAAAATTCATGTGTCATAGAAATAAAATATATTATCTATTAATCATGAGATAAACAACATATTACAAAGATGTAAACTAGATTGTTAATCATATTCAAGTCCTGATTTTATATTTTTGACAATATTTAAATCTTTTTGTATTTTTGAAAAGTATATGATTTTTTTTTGTTTTTATTTTTTTACTATAGAAATCAACAACATTAAATACTAAAATTAAATAGAAGGTGTTGAAAATTTAAAAAAATTAACAAATATGGACAGTTTATAATAAGTTTCAATGAAGAAATAGACTAACAAACATTGAAATGGATCAATAAAATAATTTTTCACCTTATGAAAAGTGAACTATAACTACTTGAAATGTGTAGGATACTATAAAATATACGTAAATAATTGATTTTTCATTCTCATTTTATCAAATTTACACTCGTCAAAAGATGTTGTGCGTATGAAACAATTGAACTTGAAAATAAGAGATTTTTGCACAAGAGATAAGAAATTGCATATTGATACTACGTGAATAATCTATAAATTGATATAATTAGAACTCTAAGTTATAAAAACATAGTTTATGGGCAAATAAATATAGTGATCAACCACTTAGGACAACAATTGTTGACATTTTTGTCATTTTCTAGGTGATTATGTCTTGTAGGTAATATGATATAATTTTGGTGAAAATTGTGCAAGCATATACGTAAATGTGAATTTTTAATGAATTTGATCAATGTTTTGAGACTTTCTAGATTCTAAAAAATTAAAAAGGAAGGGCCAAGAGGCCAAAAAGATAATTAAATCTAAGGGCATAGAAGAATGGATCAAGTGATCACATATGCAATAGATGTAAGAAGATGTAAGAAATCATAAACTATGTACAATCACATTTTTATTACTAAAATCCAAGGATATCATTAAGGGGATTCCTTTCTGAAGGTCATGAAACATATGTGTTATACCCATCAATTATATTTACATATTCATCTTACATATTAGTTGTATCATTCCAATCATATTTTACATAATAATTATCATGTTCATAATCATCATTTTGATCCTAAAATTATGGTATGTCACTCTTATTATCTTGTGCATTTTCATATGAAAAACCTACTGCACCATAGATTGGTATTTGAGATTTATTTCCTTTGTCATATGTGTTGTTTCATGTTTGTTTGCTATGGTTTTACTATCTTTACTTGAGAAACCTTTTCCTTTGTGTGGCCTTGTTATAAAAATGTTCCCTCTTTTGAAATGGAAATGACCTTGTATTCATGATAAAATGTAATGCAACCTTTTTTTTATTGATCATTTCCCTTAATGATTTTAACCATGAACCTCCAAGCATAATATTATATGTATTTGTAAGAGAAATAACACTAAAATTAAGATAACATTATTTTGAATCAAATAATATTGTTAAGTCAATTGATCCTATTGATATATGAAAGTGTATCACAAGGTTCATATAGTGTTTAAAACACTTTTCATTTATAGATTGAAATAATCTATTGCATGAGTTGCTAGTTTTGATATTATTGATATTTGTGGTGGAATATAGACCAAGCTATATAACTATTTCAAAAAATAAAATGTAAGTGGTTGTTGGGAGAAACCATGATCTTAGAACCTTTGTGAAACATGAATATAATCTAAACTGAGTCTAATAAATAATGATCAAAACCTAAATTCTAAACCCTAATCTATCATGAATATTTTAAAAAGCTAAACTATGGTGATTTGATTAAAATAAAGAGAAAATAGGTAGGGTAGGGTAGAAAGAAGGATGTTTTTGATCTTCAGTCCAGACATCATGACAAAGTTTGAATTTCATAAAAGACATGCAATTAAACCAACATATGACATGAAATTTCCAAAATCATAGATCCTATCATATACTAGGCAATTATCTGAAGATATTTGAAAAAATGCAAATAAGAACTCAAATTCACTTTAAGGATTTACTTATACAAGAAAATTACATTAGTACATATTTAAAAAAAGAAATTAAAATGAAATAAATATAAAATATTTCAATAAACCTATCATAAGGTCAAATTGACAACTTTGCATTAACATATGCACATCTAAAATCCATAAAAATAAATCAAATATGAACATCAAACCAAATACTTGACGAAGCAGCCATGATAATAATCACACAAATAAATATGAGACAATATTTACAAAATTACTCAACTTTTATAAAATTGGCTCCATTAATCAATCAACTTGAGGTTGATAATTGGCTCCATGAAAAATTCCTCTTCTTACCCTACCAAATTTTTTTAAGTCTTTTTAGACACCAAAATTATGTCACACACATGTGTGTAACTCCTTGTGTCAAAACCCTTTTCAACCCATTTTTAAATAATAAAAATCAACCTCCCTAACCCATGCTTTTACCCCTCACACATTTAATTAATTTAAAATACTTAATTAAGTTAATTAAAAACCCCTTTTTCCACCTTACCTAGCTATCTCACCCTATGACTAATTCTCACCTGATGAGTCATCTCAAGACCTGGCCCCTCATCCTAACTACCCAAGACTTATTCCCACTTCCAAACTAAATTCCTAATCAACTACCTCCTTCTTAACCTCTTATTTTTACCATTTTATAATGGGTGCCACACTTGGCATGAAGAGAAACAAAAAAATAAGCCAAAAATAGTAAGGTTTACCTATTTTAGGGCTGTTGACATCAGTCAACCCATGGCCGATGTTAGTGGGATCACCGACATCAGTGATATAAGCCAAACTCCAACCTAAAGTTTAGGTTAGTAGAAATCAATAAAATTAATTCTTACTTGCATTAAATCTCTCAACATTCAACTTTTGACATCATGGCTTACTGTCATCTTGTGTAAATCAATCATGATGAAGAAATAAGCTCTTGAGGACCAATAGGACCTATTTGTTCTCTCTATTTAGGTCATCAATTTAGACTAATTGATAGATACTAACAATCTAGCTCTTATCATTTAATGGCCCCTACAACTAAGTATATCACTTATTTTATAGGCCTTTTAAGTATTTACTTTTCTATCATTTCATATCTACTGCTCATTTCTTTCTACACTCATGAGCGAACCCTTATGAGGGAGTTACAAAGATTCCTTGTTTATTTCCCCTTGACCTAACATACCAAACCTCAAACCTGATCTACCCAAACCATACTCTCTCTCTCTCTCTCATAACTTCCCCCAACCTCTCAGACCTAATCAAAACCATTTCCAAAACTTGTAAAAGCCTTCTGCAAGCCCCTAAACAATTATTGCCCCTACCGACTTCAGTAGCCTAACTAACATCGATCACCTTCACCACTGACGTCGATAGTATAACTGATATGGATCACTCCATTGACATCGATGATTATGGATTTCCTAACCTCTCTAAAACCTACCCAAACAACTTCTAAAATACAAACAAAATACACCACCTATACCTTGTCACTCTTTGCTGCACTCAGGTTGCAAATAACGATAATATTATCTCTCTTTCACTCTCTTTTTACTTCTATTTTAGTTATTTATTACTCTTTTATCTCTCAAAAGTGTATTGTCATCTCTGAAGAAGTTTCACACTTCCTAGAACAAGCACATAGCTTGGCAACTCACTGTTTTATCTACTAATAAGCATCTTGTGGTAGTGCTTTCTTACTTGCAGGTAGTCCTCCCTAGCCAAAGAGGAGTTCTCAAAATGTCTAGATATGGCATGCAAGCCAATCCAGGTTCATTCTAATCACTTATCCCCATCATTCTTTTCTATTTTCCTTTAGACTTGAAATAGACAAAATTTAGTGAAACATTTTTGGCATGCTCAGTGGGACCCTAGAGTTTTCCTTGGGTTCATTTCTTGTTTTAAGCATTCATATAGGTGACTTATAGTGAAATTTTCATTTCTTACACTTTCTCCTTCTCTTCTCTCTTAAAACAAAAAATTAAACATTTTATTTTTTGTTTAAAAAAATTAAACTAAAATTTTCTTTCTTTTCTCTTTGCTTCTAAAAGCAAACTATCATTTTTTTTTACAAGATAAAAATAATATCTTCTTTACTTATTCTTGCATGTACATTAGGATAGTGAATTTCAGTCTCTAATCCTATTTCATCTTTGTTTTCATTTAAATCTAAACATTTCAAATTTGGGTCTAAAAATTACTGCATTTCATTATTTGCTTGCTACATATTATCTCACCTAGTTAATTACAAGAATTATGAATAAATTATAATGCACCTATGTTACACAACCAAATCACATTCACATAAACAAACATCTAAACTCACTTGAGAAAAATCCCATCAAGATTTCATCACCTGGTAGATCAACTTACCCTACCTAGTTATCCTACTTGGATTTCACCACTAAGGGGAGAACCCACTCCATTCTCTAGCAGAGTATAAACTCTAGATAGAAGGTATATTTTGGCTAAGTGGCCTGGCTTGGCTCCAGGTCTATAAAGTGCAGAGAGAAAGCTCCTATAACAAGCCATGTACCTGGTCTAACATATATTTCCTCTCGAGCACTAAAACTAACCTAAAACCAGCTCTAGATTGCTTTCTAGTACCTTTGATAACCAAATTCTCTTTTCACTATCTGATTAAGGCATAAGCCAACATGAGACTAAAAATTAATCTCTAGGACTTAATAGTTGCTGGTTGTATGTTATTTTTTTGCTTTTATATTGCCTTTTATATTTTGGAGTTGGTAAGTATGTTTTCCTATCGATTCACAAAATTCATACTATTTTTAATACCCAATTTGTATAACCTATTATCTCAAGTTTTCTAAGTGTTCTTCCTTCTTATAGAGACCTTTTATATCCACTATTTTACCTAGTTTCAACTTTTGGTTTTCTAAAACATTATATTTTCCATTTCTTAGGATATCATAATGACTGACATCAGTTAACCCTACCAACATCTATGGATTTTACCTACAGACATTGGTTAATCCACCAACATCGGTAAACTTTCTATATCGACATCAATCAAGCAATCGCGTTAGCGGCTATGTAATTTTCATCTACTCAAAACAACAAGCTAAAATAACCCACTTACCCATACTCAAACTTGGTTTTTCCTTATTCTATTTCTAATATAGGGTATTAAGACTATTTATACTTCCTCTTGCATGGTATTAACATGAGCTCAAGCCAAAATTATTGCCAATTACGTATGCTAGCAACCACTTCCACCTTCCCCTCTCACTTTTGATTCTATTATAGAGCATAGTTTAGATACAGATCATACTCCCAATCCTAACCAAATTCCAAATGTGCCTGAGGGAGATCAATAGTTTACTAAATTTCTTGATCGTAATGTTGCAGCTCTTCAGCATTGCCTTGTTATGAGTTAAACCCATAATTCTTCAGATGACCCAATCTATGGTATGTCAACCTCTCTAATGGAGAAAAATTTAGTTTCAATTGGCTCCACTATTTTACCCATGGTTACATAAACCACCACTTCGATGAGTAACCCAACTATAAACAATGTCCAAAGTTTAACATTGCCAATTGCCCAATCCCACCTAAACCCTGGTGTGACTTCCCTACTTTCACAACCACAACCAGTTCAGTCAAGTCTTACCCCATTTTAGAATTTAATGGTACCTATTCCATCTACCTTCATGCCTATAATTACTTGATTTATGACTCACCTTTCATCTTGTCTAACCATGCTAATAACAATAACCAACCAAAGCATAGTCTCTAACCTAATGGTACAAGCCCCTTTTTTTTTCACACCCCAACCTATGACTCATTATCTTTATGTTTCTCCAACACAACCTCAACAAGATATGTCATACACTCCCTCTACTTATTATCAGGTTCCCTATAACTTAGGAGATATCCCCCAAACTAATCCCCCTCCATACCTCATTAAGATGCTAATGGACAAGATGTCTAATCTAGAGACATCCATTTCTAGTTCAAAGAATGTGTTATCTTCCGATCAAATATGCAATCAACCAATCCATCCTTTTGTTCCTATTCACCCTTATCCAAGCCAATGGGAACTCCCTAAATTTACTCATTTCTAGAGTAAAGAGGACACAACAACACTTGCAAGAATTTAGACATGCTTGTTATTTAATAGGGCATGATGATACGTTACTACTTCACACATTCCCTATGTCTCTTTCAGGTGTTGCCTTGGATTGGTATAGCTCTAGACCTCAGCACTCCCTTTTCTCATTTACCCAACTTGCACAAATATTCTAGGACCATTTATCTATTAACATTTCTAAAAAGGTTTCTATAATAGACCTTTATTCTATCAGATAATTTGATGATGAGTCTATTGTATATTTTATCACTCACTGGAGAAGCTTGATCAATCAACTCTCCTTCTCCTTACCCCAACCTGAGCTTATTGAGATATTCTCAAGGGCATGTGCTAAGCACATCTCATCCACACTCTAGGTACAAACTTTCTACACATTTGATGAGGCCTTTACAATGGCACAAAAACTCAAGGTTCATGTTATAGATGAAGGCAAAGTCAAGTTACATAGTAAGAATCCCAATTCCAAATCAAATGACTCCTCTTCTAAAAATTCTCCTTCTAACCAAAAAACTAAAGGTTCCAACAACGTGGTTGTAGTTAAGTCAGCTTCTTCCACAACCACAAACCAATTTAATTCTTTGACTTACCAAAATTTGACCAAGCAATTCCAACAATGGCATGAACAAAGACAATACACTCCCATTGGGGAGTCATACACATCCATTTTTAAAAAACTCTTGCAACAAGGTGTCATAACCCTTCCTCAGATCAAACCTCTTATACAGTTTAACCCTTCCTATCATATCCTAACTTGGTATAAAGAAGATGAGTTTTATGGTTACCATCAAGTTAAAGGCCACAATTCTAATAACTGTAAGACATTCAAGAACATTTTTCAAGATATGCTTGATAAGGGTGATCTCATCTTGGATAATCCTAATGCACCCCTAATCAAATTATGGATGTGTTCAAACACCCTTTTCCTAACCATTCACCGAATCAAAATATTGTTCAGACCACAACTAACTCAGGTGATCATAATATCCATACGTTTAATTTGATCTTTCCTTTACCTATAGTTCAATCTTCCCCTCAACAAGAGATACCCATTTCATCAACTCCCCACACCACATTTAGTGGCTTATATTTTTACCATTCTTCCTCCTTAGGTAGAAGAGCCTATTTCACCCATTCCACCCCCTCAAGAGGAAGAGCCTCCTTTACCACTTTGTTTGTCACTTGAGGAGCTTGTAATGCCAAATCCTTTTGCACCAATATTACCTATCCTTCTACCACTTGAAGACCATACCCTACCCATTCCTTAGCCACATGTTAAAGGAAACATCATCCCTACATTATACCCTCTTGAGTAACCTTCTTCACCTACCTCTCCTCCACCTATAGAGATTAGTACCCCATCCAATCCACCTTTTCACTTGGAGGAGTTAGTATTATCTACTTCCATAATAGATGAGAGACCTATTTTTCCTACTCCAATTGTACCACTCTTACCCATTCTTTTACCTATGCCTCACCCACAAGTTGAGGGAGCCATAATACCTATGCTTTACCCTCTTGAGGAACCTTCTTCTCCTACCTCTCCCCCATCCATGGTAAACCATGTTTCTTCTCTCATCTCTATTGAAGAGGACCCATTGTGGTTCTTTCTCATCTTTAGCCCAAAGTAGTAAAAACCAATAATTTCCCTCTTTCCCAAACACCTCAACCTTCTAAAGACACAACTGTAAGGCCTATGTTAATTTCATCTAAACCCTTCTCATATTTGGTGAAAAGTCTAGAATTTATTGACTCCACAAAGCTAAATCATGCAATATTTTGGGACTGGCTTAAAACTCCTTATCCAACACAATTAATGTCAACCTTTACCACCAACCCTCTCACTACCCTTTACCCTAAAATATTTGACAAAGCTAGAGATTCTTCACCAAAATCACCTAAAGTTCATCCATCTATGTCAAAACCCTCACCCTCATGAGAATATACCATGTTAAAGCAAATCGGGCCCTTAGGTGTATACCATGTCTCTAATTTAATTCATCCATAGGTGAAATTAGATTTAGCTCCTCAACCATAAGTTGGCATTTCATGTCTTGAATTATAGAAGAATGTTAAGCTTCCTAGATCTTATTGATTCTTTCTTCAACCCTCAACTTTACCATCCATTTTAGGACCACACCCCTCTACTTTAGTTAGAATATTTCCAACCCAAGCAAAATAAAAGGTTAAGTTACCTCCACTTTTGCCTTTGCCATTTGGTAAGCCTTTCAATTTTGACACTAAAAAAGTGATAGCAAAATACATAACTATGCCATCACCAAAAAAATCACCACATAAAATCACCTTTTTAACACTGAAATAAAAGGTGTCAACTCTTGTTAGCACAACAAGTACGAGCCCACTTGCAGGCTCTTAGAGCTTTTTCCTACATCAATTATTGTAATCTTTCATAATAACTCTTCCTCCCATTAATCTTTATAGTCCTCTTGGAATGAAACCATATTGGTTTAATGATACACAAGTGTGTTTATATCATTTTTCACCTAGACATAATATTGATAATTTTAAAGCCCTCACAACAGTCATTCGATAACACTTCGATGTCAACACTCTCTTCTATGATACTCATGTTAACTTTCTTGGTATTCTACCTTTGGCATCCATAGTGCCTGCTACTATTCCACCTAAATTCAAACCCAAAGATGTGGTCATAACCCCTTTACCACCTCCTTCACCTACATTTTAGATCAACATAATTAATGTGGCCACATGGTCACAAAACCAAAAAGATAAAGCTAAGGAAAATGTCACTACTCTTTGGCCTCATCCTTTCACCAAAGACACTCCTAATCCTAAGATTTCCATCTTTGGTGTTCTTAAAACAACATCTTTATATGTTATTCAAATCTCAATGGTGAAATAACTTCACCAAACTCTTGTGAAAATGTCTTTATATGAGTTGATCTAAAACTCATCCCAACACCATCAAGATTTGATTAGTGCCTTGCAAGTGATTGAGGTACAATCAGATTATCCCTAACCTCTTGCATCTTTGGTTGGCTCCTTTAATTCTATCTCCCTGATTTCTTTTAGTGATTCAAAAATTCCACTTCAACACCCTAAAGATCAAGATTCTACCCTTTTTATTATCGCATATATTGATCAAACTCATGTCAAGAGAGTCATGATCGATGGGGTAGCTAGTATTAATATTATTTCCACCCATGCCTACAAACAACTATCCCTTCTCGATAATTACATGTCTCAAACTGATGCAGTACTCTACTCATTTAATGATACCATATCTACTACGGTGGGCACTACTATCTTACATATACATTTAGGTCCCCACACTATTCTTGAGCTCTTCTATGTTATGGAAGGAGAGTTATAATATAACATACTACTTGGATGACCTTGGATATATGTTATGGCATGTGTACCCTCAACTTTGCATTGCTATGTCAGGTTTGAACATGATGGATAAGTACATGTTATACCTATTGACCCGCCTTTGTTTAAAACATGCAACATGACTTATGGTCCCAATGATGTTATCATTACATTAAAAACATCATCTTTATCACATGGTACTTTTAAAGCTTCCACAAGCTCTACTCCCTTGATTACACAAATACTAGTAACACAAATTCCTGACAATGATCCCATGGAGGAAACGAGGAAACTTTTCAACATTTATCACTTGATGAATATCATTTGTTGATGCTCAACATGTTATATACACCATAAGAGTATTTAAGGCTTTAAATGCACCCAAATTATGATCCCTATATTGGTATGGTCATCCCTTATGGGCCCCCTAACCTTTGAATCAATTTCACATATGGGGGAATTGATCAGGCTCCTACTATCAGTAATCCATCTTCTTCTCCACAACCATTTACCTGTGACTTCTCTTTCTTGAGTAACCCTAGATTCACTCACACCTATCTCTATATGTGTTCTTATAAAGGATTTAGTTTGGGTCATTACAAAAAAGGTGTCCATATGCCTATTGAATATCCCACTAGCGTGACCATTGAAAATGCCAAAAAGAGACATGGAGTGGGATATGACGAACCAACTAAACTCATTAAAACTTCCCATGTACCAATTATTGAAGAACCAATCTCTCCTTCTCCACCATCACCTACCAAATTGGAGGTATCTATACCTCTTAATTTTTATTTCAATAAATATCATCCATTTGGGGCTTTTCACCTATTGTCAGGGTAAGGAAACAAGGTCCCTTCCTCTTGTTCATCTTGAAATAATTGATGAAGACTATCCCACTATTAACACTATCTAATGTCAATATGATGATGCAATTCTCACATATATGGGTGTGGATGATTCCTATATCCAACGATCACTCCCATCCAAAACACAAGCTATGTTAAATGAATCAACCATTGACATCAACTTGCACTCTCACAATAACCCTCATGTCCTCAAGATTATCTAATCTTTAGATTCCTTTGAGCAAACTAATTATGCCACATTTCTTAACGACCATAACAAAGCCTTTTCTTGGTCTTATAATGACATGTATGGTATTGAACCCTCTATCATCACCCATAACATTATCACCAATCAAGATGTTAAACCGGTTAAGTAGAAGCTTCGCAAGATGTATCCTCATATTGCTCTCCTTGTCAAAGAAGAGCTCTAATGCTTCCTTTTCATTAACTTTATCCAACCCATCGAATACCCATAATGGATTTTGAATATTTTTCCTATCACAAAAGCAACTGGGGGAATCCATATTTTCATCGACTATCATGACTTAAACCTCACTTGTCCAAAAGATGATTTCCCATTGCCAATTATCGACCAACTTGTTGATCTGACATCTGGCCATGAGATGCTCTCACTTATGGATGGGTTCTCTAGATATAATCAAATCTTGGTCACTCTTGAGGATCAACATAAGATAACCTTCATTACCCCATGTGGGAATTTTTGTTATCAGGTCATGCCTTTTAGCCTAATGAATGCTGGTGTAACCTACCAATGTGCCATGACTTACATTTTCCATGACCTCCTACATAAAATTATGAAATATTACATAGACGACTTATTTATCAAGTCTAAACTTTGTCAAGACCACTTGACAATTCTCAACATTATAGTTTCTTGTCTTCTCCAATATAACATTTGACTAAACCTAAAAAAATGTGTCTTTGGTGTTCTTTTTGATAAGCTCTTAGGTTTTATCATTTCTCTCCATGGTATCAAGGTCAATCTTACCAAGGTTAGATCAATCTTAGAGATTCATCCACCTACTAATATAAAACAACTCTGTAACCTATAAGGCAAACTTCAATCAATCTATTGCTTCATCTCCCAGTTGTCAGATTGTTGCCAACCCTTTCACCATCTCCTTAAAAAGGATGTCTCCTTCTATTGGAATACAAATTGCCAAGAATATTTTGACACACTTAAACAATATATCCTTTCCCCACTAGTTCTTATTCCACCTAATGAAGATCAACCTTTCTACCTATACATCTCTGTAACAGACCATTCTCTAGGTGCTATGATTGCACATCGAGAGCTGGTGGTTTACTACATAAGCCACACACTTATTGATTATGAGACTTGATATACCCATATTGAAAAAAATTTCCTCATGTTAGTCTTTTTGCCTCTAATATTTTCCATTCTCTCCTAAATCACAAAACCTATATGGTCACCCATACTGATCCCCTCAAATACATGTATTCTAAACCATATCACAACCAATGTGTAGCTCAGTGGCTCATGATTCTTGCTGAATTTGACTTAGAATTCATTCAACAAAAGTATATTAAGGGGAAAACAATCACTGACCAGTTAGCTGCTACCACTTTACTTGACAATCAACCTTCAAACCTCAAATTCCCTAACTAATTCATCACAACACTTTCCATTGATGACATCGCCTATCAAATGATGATGTTCTTTGATGGATCTAAATGTCAATATGATGGGGGTGTGGGGGTCATTATTATCCCTCTATATGGAAAACCTATGCCTTTGTCATTTAATATAGATTTTAAATACACTAACAATATGGATGAATATGAGGCTTTGATTCTAGGACTTAAAATAGCTCTCTTCTTGGGTATCAAATCTATAACCATTTTCAATGATTCTCAGCTAGTGGTTAATCAGGTTAATGGTTCCTACCTATGTAAAAATGAAAATTTGTAGCGGTATAAACATCATGTAGATACGTTATTAATATCATTTCACTCTTATCTCTTACAAAATATTCCTTGATCTACAAACAAGTTTTTTGATACGATGCCTTCAATTGCTTCACACATAACCTCTTCATCCTCTTCCTTGAGAATCTATGTCACCATGCATTGCTTGACATTACCCTCCTATATATTAGCTAACATCCTCTTTATCAAAAATATAATCTCCAACCCACATGACTTATGGTACAAGTAACTCATGGATTATCTTTCTTTTTCTAAACCCCTTTTGATCTCTCCCATAATGGGAGATGTGCCTTCATAAAATGTGTCACTCATTACACTATACTAGGGGGACTTCTCTACAAGTGAGGTTTTGATGGTCTTCTCCTTAGATTCCTCACTAGTACTTGAGACTCCCTTCATAATTTAAGAGGTCCATGATGGTATTTGTGGTGGGAATTTCAATGGTCACATAATTTCCAAGCGTATCCTTCAACTTGGCTATTATTGGCCCGTACTTCATCAACACTATGCTGATTACATTTAGTGTTGCATCAAGTGTCAACAACACACTAACCTCCTTCATGGTCTAAGTCATGCATTATAAGTCACCAAAGAATTTTGGCCCTTCTCCTAATGGAGCTTATATCTAATCGAGGAGATTAACCCTCATTCATCCCTCTATCATCATTCTATCATTACTACCATTGAATACTTCACCAAGTGGGTCAAGGCCATCCCTCGCATCTCCACTAAAGTAGACAAATATTTTAACTTCATAAACCATTGCATCATCTATTGTTTTGGTTTCCCTCAAAAAATTATAATAGATAATGACAAATCTTTCAAAAACAAGACTTCAAAATCTTTGTGATACATTTGGAATCTAATTAAGCTTCTCATAATTGTACTATCCATAATAAAATGGACAAGCAAAAGCTTCTAACAAAACATTAACCAAAATTCTCATGTAGTCAATGATATGGGTAAGGATTGGTACACACACATTCCTTTTGCTTTATGGGCTTACCGCACTAGCACTCAAACCCCTACAGGTGTTACACCTTTTTCCTTGGTATATGGGATGGAGGCTATTTTTCCTCTTGAAGTGCAGATTCCTTCTCTTTACATTTCTCTACAAGAAATACTAATGATTACTTTCACCAAGAATGTTTGGCTTAACTTGAATTGCTTGATGAGCACCGTCTCATATCCCTCAACCACCTCCAAATCTATCAAGAGCATATCAAACGTGCTTATAAAACAAACCTCAAAGAGTAATATTTCAATGTAGGAGATCTCATCTTAAAAGAAAATAAACATGTGACAAACATAGATAAAAGTAAATGGGGTAAGTTTGCTCATAATTGGCTTGGACCTTATATCATAACTCACAAGTATGGCTCAAAACTTATCACTTGTCTTCTCTTGAAGGAAGGCCAAAACTTGAGCCTTTAAATGCCTTACAATTATGACCATTATTTTGTTAAATGAGTGTTGATTTACCTCATGTTTAACTTGAGCTTGTCCCTTGAGTATCCATATTACCTTCATTTTCATTCCTCTTCACCGTTACTCCTATACACTTAGTTAACTTATGTAGTGGTATGGTTTTGCCTTCAAAGTGGAAAACTCCTAAGCATCTATAGTCTTGTCCATGAATAAAAGCTAAAAAAAACAAAAAAAACAAATGGGGTATGTGACAAATTTATAAAGTCTTAGGTCATGCTTCTCAACGTAGACTGCTCCCTTGAAGGACAACTACGTAACTTCTCTTTGCTACTATCAATAGACTGCTCCCTTGAAGGACAATTATTTAAACTTACAAACAAATGATTAGACCACTCCCTTGAAGGATGGCTAATCTAAGCTTTATTCTCAAATGGAAATATAAATAAAAAAGGCTTCTCATATTGATCAACTTTATACAACCTTAACCTATATAAAATCCCATTGTAGGCTTCCCGCATTGATCAATTTACACAAAAAAAAGGTTTAAGTCATGAACTTGCCTATAGTAGCTCTTGATTCACCCACAAAAAGGGCACATCATCCCCACTTTGTAGGTTATGCTACCCAAACATTTTCCCCTCATTCTACCCTTTTTTCCCCTCATACTCTTTCAAGGGACTGTGAAGCTCACTTAACATAAGGTAAACATGATGCTTCTTTAACAAACAAAGTAGTTAGAAGATATAAGGAATGAAAGAGGCTCATTTTACTAAGCTTATTTATGTTCTAATTATGGTCTTTACTAGTGCATGAGCATTCTACCTTTTTATTTTCCCATCCACATCACAGGTCGATCGCTCTATTGAGATAAAGAAACAATGTCATACCAACAGTATCAAAGCCTACTCAACTTATTTTACATGCACACCATCACAAATATGGAATTTTTTTGAAATAAAATAACATAACTAATTTATTCATTTTAAGCATAACCATCACAAAATATGGAAAAATGCTAAGATGAAACTAACCAACCAACTATGCATATAACATCACATATATGGGAAACGCTAGTCTAACTCAACTAACATGATCAGCATTAACATTAAAATTAACATATCATAAAATTATCATCTAAATATCATCATCCATACCATCATCATCTATCACAATATAAACATCTCAAAATCACAATAAATGAACATCTCATATATATATATATAGGATCAATATATGTCTATAACTACATCATCATAATATCATCTCTCTCTCTCAAAATATACATCTCATAACTTTAGGTCACAAGTCGATATGAATGTAACATATATAATAAAAAATGGTAAACTCTAACACTCAAGGTCCTTGAGGCTCTCCACATGGTCATGAAGAAGTAGAGTCATCACCACTCTTCTCTTGTCTGTGTTTGTGTGAGCTATAAGTTATGGCATGTGACATAGACCTCTCCTGCTCTCTAAACATTGAATATCCATGAATCTATGGAAACTCTTTGATCACCCTCTCATAGTAGGAAATATCTTCTAGGGAAATCATATATCTTGATAGAGATATAGTCTATGGAGGTCTATAACACCTAATGATGGCCCAGTCTATACTGGTCCCTATGGTGGTAGAGGAGGAGGAACAACCTGACTTGTTGCTCTCAAACTATCCCTTTATACTATCACTATGGTCACTTGACCCTATAAGACTACAACTTGGCCATGTATTGCTACAACCTAGCCCTGTAGTGCCCCAACTTGACCCTACAATATCACCACCTACCCCTATAAGGTTAATACCTATGCTTGGACTATATCTCTATCCTACACTACTACATCTTAAGCATGTAATGTTACATCCCTCTCTCTCACCAACCCCTATAAATCTAGTGGTGGCATCCTGTCTTCCACCATAGAATGCAAACCTCCCCACCAAGTTATATATGTTACTATGCACCTTGGATCTACAACACTTGGCCCTATTGATAGCTCCTCAAAATCTATCCCATCTATTTCTTGGGGCAATAGTAGGGGTACCTCTATGTCATCCCTCCTATATCAAGGGAAGGAAGGCATAATATCCTATAGAAGACCAAATTGCGTCCTGACTCATATCATAGGAACCATCTCGAACTCACCAGCTCACTTCCCCCTAACCCATAGTGAGCTCTAAAAACCAATAATTTGATGTTCTTATCTTCTAAATATCGAGTATGTTAGGTAGGGTCACCACAAAATATCCATAGGGATCAAACCCTTAATCATATGTCTATAATAGGAAATATCCCACACCATGACATCCATTTAGGTCTATGTCATGCCCTCTCTCCACCATCTAAAACCAACCCTAAAGCTAGTTAGGATCATGGTTGGTAACCCCAATGGTCAGGTCACCATGATGTGCTTGTACACCCAATAGTGTAGTAGATGGCTGACACACAAACTATATCATTATCACAGTCTCAAACCCCATAGCTCTCTATATAACTATGCTAAAAATAATAGATCCTAGGCAAAAATAGTTCACTAATCAACCTTCTATGCAAGCACACCTATCAATGCAATTAGAAATCTACCACCATCTATATCTAGTAATTCATACACCATAATCCCAATCATCATCAAAATGTTGAGTCAATGCTACTCCTTAGCAGCCATATAGAGTGGCTCATACGTGAAACTCATCGAATGGTAGGTCACCTCACTAATATTCTCTCCATATAATCCAACCATATATTTATATCATACTCCTCTCTCGAGCATGCAAATAGCTCCTCACCTTGGAGTGGTAGCCGTAAAATCCTATAAACATCCTCTTGAGTCACTATCAACTTTCTAGTTGGTAGATGGAAGGTGTTAGTGGTGTGATCCCACCTCTCAATCAATGTTATCATAAGGGACACATCTTACGTGACTCATCAATACCTTCACACTCCTCCTAACCCCATGACTTTTATGTGCTCCCACTCATTAGGACATCCTTCCTCATACATGTCAAAATCCTCGATAGATGATCTCATAATATCAGCTTCATACTCACTTGCATCCATACACACATAACTCAAGTCACATACTTTTTAATATACTCTATCATCACCTTTTTTCCTTCTCTTTGAAATAATTACATTGGTCTGAGGTCCTAAACTAGGCTATGTAGGTAGCACTCAATCGACATGGGGTCTTCTAAAGTTAGCTCAACCATATACCCACCAAACTAACTACCCTACTTTTTTTTTATTTTTTTTCTCTCTACCTTAGGCTTCACTACCTCTTCTCTCTCTCCAACCTAGTCCTACCTACCTATCACAATTCTAGGCCTCATAGCCTATATCCTTGACCCTTGACATTATGCCCTATCTTTTAAGCCATAGACCTCTTGACCTATCTCAACTTACTTTTTTACCCATTTCCCCTGACACACATTTTTTTATCATACCTTAGATCTTTTTCCTAGGCTCTAGGAGAACTACATTGGCTTGAGGTCCTAAATCAAGCTATGTAGTTAGCATTCAATTGACATGAGGTCTTCTGAGGTTAGGTCAGCCATTAGGCTAGTTGATTACTTCCACTAGGGATCTAAACTGACCCTTTCTCCTATTTTTCTAATTATTCACAAACATCGATGTCAGCATTAATGCTAATGTTGGTACTTTATAGGCCTAATTTTTAGCTGACATCAGTGCTTTTTAGGCCTAAGTGTTGATTTGAATTGGTGGTTTGTAGGCCTAAGTGTCAGCTAATGCTAGTGCTTTGTAGGCCTAAGTATCAATCGACTTCAGTAGACACCTACCGACCTTGATGTTGTGTTGACTAACATCAGTGTACCTCACCAACATCGGTGACTAATTTGGCCCTAATACCAAATAACCCAAACCTAAGATTACCAATTTCACCTAAAAACCTACCCAAAAAACCCCAAAACTTATCCTAAAACTACCCTACCCTATTTTCTACCCCTCTACTGACATTTTCTACACCCCCACCTCTAAATTAGCTTAAAAACTATAAATACCCAAATCAAATTTCAAAACAACTAGTAGATACTCTTAATTCATCTCTTCATCTCCTCTTGGTTGCCACAATTGGCTCTTATGGTGGTGCACCTCCCACTAGGTCCCCTCCTTGATCTACCATTTTAGTCACTCTATAAGCTCTATTTTTTCTCTCCAATCACAAAGTTTCAAATGAGTTTGGTCAGCCACCAAACCCCTTTTTGTCAATTTTGGTCAGCCACTAACATCGGCATTCTTGACCTAATATTCTAACGTCAATTCTTATGCCTAATAACATTGGAAATGTTTCCCTAATGTGCCAACATCGACACTATTTATTACTAATATTAGTAATTTCATCAATGTCGATACCTTTCTAACAATGTTTTCCCTAATAAAGCAACCCTAACTTTTTAAACTTTACCCATACTCTGGGAAACTAGAGATCACATATATCTCCCTAACGATGATAAATTCCATTGAATATCACTTATATCTTCACCCATTATGACTTTTCTTGGAGATCAAAAATATCTCCTTACTCATTAACCTTTTTACACCAACCTTATATTACTTGTCTTGACTGCTTCTGCTATAGTTGGCTATTATGCACATACATGTATATTAGGTGTTTTAGATGGAAACAAATCATGTCCTATCACCTTCAACCCTTTTGTGTTTCTTAGGGGCACTTCCTACCCTAGATACCTGGGACACATCAACCATTAGAGCTATAACTTTGATTATCTTCACCTATCAACTATCACTTACAAGCTATGTTTTGGTTATTTCTATCTGAGTCCTCCTTAACCCCTTAACCTTGCTTATTATTATTTTTTTGACTTTAGCTCATAGTATTATATTCATAAAAAGTGATACTCAATTATACATAACTCACCTAATTACCTTTTTATCAAACTGGTACCTGATTCCAGTTTCTCCTTCATTGATTCCCATTTTGAGAGGGGATACCTCATCCAATACTTGGAGCATCTAACTCCTATTTTTATCTTGAAAATTTGTTAGTATAAATTACAAGACAAAAATGGGAAAATGTAGACACCAAAATTACATCACACACACATTTGTAACTCCCTATGTCAAAACCCCTTTCAACCCATTTTTTAATAATAACAATTAACCTCCCTAACCCATGTTTTTACCCCTCCAACATTTAATTAATTTAAAATACTTAATTAAGTTAATTAAAAACCCCTTTTTCCACCTTACTTGACCACCTCACCGTATGACTAATTCTCACCTGATGAGTCACCTCAAGACCTAGTCCCCTCATCCTAACTATCCAAGACTTATTCTCACTTCTAAACTAAATTCCTAATCAACTACCTCCTTCTTAACCTCTTATTTTTACCATTTTGTAATGGGTGCCACACTTTGCATAGAGTAACAAAATGCACAAAATAGTAAGGTTTACCTATTATAGGGCTGCTAATGTTTGTCAACCCATGGTCGACATCAATGGGATCACTAACATTGATGATATAAGCCAAACTCCAACCTGAAGTTTAGGTCAGCAAAAATCAATAAAATTCATTCTTATTTTCATTCAAGCTATCGGCATTCAACTTTCAACATTCTAGCTTACTATCATCTTGCATAAGTCAATCATGATCAATAAATAAGCTCTTGAGGACCAATATCAACCACTTATTCTCTATGTTTATGCCATTAATTTGGACTACCTAATAGGGACCAACAATTTGTCTCTTATCATTCAGTGACCCCTACAACTAAGTATATCGCTTATTCTATAGGCCTTTTAAGTATTTACTTTGCTATCATTTCATATCTACTGCTCATTACTTTCTACACTCCTGATTAAACCCCCATGAGGGAGTTACAAAGCTTCCTTGCTTGTTTCCCCTTGACTTGACACACCAAACCTCAGCCAGATATACCCAAACTATACTCTCTTTCTCATAACTTTCCCTAACCTCCTAGACTTGATCAAAACCATTTCCTAGACTTGGAAAAGCCCTTTATAAGCCCCTAGGCAATTATTGCCCCTATCGACATTGGTAGCCTAACTGACATCAGTGACCTTCACCACCAACCTTGGTAGTATAACCGATATCAGTCACTCCCCCACTAACATTAGCAACTATGGATTTCCTAACCTCTCCAAAACCTACCCAAACAACTTCTAAAATAGAAAAAAAATACACCACCTATACCCTATCACTCTCTATTTCACTCAATTTGTGAATAATGGTAATATTATCTCTCTTTCACTCTCTCTTTACCTCTCTTTTAGTTATTTATTACTATTTTTTCTCTCAAAAGTGGACTATCATCTCTAAGGAAGTTTCACACTTCCTAGAATAAGAACGTAGCTTGGCAATCCACTCTTTTATCTACTAACAAACATCTGGTGGTAGTGCTTTCTTACTTGAAAATAGTTCTCCCCAACCAAAGAGGAATACTCACAACATCTAGATATGGTTTGTAAACCAATCTGGGTTCATTCTAATCACTTATCCCCATCATTCTTTTCTATTTTCCTTTAGACTTGAAATAGACAAAATTTAGTGAAACAGTCTTTATCAGTTCTGTCCATGGCTTCCTTAATGCTTCTAGTATTTCCAATTTTATCTTCTATTGAAAAAAACACATCTAAGATAAGTTGGTTATTTACCCCTATAATACCTTGGATTTTATTCTTTACCTTTTGGATGAATTGAGTATCCCTATAGTTTGAATTGTTCATCAGTTATCATGCCAGCAGGATTAAGGATGGTTAGATCCTCGATCAAACCTCTTATTATGTGTACCATTCTATTTTATAATTGTTTGAAGTCATTAGAAATATCTTCCATGTCTTTTGACCTTTTACTTATATCCTTTATCTTATCCATTAAGATAATCATATCCATATTCAAATGTGATAGGCTTATTATTTTAAACTTAAGAATCTAGTTTTCTATCAATATCTTGATCAATTCTTTCACCTTCTTATCTAAAGCTTGCCATCAATTGACTTGATTCATAGCCATGGAATGTTATTTGTTTACTACATCCATATTAGACCTTACAGTTTTCAAGGAACTAAATGTATCATATATAATTACTTCAAATTTATTGATGATGTTTCCTGTAATTTATAGAATAGTCTACTCTTCCAGGTTCTTTTTCTCTTGCTTTATCCCTTTGATGGTAACTTGTAGAATTTCTACTTGAGATTGAGCTAATTAAATAACATATTCTTCAAATTTAGGAGCTTCCCCTAGTCTTTGTCCTTTCTTCTAAGTTAAATGAGTCAAAGGTTCTACATTTTAATGCACAACCTTTTCACCACCTTCCATGACTAGTGTCTCAATAACCCTTTTCAAACTTGTAGTGTCTGGATCAAATCTTACTCCAACTAAAGATTAGGCCACATGTGAGACTAGGACCTATACTTGTGATTGGATTTCTGACTGACTTGGATTAGCCAATCTCTTTACTTATTCTTCCTGCAAGGCAATGATCAATGGCTTTAACTCTTGTTGCATAGGTATGTCTATAGTCTTCATCATAGCCCATGGATGATAAGTGGGTATATTTTATAACCTTGGTTCATAAATGAACCATTTATGAATAGGTGGTCCATATTTGATGTTCTCTTCATTTAACATATTAACATTATTCAAAGGTGGGATAATGGTCACTTTAGGTTTCTTAGCTTTTGATACAATGGCAGTCTCAACTTTCCTCTTGGGAGGATCTATGACTATCAAGCCCAATTCTTTCTCCTTTCCCTTTTCCTCTTTGGTTTCCTCAACCTTTACCTTTTCTATCTCTGAATCTATCTCATAGGTCATATACAACATCCTCAATGCATCTTCAAAATACTCATGAGGATATAGAGCTATCATATGAGCCTCCTATTGAGGTGAATCTTGATTTGTTATTATAGATGATTCAGGAGCTAAAAAACTAGAAGTAATTTCTCTTGGTATTTTCTCTTCAGGCATATGCTCTACTTGCATATCTATTAGTGGAATCTTAGAAGAACCAACATATATTAAATTATACTGTCTAGGGCCTAACTACCATTTATCTTCCATTTTTTGGTCCCTATTCAATCTAAATTCAGGTTTTATGTTGTGTTCCCTTAATCTCTTAGTAACCTCATAACTTGAGGAAGCTTTAGTTTATATGAAGTCAAATGAACTAGGTTCATGTTCATATGTTATAGTAAAAATACCCTTGATCCTTAAATGTTCCTTTAACTTTCCATATGGATCCCATTACCTATGATCAATCTATAGGTTGAAAGATAACCTATGCTTTGAATCAATCTCAATATGATCCCACTGCCTAAAAATATTCTTGCCAAATGTCATAGGAAAACTATGTAGAAGTCCCTTTCTCTTGGTCTTATAAATTCTATCAATCCCATTGAACAATTGATATGTGACCTCTTATTTTGATAATTTGTCAAGTACATGAATTGGTAATTTGAGAGGGACCATTTGAGTTCCTTTAATTCTTATAAAAGTGCAATCAAGATAAAACCATACGTATCATATTTCCTTAATTGATTTATTTATTAAAAGGTTTATTCTCATCATAGGAATACCATTAATGGCTTCACTCAATGTAGGGTAAACATAGTCACAAATAAACTGAATGTGGTCTCTATACTTATAGATGTGAAATTTGGAATAGTATTGGGAAATAGTTTGGGTGCTATTTGGAGACCATTCTCTTTGATGTAGAATCTTGGTGGTTGCACACAGGGCATCTAACAGATAGGACATCATGTAAAATTTAGTCCTCTTCTTATTCTTGATCCCATATATCTACCTACTTAGGTAAATATTGATAATTTCACTTAATGAAGGAACCAACACTTCTTTAATGGTGAAGTATACCATAGGGACCCACATTGGTTCATCATTAGCAATATGTGCACACCCATACAAATTTTTTTATCATTATCATGACCATCCTAACTCTAGGTGTAAATTGGCTTATAGGCATGTTCTTTGCAGGATCTATAATGATTTTGTTACATACTTCTAACCATTTTTCCAAAATGTCCATCATGTTGTGCTTCTTAGCCCATGAACTAATGGAGGTTAGGCTATCTAAGGTTTATGAAATTTGTAGTAGGACTCAAATACAACAAGAGATATATATGCAATTTTCCTTAAGTTATACTCATGAATTAGCATAACCTTATAAATTCTAGTCTTTTTGAAAATTGTACCAAGAATATCGATACAATGAAGTACCTTTAGTTTAGCAGTAGCATAGTGTAGTCTCATCATCTGGATTGCCACAATATCATCATATAATCTCTTCACCATGAGGATCTTCTCTTCTTATTTGGTTATAAATCTCTGGCTCTTAATTTTCCATAACAACTTTAAGTAATTTTTATCCCCTATGTTCAATGAAGTAGCTACAAACTCTGTGTCTTTGAAAATTTGACCCTCTATGTCTGAAGACAAATATAATTCAACTACTTGCTTCTAAACATGTCCATGTATCACCATTTCTATAATCCTAATTGAAATATCCCTTTATAATTGATAATTTAACTCTTCTTAGCTTAACACAATGAATCTAGAGACAATTTAGGGATTTTCATATGTTCTACAGTTTTTTAGAGGTTTACATAGAGCTTTAATGGTGGCAAGCAAGTTCTAAATATGAGCTTTGGTGACTTAGATTAAATTTGGATCATGCATTTATAAATTTTTCATGCTTAGGTCCAAAAGATATTCTAATATGATGTGTATGCCTATGTGGCATTACCTTGTCATGAAGCTCATTTAGTTTTAAAAGTGATCATAGTCACTTGGACACATATCATCATCTTGTGCAATCCTAGATCTTGATCAAATATGCATTGTTGATCTCCTCGAGAGTCTTCTAGTATTGAATTTCATCATATCCATTGATATTTGATCTGAGCTTATGAGAATGTGCCACTTGGAATCATCACGTGCTTTATTTGTACCTTGTAGATAGTCTCCATCACTTGAACACTCTTGTGCCACGTGGTAAAATCATGTGAAATTTGAGCTCTTTGACTCCTTGACTCGATGCTCACCATTGTTATTATTTTGTATGATTAATGTGTGTTATTGATGTTAATCTGAGGGATTAAATGCACACCATTGATCTGCTAAATGCACAATCAAGTGTGGACCATTAATCTTGAGCTTTGTATATTTGATTAAATGTGAACCATTGATTTGTATCTAGTTTCCACTATTATGATATTTATAACTATTGTATTCGATATTAGGATCTTTGACATGTTGAATCTGAGCTCACAATATATTTACTTTTAAAAGCATGAATGCACTCCATCAATCTTGATCTTGAATTTTTGACTTTGAGGACTCATCTACTCACCATTAATCCTATATATGTCCTCCCAAGATTTTGACACTCGTCAACCTCACATGATTTTATACCTGAGAATAAAGAAAGTAATTAAGAGTTAGGGATATATATAAAGACTTAGGATAAATTTTACACAAAGTTTTCAATGAGTTAATAAACTCAATTAATACTTAGATTAAAATTAAACTAGGTCTAAAATGAAATAAATGGACCTGTGTAAAAATATGAATCTATTTAATATAAACTTAGGCTAAATAACTTAGACTAAGGTTTTTAAATGTGACTAAACTTAGATTCAATTAATCAATTAGGGACCAAAGGTTAGCATAATATTTTGAATGGGATCATGATAGTTACCAACTAAGGGTAAAATTAACATTGAAGTATAAAACCCTAAACACTTGTTCATTCCAATGAAAATCCATGGATCTTGTAAGATGGAAACACCTAAGTCAAATGTTAGCAATATTAGGTGAAACTAAATAAAGCTCATGCTAACATGGTAATGAAATCTAAAGCAAAAACATGATGTTTAGTAATGTATTTTGATCAATTTTGATGTCAATTTATAGCATAATTTACAACATTGAATACGGGTCTTCATTTTTCAAAAATGGGGGTATGTTGACCTCAAAAAATGGCAACTTATGGGGGAAACACTGTAAAATGTTATAACTTAGATACTCTTGGTTTAAACTAATAAGCAAACTAATCATTCCACATGATCAAGTACCATTATTAAGATAAATTTATGATTAAAACAAGTTTTATAAATTCATAATTAGATTCAAACATTAAAACTCAATCATGTTGTGTGTGTGCTTTGATTCATTTACTGATTACCATGGGATTTAGAAGACAACTTCTATATTTCATGACCTTAATCATTAACATAGACTTATAACATATTTATATATTCATTATGAATCATTCTTTATGAAAAGGGAAGGCTTGTGCATTGATCTACTACTATTCAAGCATCCATAACCCTAACAGAGATACATTTAGTCCCACTCTAGAACTTGATCCACTACCAGCCAAGCGTCCATAGCCCCATTGGAGGTTACCTGAATCACCTTTGCTTATAAATCTTTTATATTTTTAATAAGGATCTTATTTTTTATATTTTTCAACTATATTTATCTTTCCAATAAAGGTTGGGAAACCAAAATTAGCTAGGTTTTTAGGATTTTATCAAATGATTGATTTTTAGACAATCATCTTTGGTTATAAAATCCATCCTAGGTAATAATATTCTTTAAGTGATAACATTACTTTGCTCTAATAATTCAAAATTTCACTCAAACATATGCAATCCCTATTAGAACCAAACTTAAATCAAAACAAGGTTTAAGATTTTTAAGGAACAATTTATCTATATGTCAATCTTTGCCAATTTATCAAAATCATAACATTAAGCTCAAAATTTCTAAAATTCCAAGATCAACCAATGTTTAAAATTCATACCTGCATTCTTAATTTGAGAAGTTATTTTTGAGAATTTAGATGGATAATGGAGCTTCAAAACTTATCTTGAAAAGACTTATTGAAAGTAGAGAACAAAGCAAAGAAAAAAAACACACAAGAAGCAAACAAACAAGTAAATATTTATAAACACTATTTAAAAACAAGGAACAAGGAAGAAACTAATCTAAGCCTTCCTACACTAACTCTAACTAGTCTTACAATTTCCTCCATAAAGACTTGAGGTGTAAAAATAAAGAAATAGTGATGGAAGTATCTCCCATTAGTTGGAAAAGTTAACTCTACTCCCTAAAATTCTTTGAAGGTGTTATCTCCTAATGTCTCAATAATTTTATAAAGGCCAATCCATAAAGGAGTGAAGTCCCCATGTTTTCCTTTTAGCTCAGATGCTTTGTCCCATATGATAACTAGGTCTCCATGTCTGAACACCTTAATCTTTGAATGCTTGTCAAACCATCTTTTGATAGTGGTTTGATGTCTGATAAAGTTTGAAAATTCTTCTTCTCTTACATCCTCCATTTGTATGATGTAAAGCAACCTAGAATTATCATATTCTTGCATCAACCTGTAGGTTGGAAACTTGAGAGTAATTGGAAATATTAGTTCTTGACCATATACCAATATAAATGGTTATGTTCTCAGAGCTTGTTTCATTCTAGTCTTGTCTACCCAAAGAGAATATTTAACAAATTTATGTCATGTTCTTAGTTGTTGAACTATATACTTTTTGATATCTTTCATCAAATTTTTATTTATAGGATTTGAAACACCATTACCCCAGGGATAATGATTTGATGAAAACTTAAGAACTATATTATTATCATAGGCCCACTCAGTGATATCTATGGATACAAAGGATGATCCATTATCACAAACCAATGATACTAGTGTCCCAAATCTAGTGAAAATGTTCTCTTCTAATAACTTGATTACATCTTTAGTTCTACACTATTTCATTGCTACTGCTTGTATCCATATTGTGCAATAATCAGTAGCAGTAAGAAAATACTTGTGTCCATTTGAATAATTAGGGTTAATAACACCCACAAATTTCAAATCCCATTGATAAAAAGGTTTGTTAATTAACATTGGCTTTAATGGCATAGTTGCTTTTGGTTCCTTGGTATTGAAAATCTGACATTGATGACATTTTAACATGCTTGTGTGTATCCTTGAATATTATTGGCCAATAATATCCTACCCTTGGGATCTTGTAAGCTATTTTATTTCTATAAGGGTGTACACTCCCAAGTTTTTCATTAAAAGTAATCAAGATTTCAACTGCTTCCTTTTTTAAAACACATCTCAAGTATATACCTTCATTATTCTTCCTATAGAGTATCCTTTCTTTAATCAAGAAATGAGTTGCCCTGAGCCTTAAAGCTCTTCTTTGTTATATGCTAATACCTTCAAGATAAAAAATATTGATCAAAAAATTAATGATTACATCATACCAATCATTTGGTTGGAATTGTTATTGATCAACCTGCATGATATTCAAACTAGGATTAGTGTTAGCAATTAATTAAATCAATCCATGACATCTCATTAATTTGTTAGTTTTCATTTTGATATCATAATCTTAGATTATAGACATACACTTACCTCTTCTCTCTCCTAATTCACATTGACTAAGAATAAATTTAGAGGTAAGGTCTGGCAATATTTCATGCACTTTATTCCTAATAATATAGTATCTAAACTTTTTAACTACCTTAACTAAAGCAAATGCTTGTTTGTCAATTAGAGAATAGTTTAACTCAACAATTTTTAAAGTTTATACTCTCATAAATTAAATTGTATGATCACATTGATCTATTTTCTAAGTTAGAACAATTGCTATAATATGTTTATAAGGAAAATAATAAAGATAAAAATCTTTTGTAAAATCAAGACTTATCAGCACAGGTGCCTGTCCTATTTCCTCTTTAATATCCTTGAAGGATTTCTTCTTTTCTTCATTCCATATGACTTTTGCATACTTCTTAAGGATGTCATTTAGTAGGTTCACAATTTTTTCAAAACCAAAAATGATTTTTCTTAAAAAATCAATTTTCCCAAAGAAAGACTTTAATTCTTTTCTACTATTACGGAGTTCTATTTTGGATATGGCATGAACTCTATCAGGATTTATAGAAATACCATCTTTGGTTATTACATGTCCTAATAATTTCCCTTCAATTACTTAAAAAATTCTTTTCTTAGGATTAAAGGAGATTCCATACTTATACAATGTTTAAATACTTATTGTAAATGCATTATATGATCTTCCTTATTTTTTATAATATAGTTAGATCATCCATATATATAATGATGCATTTACCTATGAGACCTTGAAAGGCATAGTCCATATCCCTCTGAAAGGTAGTTCCTACATTGATGAGTTCGAAAGGCATTCTATTTAAGCCAAAGTGCCCCACTTTGTTGTGAATGTAGTCTTCATTTTATCCTCCTTGTTAACAAGTACTTGATTATACCCTGAAAAACCATCTAAGAAAGACATCATGGAAAAACCACTAACAATTTTAATTACGTGGTCAAGAGATGGTAAAGGATAATTATCCTTTTTAGAAGATCTGTTCAAATTAATAAAGTCTATGCATAACCTAATCTCTCCATTTTTATTTCTAAATAGTACTAAATTAGATACCTAGGTAGAATGTCTAATTGGAAAAACTATTTTTGCATCTAATAACTTCTTGACCTCTTTATAAGTCAATGGATCCAAAATAGGATTGACAGGTCTTTACTTTTGTCTGAAAAGTTTACAAGATTATTTTAATGGAATGGTATGGGTAATTACTCTAGGATCAAAGATATTCAAATGTTCGTAGGACCATGTTATAACATTTTCTTTCTGGTTAGCAAGTCTTTAGCCTTTCTAGATTCTTCATTTGTGCATGGTGTACCAATGTTTACTAGCTGAGGTTGACTTTGAATTCCTATATCAACTAAATTATAATCTTTCCCACTTACTTTGGGAACTTTAATAGTTTTAGCTATCTTGTCTTGATCAAATAGTCTTTCTAAGGCAATCATGCCTTTTGGAATCTTGTTTTCATTTAATTGAGTAATCTTATCATTAATTTTGTCTTCATCAAGAGAATTCTCATTGACCTCATCAATAATATGAGACTCAAATACTCCTTAGTTTTTTATGAACTATATTATTTTTTGATCATCATTAAATACTTAAAAATGGTTAACATTGTCAGGAACTGAGGGACATGGTATCAGTTCAATATTCAACCTTTGGGAATCCTACTTTGGCATCAAGTTAGTTCCAGCTGAAGCTAGTTCATCAGTAGACTGGTTCTCTTCTCTAGGGATTGAAACAATGTTGAAAGCATCAAAATAATCTATCAAGTCTCATACTCTAAACTTATATTTATTAAGATAATACAATTTGCATTGGTACTTGATTCTAACTTGATTGACTACTAGTTCAGAATCATCATATACTAGTAGTTATATAGCCTTATATTTGATACCAAATTGTAATCATAAGACTAATGCTTCATATTATACCAAATTATTGGTGCAAGAAAAATGAAGTTTTTAAGAATAATTAAATTCTTTCCTAATGGGATTGATTAAAATAATTCCTACTCTAGATATAGATTTGTATCTAGCACCATCAACATATAATTTCCAAAACCTAGGCATAACATGAGAGTCTTTAGAGTTACATACCTGAGGAATGTCAAGAGTGTAAAACCCTAAATCATAATTAAGCATGTTGATATTTTCATTAGCTTCATTATATTCAATGATCATTACTTCATATTCAATTCCCTTTCAATTTGAATCTGATTAGGAACTCCCCTCCATGGTAGCCACATATAAGAGCAATTAGTTGACATGTATCTATTTAAATATTTGGTCTAATACCTACTAAGTAACATACCATAATTATCTAGAATTTCCACCACTTGAATATTAATGAATTGATGTATCCTTGGCTCTAAAGCAAGCTGCATATGTACATTCAAAAATTCACCAATCACTTTAACTCTTGATTTGTCTAATTAAGTAACTACTCTATCAGAATTAATAGAAGTTAAACCAAGCTTTTTAAAAATACCTTTTGGCATGATATTTGCATAGGCACCTGAATATAACAAACAATTATGTAAGTTTTTACCAAAAAATCTAATTGTTAGTAAGAAAGGTGGAACCTCTACTTTGTTCTTATACATCACTAAATTGACATTTGCAACTTTTTATTATTTACTATTTTTTTGCTCAAAGATTCTAGCAACAAATCTCTTTGTTCAATAGTTTGAGTCAATTCATGTAAAGTGATATTAGCTTTAATCCTTTTCATATCTTCTACTATATTTTATTCACTCCTAGTAGAAAACTATATGAATCAATATTATTTCTAAAGTTACATCCCTTTGGAGGCTCTGGATTGTTATTTGCTTTAGGATTAGGAGGGGTATCAAAGTTGTTTGGTAGAGTAGAGCTTATCATGTGTTATTTTTGTTCTCTATTCCTCAATGGATAAGTCTTCTTTAGATACTATTTAAAATCATAAATCTCCTCTGGATTATCTTTAGGTTCATTCTCATCTTGTAATGGGAAGACAAAGGTTTCCACCATAAGAGTTGTGTTAGTAGATATATATGACTTTCAAGAACTAGATGTACCTTGTTGTTCCCAAAATCAGCTACGCTTATTTTGATGGACAACCCCTACAAAACTTATCCATTTTGTGTTCTTCACTCTAAGCTCATTGTTTGAGACAAGTTTCTCTTGTTCTCGAGTATAGTCAACTAGCATCCTTGAAAAGTTCCTGACCCCCTCGTCACGATTTCTCAAAAAACATGAAATTCATTGCGGTCTTGAGGCAATCAAAACGTTAAAACTTTGATAAATTTCAAGGAGTTAGTGTTGTTTTTGTTAACATTCAAGGTTGACATTTTTTGATGCCATTGCATGTTGTTTTCTATTTCCATGTAAAGGTGGTGATTTTTGCTGCCCTTACATCTCTCCATATAGAAGCGGCAAAAATCACCGCCCTTGCATTTTTACCCCTTTCATGCTGGAGTGGCAATTTTTTCCAACCTTGCATATTTTTCACCTCATCATGCAGAGGTGGAAAAAATCACTGCCCCTGCATGATCTTGATTTTCATGCATGGCATTTATGACCACACGTGTTGAGTGGTTGACGTCAGTTTTTAACCTTTTTAATGCTGATTTGTGCCTCATTTTGATTATTCTAGGTTGTCTGCTCCCCCTCCCTACAATCAATTGATCATGTGAATGAGTGGGATTGTGATTTTTTTGGCTTCAAGTGTAGGATTTCGATTTACCAGGTAGGTTTTGCATTCTTCCCTCTTTTATTTCTAAGTTTTCATTTTTGTTCTTTTTATTTTTTTTAAGTTTTAGTTTTTCCTTTTTTCCTTTTTAGGTTTTATATTTCTTCTTTTTCCTCCTCCTTGTCCTCAAAGGGACGTTAAAACCTAATAAACCCAAATCAATTTCCATACGTCTAATGGTAGTGATTTTCACCACCCTTACATGAAACTAAATTAACTTATGTAAGGGCAGAAATTTTCACCGTCATTACACAAATCCATTACCATTCATGCAAGGGCAGCAATTTTTGCTACCCTTACACATGTTTTCTACCCTATATGCATAGGTGGAAATTTTTTCCACCCCTGCACAAAGTCAGCATGCAAGGGTGGTAAAAATTACCACCTATGCATAAACTAACCTTACTTCAATGTGTTAAGTCATTGATTTTTGCCACTGATACTACCTCCATATATAAGGACAACAATTTTTGCCGCCCCTGCATATATTTTCTCACAAATATTAACTTTGGGAAATTTCAAATTTTTGCTTTTTCGAGCCCACTTTCCTTTGAATTTTTGGCTTGCTCGTGCTTTAGTCCTTTCAAGTGCATTCCCATGGTCAAGATCATCAACATGTAGTTTTCCTAGATTTCCAATATTTCCCCTGATTGCATGATCATGATTCTTGTTACAATTTCTCTCAAGGATCCTTCATTGACATATTTTTAACAAAATCTCTTCTAGATGACTGAGGTTTCTTCGAAGAAGTCAAAGACAATAAAGTAAAAGTATCAAGGTGTCTTTCTAATCACCTCAATTACTTCTAATGTCAATGACTTTAGAGATACAGATATCAGTCACATGGATATGGCTGAGTTCGTAAAAAGAACTAGATCAAGAAATTACAGCCATGAAATGAAGAAGATAATTGAGAGAAATATTCATTTGGTATCTTCTTTTCCTCTAGTGGCTCACAATATAGAATTCATTATCCAATGTGCTCAGTTCTACAATAGGGATACTAGATCTATGTTAGACATTAGTGGTAATGTGGTGATTAGACTGGACCCTGAGTTCATCAACAAAGTATTTATGTGTCCTCCTGCTAGTTAAGTATTAAAGTTCAATTTCATTGAAGAAGAAAGGGAATATGACAAAGATCCTGAAAGAGTGAAGAAGGTAATCAACAATAGATGGCTCAAAATTCCAAGGAAAAATTTGTCAAGATGGCCATGGAGCTTTTCAAGAAGTAACTTTATAGAAGAAGTCGGTGACCTGATCACTCTTCTCAGTAGGGTAAGAGGTTTACCTTCTTCCTCACTATTTCATGAATGGATGTATCTCTTCATTAAAATAATTCTCCAAGGCAAAACATTCATTTTCTAGGGAGAACAAATTAGCAATGCTCTGCATGAGAAATTGATGAATGTATCCACTACCTCCAAATACTACATGACTTCATACCTAGTATATATTGCAGCATCGATGAGAACCTTCCCAAGTTTAACATCAGAAGGAGATAGGAGAGTAACCCCAGTGTATCAATATTACACTTAGTTGACGTTGAAGGGTTCTATCCATCATTTTATGAGATTAAATGGCATTTTATTTATAGTATTTTTATGTCTCTTTTATCCCCAATTAGAATAGAAAAGAGTTTCAGATGAAGCCTAGACAGTTGTGAATGACTTTGGATGTATATTCTTGTAATTCCCTTATTTTTCTTACCTACAGGTTAGATTTTTCCAAGGTCATCCTTATATGCTCCCAATATTCCCTTCGAATAGATTTTTCCAAGGTCTTGATGGAGCTACGCAAGCAAATTATTATCACACATAATAATCAGATGGAACTCAAGAAACCTAATTTTAGGTTCTTGATTGAAATTGGCGTGTTCTTAGTGTTGACCACTAGAAAAGCTAGAGTTATGGAGACTAAAATGCAACTCGTAACCATGAAGCATTTCAAAAGGAGACCAAATTTTAACTACAGAGGTGTAAAGGATATAATCAGGAGGAAGACCCATTTTCATGAGTCTATGATCGAAGATGTTTGGGTCGATTTGAGGATAGTAGAAGACATCAAAAAGATTGACTATAGTAGATTGTCTCTTGAGTAGATAGAATATCTGGGACTCACTGATATCCCTAAAAGTCTAGTGAATAATGGTGATTTGATCAATAATAGATACCATTATGAATAGGTCACCAATGCCCCTCTTCCTCTAATCCAATGGTCACAAAAAGAGTTGACTTCCTTAAGGAAAAGATTCAAACCAATATTGGCAAACACTAATGATTGGTTAGCGAAAAAGGGAATCACCCTAAAAGAGTTCATCACAGGATCAAAATCTGAATTTCAAGAGGAAATAAGGAGAAGAGTGGAAAATAGGATGAAAAATAAAAGTGATGTTCCTTCTTCTTCTAAGCCACATAAGCCTAAGATCATCTTTGTGACAAAGAAGTCAAAAGTTATAGAAAAAGAGCAAGAAACAACAGATATGGAGGTTGAGAAGCAAAACATCAAAAAACTAGAAATAGAGCAAATGGAGACTGATGATAGGCCCATAGATCAATAGGAAAAGGAAACTCTATCTCTATAAGAGGGTGTGTAGCTAGAAATAGGAATTTCTTCTTGCTCGCCTAGCACACCTATTGTAACTCCACCTATTTCTCCAATCAGTGTTCCCTCTTCTGGAGAAGCCTCTCCTTTTAAAATTATTTTTAATGACTCTCAAGGCACTTCTAGAGATATTCTTTGTTCTTGAAGGTCAATCCCTAGTTTGTCATCTCCATCTTTGATATCAAAGATAGTTCTACTTTCAATCATTTAGCAGAAGGTGTAGTTCTTATTGATACTCTACCCATTATCTCCACCACCAATGCAAGTGCGAATCTAGTAATCCCAACTATGGAGATTGATCCTAATGTAAGTGTTTTTGTGCTCGCACCTTGGTTGTCAGCTTATATGCCCAAAAGGAAAAAATAGACCATCTCTCCAGATGACTTTGATTTCAATAAATTGGTGCTAGTAAAAGTCAAGACTCCCAAGAAGCCAAAGATTATTTCAAAGATGATTAGGGATAAGGGGCACACATTTTTGGAAATATAAAAACCTCCATAGGATACAACTCTTGAATATTTTGATATAAATGACTGCTCTGTCTCAAGTCTAGTTAGGTAAAATAACTCATGAAGGTGCTAAGACTAATTTACAAACAGCCATGAAGATTATGATTTAGAAATTTGATAAAGAGAAAGAGATGAAGGATCATTATAAAGTAATGGTGGAATAATTGACTACAGTAATAAGGAGAATTACTTTCACTCCAGAAATAATAACTCCAAAGGCTATCTCCATAGACAACCCCATGATTCAAAAAGTAGAAATGACTATCTCGAGGGAAAAGTACTTGGACAAGATGCATACACAAGGAATTTCTTTGCTCACAGAGTTATCTGAGAAAATGGGTAAGATGAGGAAAGTAAGAGTAGAACTGGATGATATTATCAATATCATTTCTCAAGATATTGAAAGCATGGAAAAATATCTTGGTAAATGGATGGATATGAAGAAGTTGAAAATAAGCAATCTAATATCAATTAGCGTCATTGTTGATAGAGACTCTTACACTAAAAATAAATAAGCATTGATATATAGGAGTCAAGTGCTTAAGGAATTGATCAGTGATCTCAAATCTTTAAGAGACCTCAGTGAACAAAGTGATATCAGTCTATTACACAAGTTGGAGAAGATGCCTTGCAAAATTACCTCTCAAGACAACCAATTAATTTTGATAGAAGAAATGATTCAGGAATTTAAAGGTATGCTCTGAAAATAATTTGAGGAAAGAGCATTCTCAATAGCCTCTATGGATAACATTTTGCACAATCAGTTATCTCTAGATAATCTAAAGACTAGATTAACTAATCACACAAAATTAGTTACCAAAGTGAAAGATGCCTTAGTTAGAGCTAAGATAATTTTCAAGAACACTGTTACTCCAGATAGTATCAGGATACAAGCAGCTATCACCATGTACGATGCTCACATGAAGAAGATTGGGGATAGAGATTGAAACTATCCTTTGTTTATCCTCCATTTTTTTCAAATACACTTTTGTAATTGCTTTGGACATCTTCACATGTACTTTTGTCATGTGTAATTGCATGTAAAAATATGGAAATTCCAAAGTCAACAAAGACTCCTATCTTTGACTAGGTCAAAATATTTAAGTCTTTTTAAAATCCTCAAGGTCTCTCACTATAAATAAGGAGAGCCTCTTTTGTAAATAGGTCATCTTTTGGTGATTAGAAGTAAAACTCTACCCAAATTGAGATGCCTTTTGAGACTTTGAGATTAGATTGTAAATCATATTTTATTGAATGAATGAGAAAGTGGGTGACTTTTCAAACTTTGTGTTGGAATAACTTGTATTGTTTAAGAAATTGTTCTTGTCTTTTTCTTAAATACTATCTCATCTATTTGATTAAATAAGTAGAGCACGTATAAATTATCTGGGAGATGTTTTAAAGTTAATTATAGAGACTTTGTGCTTCTATAATTGCCTTTAATTTGTGGTTTTATGTTTTAGTGAGAAGGGTATTAGAAAGGCTTTGAACTACTTTTATCCTTTGTGATCTTATACTCTATTGTAGTTTTCAGTGGAAACTTTGGGCTGCACTTCATTTTGCTATGATCTTAGTCATAAATTGATAAGAGAAGCGATGAAAGACTATGTACTTTCGTGGGTTTCTTCTGGATTTAGTTACTACCCAGAAAGTTTTCCTTTGGTTTTCTGAACATCATTTCTGAAAGAAAAGAAATGCATTCAATTATTACCTAAGGATTTTCCTTTAATTTGTGGATATCATTTTTGAAAAAAGAAAAATGGATAGTATGATTTCACCCCTAAGTTTCTTTTTAGTTTATATTATTTTATAGTAGTTTATAGGGAACCTCCCCTTACTGAGAGGAGAGATTTATCTCATTTTGCTATGGTTGATATACCCATTTTACCTTTAGTTAGTTGATGACAAAATATTCACCCAACAATTTTTTGGTGACTCCGTTGGAGAATTGAATGCACACTTTGAAGCCTCAAGCTTCAAATCAAAGCATTTCTAGTTCTTTTTCCATTTTACATTCTAGTAGATCCACCATATACGTGAAGCCAAAGAGTGCAAGGTATTTTTGATCCTATATTTGAGTTGGTGCAACAAAATAATTTTAATTTTTTTTCTCCACCATCTCACCTTTAGCGTACCAGGAGTTTTCCTCCTACCAATGTCAGATCTCCAATACCAGACAAAGCTTCTAGTTTTAGTGCTAGTAGAGTTTTATCCATACTTACCTCATAAAGATTTGTTATCCCTCATTTTAATCATCATATCATGGCAGCCCAAGGTCCTTGAGGCAACACTTTCGGTCCTCTCAATCTAACCCCACCTTTACATGAACTACCTCATAGTTCGAGAAAGAATTTTTCCAAATTCTATGGTGATGGGAAAGTTCATCCTGATGACTATATTGTTGTTTTCTGCGTAGCATGTGGTGTGATAGGTGTTGAATATGAGTGGTGAGACTATTTTTAGAAACTTTGCAAGGTGATACTATGGATTGGTTTTATCACCTTTAAGCTTAGATTATAACTGATTGGGACACTCTCAAGGCCAAGTTTGAGGCTAAATTTAAACCCGCAGAAGATGCACATGCCTTGTTGGCTCAGCTTACACAAATAAAGAAAGAGCCCCGTGATCCTATGTGAGACTTTATTACTAAATTTAATAAGATAAAAAATAGAATTCCTACAATTAATTAGCCAACACCAGAGAATCTTAAGTGCTTTTTCATCAATTCTCAACTTCCTAAAGTAATTTTTTTGTTGAGGTGGGCTAGCCCTATAGATATTTTTGTAGCTTAGATTTTAGCTACTAAGGTTGAAGATGATCTTATCCTAGTAGGTAAGATTAAAAAAGATTCTAATAAAAATAAATTTTCCTCATCTGTTGAAAGTTCTTCCATGAGTACCACAGATCTTATGGTGTAAAAGTTAGAAAATGAATTTCTAGATCTAAAAAGGCAAATGTCCCAAGGTATGTCTGCTCGTCCTTCTTATTGGGAGATGCCAAGGAGGACATTTCCTAACCATTCATATCAAGACAATGCTACTAAAAATCAAGGGCAATCTAATTATCTTCCTCCCACATAGGGGAAGCTCACCATTGAAGCAACACCAATCAACCCAACAGTTGGTTATCATGAAGTTGAATATGATCTCTCTTTCTAAACTAAGTTAGACAAAGAAGATGATGCTAATCTCTTTGCAGAAGGAGAAGAAGAATTAGCTGGTGACTCTAATATTGGTTTTTTACAATACCAAGATGAAGCTAAGAAAAAAGGAGAAGTGTTTGATGGATCATATGTTGTCTTTACTAGGTCCCAAAATTAGTTGACTCAATAAGCTGATAAGGAAAAAGTAGGAGAAGAACCTCAGCCATTAGTCTCAATTACTAAATAGGGAACTTCACTACCTTTCCAATTAAGGGACCCAGTGACTAATAAGAAAGTAAGTACCTCAAACCATCCTATACCTTCTACTTTTATTCCTCAGACTAGTGCCACACCAATAAAGATCAAGATGATAGACTTCTTCTCTCTATTTCTAGTTTATTTTAGTTATTTGACATAATTGATCGTGCTAAAAAGACCAAGATTTAAATAACTAAAGTTGAGTACTTGTGAGCCAATCCTGAACAGTTTGATAGGTTGGCTGAATACATGAAAAACAAAACCATCCCTATAGGACAAGAATTTATAAAGGTGACTCATGATTCCTCAAAGAAAAAATCCACCCAAAATAATTTTGTCACTAATCCTCTTGTTTCCCCCATAAAAATAGAACCTTTTTATGTTTCTCTATTAATAAATAGTCATAAGTTAAGCAACTATATAATAGACTCTAGAGCTTCTGATAATGTTATGCCTACCAAGGTAGAAAAATCTCTTGGTCTTACCTTAACTAAGACTTTTGGGAGATGATTCTCTATGGAAAATAAGTAAGTACCACTCCTGGGTCAAATCAAAGATGCCCAATTTGCATTTATAGCTTTTCCAAATAAAATAATTAAAATGACAGTCTTGGTGGCCGATGTTCCAACTTTCTATGAAATTCTAGTCAGACATAATTTTTGCAAGGATGTAGGTGGAGAGTTGAATATGGATCTGTCTAAAGCAAGGATACTTGTTAAAGGTGTCATGCAAAATTTGCTTCCTAAAAAAGAGTCAAAATATATTGTCACCCAAACATCAGACCCCAAAGCTCAAATTTTGTTTGAATCAACAGGAATGGATAATAATTTGTTGACCATTGAAGATGTTTTTAGCTCATCAGACGAAGGTTCATTAGGTGACAAATCAAAAAATTTAGATAAAAAATCAGAAGAATTATTAAGGCAAAGTTCAGGCAAAAAATAATCTTCCTACACTAATGAAGAGAAATCTTTGAGAAGATCAAATTCTAATGATGTTTGGATTTTAAAATATGATGGCAATTACTCTCTAACTAGTTCTGTAGCTAGAATTTTTTTGATATCCCCTCAAGGAGAAATTTTTCCATATTCATAGAAGTTACAGTTCAACAATACCAACAACACCACTAAGTATGAATCTTTGTTGCTTGGATTGAAAGCTGCTCATGCTAAAGGTATTAAGATTCTTCATGGTCAAGGAGATGTTGAAATGGTGGTTTGTCAGGTAAGGAATTTATACCAAACCAAAAATAAAATATTGTGACATTATTACAATCTTATATGGGATTATGTTGAAAGTTTTGATGCTTTCAATATTTTTGTTATGCCATGAGAATTCAATGATCATGCAGATTCATTGGCTGTCTCCACAACCCTCATGGTTCCCCATAAGTATTTCAAAGGAAACAAGTACACTATTGATCTGGTCTTTTGATCAAGTGTACTTGATAATTCCAATCATTGGAAGGTGTATAATGATGAAAATCAAATCATTATTTTTCTTGAAAAAGTGGACATCTTTAAGGAGCTTTATTTTGAAGGTAGTGAATCTCCACCACAGGAATCAGTTCCTAAAATAGATTAAAAAATTGGTGAAGTGTTTCTTCAACTCAAGGGGAATACAATTTCAAAAGGTTTGGTTTCTCTTGAAAAGTTATTTGATAAGCATGACAGGTATTTCAAGTAGCAACAAATAGATTCAAGTTCCTCCAAGGAGTTTGATCAAGTAAATTTGAGTACAATAGAAAATCTCAAAATGGTCAACATTGGGAATTGTTGCACTTATGGTGAAAAACTCAAATTTGTTACTCTTCTTCACCATTACATTGATGGTTTGGCATATTTTTATGATGATTTGAAATCTCTCGGGCCTGAATAAATTTGGCATGAAATTCTTCTTAAAGTTGGGTCATTGCCTCACAAGTAGAAACAAAGGCAATATAACCCTAAAATATCAGGTACTATCCTTTTTGAGATCTAGAAGATGCTGAATGCAAGAATTATTTTTCCAATTCATCATTCCACCTAGATTGTGAACTTAGTTCTAGTGAGAAAAAAGAATAGATAAATTCGTATCTATGTTGATTTCAAAAACTTAAATCAATCTTCTCTAAAGGATAACTACCCCTTGCCCATCATGGATCAAGTGTTGCAAACAGTGACTAGTTCAAAAATGTTATCAATGTTAGATGGTTTTTCTAGGTATAATCAACTGGAAGTCAATGAAGCAGACCAACATAAAACCACTTTCACTACATCGTGGGGCACTTTTGCATATCATAAAATGCCTTTTGGTCTGATCAATGCTGGCACCACCTTCTAGAGAGAAATGGATCTTGCCTTCAGAGATGAAATAGGGAAGTTTATTGTGGTATATCTTGATGATTTGACCATTTTTTTCAAACATCATCCTGATCATGTGCATCATTTACAACAAGTGCTGGAACACTGTCGGCAAAAAGGTATTTCTCTTAATCCCAAGAAGTCAGTTTTTGGGGTTACAGAAGGTAAACTTCTTGGTCATATTGTATCCTGAGAAGGCATAAAAATTGACTCAAAAAGAGTCAAATCTATCCAAAATCTTACTCTTCCTACTAGTAAGATTACAGTTCACTTTTTCTTTAGAAAGGTGAATTTTCTATGAAGATTCATTCCAGAATTTGCAAAGAAGACTCGACACATTGTTGACATGATAAAGGGTAAAGCTACTTTCTGTTGGACTGCAGAAGGCATGTCAACATTTGAAGATATCAAGAAAGCAATTGCCCATGCCCCAATCTTGGTTTGTCTGGATTATACCAAAGACTTCGTAGTATACAGCTACGCTTCTAAGCATACACTTTCAGCCATTTTGGTCCAAAAAAACAAAAAAGGTGTGGAATCTCCCATATAATTTATGAATTGTCCTCTCAAAGCACATGAATTGAAATATTCAAACATGGAGAAACATGCTTATGTCGTGGTTATGGCAGTAAAGCATTTTAGATTATATATCTTAAATTCACATACTATTATTCTGGTGCCTGATACAATAGTGAAACCCATTCTAACTCAACAGGAGTTTGGAACTAAAAGAGATAATTAGATCACTAAAATTTAGGAGTTTGATCTTGATATCAAACCTACTAAGCTTGTGCTGGGAAAAGGTCTCTGTCAATTAATTTTTGATAACATACCAAAGGAAATAGAACATGAAGAAATAGAGGTTGGAGATGTGCCTATAGTTCTCTTCGTCACTACTACTGATGAGTGATATTCTAATATCACCCATTTTCTTACCTATGGTGAATGTCCCACCCATCTATCCTACAAAGAAAAAAGGAATGTTAAGTTGAAGGCTACTAACTATGTCTTGTGGGATAATGGTTTGTACAAAAGAAGTCTTGATGGGGTATTTCTTCATTGCATCGATAAGGTACAATAAATTAAACTTTTAGAGTCCTATAATTTGGCTTGTAGAAGACATTTTTCTATACCAATAATGGCTTACAAGATTTTATGAGCTAGATACTATTGGCCCACACTATTTCAAGATGCGTACATTTGAGTACGTAGATGTGAGTTGTGTCAACAATTTGTTGGAAAACCTAAATTGGCTGCATTACCTCTCAAGCCAGTGGTAATTGAAGAACCTTTTCAATAATGGGGTATTGACTTCATTGGCACTATGAACCCATCCTCAAGTGTTGGACATGACTATGTTCTCACCGTGACAGACTATTTTACCAAGTGGGTGGAAGCCATTCTAACTAAGCATGTTACTTTGGAAGTGGTATGCAATTTTCTTAAAAAAATATTATTTCTCAATTTGGGGTCCCAACTAAGATTGTAATAGATAATGCTGTTTTTTTATCTTCTCATGAGGTTACTAAGTTTTGATACAATTATGAGATTATTCTTTCCCAATCCTCTGACTATTATTCGTAAGGAAATGGTCAAGCAGAACCAAGTAACAAGAATCTCGTTACTATTATCAGGAAACTGGTAGATAATAATTAGAGAAATTGGCATAAAATATTGTTCAATACTTTGTGGGAAGACAAGATTACACCCAAGAGGGCAATAGATATGTCACCATTTCAGCTTCTATATGGTTTGAATGTGGAGATACCAATCACCCTAGAACTACCAGCACTAAAGTTGGCAAAGGCAATCAAAGATCAAACTTTAAAAAATTCTATTGATAAAAGGATCATGTGCCTAACCGAACTAGATGAGCAATGAACTATGGTAGCAGACCATATTACTGCACATCAAAATTATGTAAAGAAACTCTTTGACAAGAGAGCGAGAATTCATGATTTATAAATTGGAGATCAAGTCTTGTTGTGGGACAAGAGGAGAGAACCAAAAGGAATGCATGGAAAATTTGATTCCTTGTGGAGAGGTTTATTTACCATTCATCAGATCTATGGTGAAAATAGTTTATTGCTAGAATATCAAGATAGAACATCATTCTCACTACCTCACAATGGGCAACATCTGAAACACTTCAATCCTTGAAGTATTAGATGAGTTCATTTGTACATTTGTATAGTCTTATGTTTATTTATTTTTGTTTGGTTTTTCATTTCTTTTTGTTTTTTAGCTTGACTCTGTAGCCCAATGGCATGGATAAAATCACTTAGAAATTAGATTCTACTCCCTTCAATCATTTCAAAGTTTGATCGATAGAAGTTCCCTAGCTAGAGCTAGTTGTTCCTAAAATCAGCTACACTTATTTTGATGGACAACCCCTACAAAACTTGTCCATTTTGTGTTCTCCATTCTAAGCTCATTGTTAGAGACAAGTTTATCTTGTTCTCAAGTATAGTCAACTAGCATCCTTGAAAATTTCCTGACCTTACCTCATCACAATTTCTCAAAAAACATGAAATTTATTGCGGTCTTGATGCGATCAAAATGTCAAAACTTTGATAAATTTCAAGGAGTTAGTATTATTTTTGTTAACATACAAGGTTAACATTTTTTGATGCCATTGCATGTTCTTTTCTTTTTCCATGTAAAGGTAGTGATTTTTGCTGCCCTTACATCTCTCCATGCAGGAGCGACAAAAATTGTTGCCCTTGCATTTTTAGCGCTTTTTATGCAGGAGTGGTGATTTTCACCACCCTTGCATATTTTACACCTCATCATGCAGAGGTGACAAAAATTACCACCCCCACATGATCTTAGTTTTTATACATGGCATTTATGACCACGTGTGCCGAGTGGTTGGCATCAGTTTTTAACCTTTTTAATGCTAATTTGTACCTCATTTTGATTATTCTAGGTTGTCTGCTCCCCCTCCCTACAATTAATCAACCATGTGAATGAGTGAGATTACAATTTTTTGACTTTAAGCATAGGATTTTGATTCACCAGGTAGGTTTTGCATTCTTCCCTCTTTTATTTCTAGTTTTTCATTTTTGTTCTTTCTTTTTTCTTTAAAAGTTTTAATTTTTCTCTTTTTCTTTTTTAGGTTTTATATTTCTTCTTTTTCCTCCTCCCTCTCATCTTCAAAGGGACATTAAAGCCTAAAAAACCCAAATCCATTACTATACGTGTAATGACGGTGATTTTTGTGGCCCTTACATGAAATTGAATTAACTTATGTAAGAGCAGTGATTTTCACCGTCATTACACAAATATATTGCCACTTGTTCAAGGGAAGAAATTTTTGCCACCCTTACACATGTTTTCCACCCCATATGCATAGGCAAAATTTTTTACCACCCCTGCACAAAGTCAGCATGCAAGGGTGGCAAAAATTTCCAACTATGCATAAGATGACTTTCCTTTAATGTGTTAAGTCGATGATTTTTGCTACCGATACTACCTCCATATGCAAGGGCAGCAATTTTTTATGCCCCTACATACATTTTATTAGAAATCCTAACTCTAACAAATGTTTAATTTTTGCTTTTCTGAGCCTACTTTCCTTTAACTTTCTGACCCACTCACACTGTAGCCCTTTCAAGCACATTCCTATGGTCATGATCATCAACATGCAATTTTCCTAGATTACCAATATTTTCCCTGATTACATGATCATGATTATTGTTACAGTTTCTCTCAAGGATCCTCATCGATGTCCTTTTAACAAAATCTCTTCCAAATGATTGAGGTTTCTCTAAAGAAGTCAAAGATAATGAAGTACAAGTATCAAGGTGTTTTTCCAATCACCCTGATTACTTCTAATGTCAACGACATTAGAGATACAGAGATCGGTCACGTGGATATGGATAAGTTCATGGAAAGAACTAGATCAAGCAATCCTAGCCATGAAATGAAGAAGATAATTGAGATAAATATTCATCTAGTATCTTCTTTTCCTGTAGCAGCTCACAACATAGAATTCATTCTCCAATGCACTTGGTTCTACAATAAGGATACTAGATCTGTGTTAGACACTGGTGGTAATGTGGTGATTAGACTGGACCCTAAGCTCATTGACAAAGTGTTCATGTGTTCTCCTACTACTGAAGTGTTAAATCTTGATTTCATCAAAGCACAAAGCAAATATGACAAAGATCTTAAAAGAGTGAAGAAGGTAATCAACTATAGATGGCTCAAAACTCTAAGGGAAAATTTGTCAAGATGGCCACAGAGCTTTCCAAGAAGTGACTTTATAGAATAAGTCAGTGACCTGATCACTCTTCTCAGTAGGGTAAGAGGTTTACCTTCTTCCTCACTATTTCATAAATGGATGTACCCCTTCATTAAAATAATTCTCCAAGGCAAACAATTCTTTTTCTGGGAAGAACAAATCAGCAATGCTCTACATGAGCAATTGATGAAAGTATCCACTACCTCCAGATTCTACATGACTTCATACTTGGTATATATTACAGCATCAATGAGAACCTTCCCAGGTTTAACATCAGAAGGAGATAGGAGAGTAACCCTAGTGTATCAATATTACTCTCAGTTGATGTTGAAGGGTTTTATCCATCATTTTAGGAGAGTAAATGATGTTTTTTTTAAATATTTTTGTGTCTCTTTGATCCCCAATTAGAAAAAAAAAAGAGTGTCAAATGAAGCCTGGATAGTTGTGAATGACTTTGGATGTATGTTCTTGCAATTCCCTTCTTTTTCTTACCTATGGGTTAGCTTTTTATATGTTAATCTTTATATTCTCCCAAGATTCCCTTCAAATAAATTAGTCTTGATGGAGCTGTGTAGGCAAATTATTGTCATACATAATAAGCAGATGGAACTCAAGAAACGTGGTTTCAAGTTCTTGATTGAAATTGGTAGCTTTTCAGTGTTAACCACTAAAAACCTAGAGTTATAGAGACTAAAATGTAACTCGTAACCATGAAGTATTTAAAAAGGAGACCAAATTTTGACTATAGAGGTGTAAAGGATATAATTAGGAGGAAGACCCAATTTTATGAGCCTATGATCAAAGATGTTCGATTTGAGGACAACAAAAGACATCAGAAAGATGGACTATAATAGATTGTCTCTTGAGCAGATAGAATATCTGGGACTCGTTGATATCCCTAAAAGTTTAGTGGATAATGGTGATTTGATCAATAATAGATACCATGATGAATAGGTTGCCAATGCCCCTCTTCCCCTAATCCAATGGTCACAAAAGGATTTGACTTCTTTAAGGAAACAATTTGAATCAATATTGGCAAACACCAATGATTGGTTAGTGAATAAGGAAATCACCCTGAAAGAGTTTATCACAGGATCAAAAGCTGAATTTCAAGAGGAAATGAGAAGAGAAAAAAATAATATGAAGAATAAAAGTGATGTTCCTTCTTCTTCTAGGACACATAAACCTAAGATCATCTTTGTGATGAAGAAGTCAAAAGTTATAGAAAAAGAGCCAGAAATAATAGATATAGAGGTTGAGAAGCAAAGCACTGAAGAACCAACAATGGAGAAAATAGAGATTGATGATAGGCCCATAGATCAATAGGAAAAGGAAATTGTATCTCTGTGAGAGGGTGTGTAGCTAGAAATAGGAATTTTTTCTTCCCCACCTAGCACGCATGTTGTAACTCTACCTATTCCTCCAATCAATGTTCCCTCTTCTGGAGTAACCTTTCCTTCCAAAATTATTTTTGATGTCCCTCAAGGTACCTCTAGAGATATTCTTCATTCCTCAAGGTCAATCTCTAGTTTGTCATCTCCATATTTTGATATCGGTGATAGTTTTACTTTTTATCATTTAGCAGAAGCTACAGTTCTTACTGATACTCCACCCATTGTTTCTACCACCGGTGCAAGTGTGACTCTAGTAACCCCAACTATGGAGATTGATCCTAATGTAAGTGCTTATGTGCTCCCACCTTGGTTGTCAATTTATACACCCAAAAGGAAAAAATAGACCATCTCTCCAGATGACTTTGATTTCAATAAATTGGTGCCAGTAAAAGTCAAGACTCCCAAGAGGCCAAAGATTCTTTTAAAGATAATTGGGGATAAGGCGCACGAATTTTTGGAAATAACAAAACCTCCACATGATGCAACTCTTAAAATTTTTGATATAAATGACTACTCTATCTCTCGAGTCGAGTTAGGTAAAATAACTCATGAAGGTGCTAAGAGTGATTTGCAAATAGCCATGGACATTATGATTCAAAAATTTGACAAAGAGAAAGAGATGAATGATCATTATAAATTAATGGTGGAATAATTGACTGTAGTAATAAGGAGAATTACTTTCAATCCAAAAATAGTAACTCCAGAGGCTATCTCCATAGATGACCCCATGATTCAAAAAGCAGAAAGGACCTATCTCAAGGGAAAAGTACTTGAAGAGTACTTAGACAAGATGCATACACAATGAATTTGTTGGCTCACAGAGTTTTCTGAGAAAATATATAAGATGAGGAAAGGAAGAACAGAACTGGATGATCTTATCAATATCATTTCTCAAGATATTGAAAGCATAGAAAAATATCTTGGCAAATAGATGGATATGAATAAGTTGAAAATAATAACTCTAATATCAATTTGTATCATTGTTGATAGAGAATCTTACACTAAAACTAAAGAATCATTGATATATAGGAGTTGGGTGCTTAAGGAATTGATTAGCGAACTCAATCTTCAAGAGACCTTGGTGAACAAAGTTATATCAGTCTGTTGCATAAGTTGGAGGAGCTGCCTTGAAAACTTACCTCTCAAGACAACCAATTCATTTCAATAGAAGAAATGATTCAAGAATTTGAAGGTATGCTTCGAAAAGAATTTGAGGAAACAACATTCTTAGTAGCCTCTATGGATAACATTTTAGACAATTAGTTAACTCTAGATAATCTAAAGACCAGATTAACTAAGCACGCAAAATCAGTTACAAAAGTGAAAGATGCCTTAGTCAGAGCTAAGGTAATTTTCAAGAACACTGTTACTCCAGATAGTATCGGTATGCAAGCAGATATCACCATGTGCGATGCTCACATGAAGAAGATTAGGGATAGAGATTGAAATTGTCCTTGCTTTGTCCTTCATTTGTTTCAAATGCACTTTTGTAATCACTTTGGGCATCTTCACATGTACTTTTGTCATGTGTAATTATATGTAAAAATATGAAAATTCCAAAGTCAACAAAGACACATATCTTTGACCAGGTCAAAATATTTAAGTCTTTTCTAAATTCTCAAGGTCTCTTCCTATAAATAAAGAGAGCCACTTTTGTAAATAGATCATCTTTTAGTGATTAGAAGCAAAACTCTACCCAAATTGAGATGCCTTTTGAGACTTTGAGCTCAGATTGTAAATCATATTTTCTTGAATGAATGAGAAAGCGGGTGACTTTTCAAACTTTGTGTTGGAATAACTTGTATTGTTTAAGAAATTGTTCTTATGTCTTTTTATTAAATACTATCTCATCTATTTGATTAAATAAGTGAAGCATGTGGAAATTATATGGGAGACGTTTTAAATTTAATTATGGAGAATTTGTGCTGCTATAATTGCCTTTAATTTGAGTTTTTGTGTTTTAGTGAGAAGGGTATTAGAAAGGCTTTGAACTAATTTTATCCTTTGTGATCTTATACTTTGTTGTAGTTTTTGGTGGAGACTTTGGGCTGCACTTCATTTTGATGTGATATTAGTCCTAAATCGATAAGAGAAGTGATGAAAGACTTTGTACTTTCATGGGTTTCTTCTGGATTCAGTTACTACCCTATAAATTTTCCTTTGGTTTTCTGAACATCATTTCTAAAAGAAGAGAAATGCATTCAGTTATTACCCAGGGATTTTCCTTTACTTTATGGATATCATTTCTAAAAAAAGAGAAATAAATAGTATGATTTCACCCCTAAGATTATTTTTAGTTTATATTATTCTATAGTAGTTTATAGGGAACCTCCCCTCTGAGAGGAGAGATTTATCTCATTACGTTGTGGTTGATATACCCATTTTGTCTTCAGTTAGTTGATGATAAAATATTAACCCAACATACCTATAACATTATCTTTGTTAGGCCCAACATAAAATGTGTCTAATTCATCTTTAAAAGGTTTAAAATCATTACAAAACTCTATAAAATCTAATTCACCATGCTTTGAAGTGTTATGAACTCTACAATAATCAGCTAAAGTTACATCACCAATGTTGATTTTATGAATATTATTATTTGTAGATGACTCATTATTATAATTTTTATTGTTATTATTATGAAACCTATTTGTATTTTTATTAAACCTATGATAATAATATAATCTATTAGAGCTTTCCCTAGTGTTACCTACTTGTCTTTGTAACTGAAGTAAATTAGTGCTTAATTTTTAAACCATTTTGAGTATGGAATTATTTTCATTCTTAGGTGCCTCTAAATTATGAACTTGAGTACTACTACTAGTTATTGGCATCATAGCTCTTTGATCTTATGGATGAGGTCCACTTGTAGTGTTATTTAGGAATCTTAGGTTTTGACCAAGATGAGCATGACTCAAAGGTAATTAGTTTAAAAATGGAGTTTGATTCAAAGTAGGCATGTTCTAATTAACATTTGGTATGACATTAAATGCAAGTAAATTAGGATTAACATTAGTAATAGCATATGCTAATTGACCTTGGGGTTACATTTGATCACTAATTTTCATAGCTTTAGCATAAGCCAAGACTAATGTATTTATAACTCCAACAATTCATTTTAGAAATATATAAGTCATTGGATCTAAAGCATCATTGTAAATATCTAAGATAAAGCTTCATCAAGCCTATAGGGAGCTATATTTTTACTAAAAATCTTTTAAAATCTGGCATTAAAATCTCTAATGGTTTCATTTGAATCTCTCTTTACCATAGTGAATTACTAATAAAGGACACAAGGACTAGTGACCTTCTCAAACTGATCAATGAAATAACTATTGAGATCATTCCAATTGGTAACGTAATTTTCAAGAAGACTAAGAAACCAATCACACACTACATCTCTAAAATTAAAATGAAACACTCTACAAGCAACATCTTCATGAATAACATTTAACAATCTTAAAGAAGCTTTAAAGGACTTGAAATGTTCTTCAGCAGTAACCACACCTATAGGACTGAAAGAAGGTAAATATTTCTCAAATTTTTTGGGTAGGTCATGTACCTAACTAGGCACATTGATGGAAGATCCAACCAACCAAACCTTACCTTGATAAGGATTGAATATAGGAGCAACACGAACAAGTGAAGTAGGTTAAGATTTAGAAACCCTACATTTACCTTTATCATCTCTTGCTCCTATGAAGTTATAAAGAAAGAAGAGGTAACCTTGTCTTAGACCTTAACCTAGATCTTATTCTTGAAAGTTCCATCTTGTAAACTCTGAATCTTGTTCAAAATATGATGTATAAATCTTATTTTTGCAACAAACAATGATTATATTTATATGTTAAGCAAATTTTACACAAATTCATACAATTCTTTCAAAGAGAAATTATCTTTAATAGAATTAGCTTAAAGATAACTTCAAACTTCTAAATATGAGTGATCTTAACACTTCTAAGTTCAAATAAACCTAAATTTGCAAAGAATTGACCAATCTTTGAACAAAATTTCCATCACTAACCTCAAACACATCAGATATACAAATCCTTTGCAACAATTTCTCATAAATCTTCAAAGAATAGTTATCTTTAGCTAAACAAGCCAAAAAATATTGGTATAAAACCATGAATATCAGTGATATTTACACAATTCAAGCTAATATAAACACAAATATGCAAAGGATCAACTAATCTTTGAACAAAATTCACTAAAATTAGCTAAGATACTTAAAATTCACAAATCTTTAGCTTGAGGCCCTCCTTCTAGTGCTAATTTCTTAGCTATTGATGAATGAAAGTGTATCACAAGGATAATATAGTGTTTAAAACACTTTACATTTCTATATCCAAAGAATCTATTGCATGATTTATTGGTTTTGATATTACTAATATCTATGGTGGAATAGTAGTCAAGTTATATAACTATTTCATAAAATAAAATGTAAGTGGTTGTTGGAAGCAACCATGGTCTTATAGCCTTTGTGAAAGATTGAATGATATGAATTGAAGTTAATTAAAAATGATAAAAACCTAGAGTCTAACCCCTAATCTAGAATGAATATTTATAATGAAAATCTAAACTACAGTGATTTGATAAAAAAAAAGATAAAATAGGTAGGGTAGTGTAGAAATAAGGATGTTTCTGATCTTTAGTATAGACATCATGACAAATATTGAATTTCATCAAAGACATGTAATCAAACCAACATATGACATGAAATTACTGAAAGTATAGATCCTATCATATACCAAGAAAATGTCTAAGAATATTTGAAACAATGCAAATAAAAACTAAAATTCACTTTAAGGATTTACTTCTACAAGAAAATTGCATTAGCACATCTTAAAAAAAAGTAATGAAAATGAAATGAATTTAAAATCTTTCAATCAACCTATCATAAGCTTAAATTGACAACTTTTCATTAATATATGCACATCTAGAATCCATAAAAATAATTCAAATCTGAAAATCAAACCAAATACTTGAGGAAGTAGCCATGATAATAATCACACAAATAAATATGAGACAATCTTTATATAATTCCCTTGCTTGCATTACTTTCTCCAAATTTACAAAATAGTTTTTGCTCTAAAAACTTCCTCCTCTTTACAAATGACAATACCTCCTTTTATAAAAGATTGTGAGGTATGTCAGTCACTATCAAATGATAATTAGCCAAGTGTCAAGGACAATTATCTTTCTACAACATTCTAGAATCAATGACATTTTACAAATGGACTAACCTTTAATCTATGTGTATTACAAATTGCACATGATTTTACAAAATAGGATATTTTTTCTAATGATTTACAAGGATTTTAGTACAAAATAATATTTTATTCAACTCAGTTGATTTTGAAACACACCTGTTGTTGTAATCTTTTGTCTTTGTTTGAAAATCTACATGGCCTTTTCATTTTCTATATCAATCAACTTGAGGTTGATAACTAGCTTCATTCTTCTCGTCCTGCCAAATTTTTGAAATATTTATAAACTCCATCCAAGGCTTCCTTAATGCTTCTATTATTTCTAATTTTCTCTTCTACTGATAAAACCATATCTAAGATACACTAGTTATCTCCCCTGTAGTACCTTGGATTTTATTCTTTACCTCTTAGATGAACTAATTATCCCTATAGTTTGAATTCTTCATTAGTTATCATGCTAGTAGGATTAAAGATAATTAGATACTTGATCAAACCTCCTAGTATGTGTATCATTTTGCTTTCTAACTATTTAAAGTCATGATAAATATCTTCCATGTCTTTTGACCATTAACTTATATCCTTTATCTTCTCCATTAAGATAATTATAGCCATATTCAAATGTGTTTAGTTGATTGTTTTAAACTCAAGAGTTTGGTTTTCTATCAATATTTGGATCAATTCTTTCACCTTCTTATCTGAAGCTTGCCATTGATTGACTTGTTTCATAGCCATGGAATGTTGTTTGTTTGCTACATCCATCTTAGACCTTACAATTTTCAAGGAACTAAATGTATCATATATAATTGCTTCAAATTTATTGACAATATATCCTAGAACTGATAGAATAGACTGCTCTTCCAAGTTCTTTTTCTCCTACTTTAGCCCTTTGATGGTAGCTTGTATCATTTTTACTTGAGTTTGAGATACTTCAAGAACATCTTCATTAAATGTAGGGGCTTCCCCTGGTATTTGCCCTTTATTTTGAGTTAAATGAGTCAAAGGTTCTACCTTTTGATGCATAACCTCTTCACCACCTTCCATGACCAGTGTCTCAATAACCTTTTACAAACCTGTAGTATCTGGATCAAATCTTACTCCAATTAAATATTGGGGCACATGTGAGATTGGGACCTCTACTTGTAGTTATTCTACTAACTGACTTAGAGTATCCAATCTCTTTGATTCTTCATCTTATAAGTAAATGATATATAGCTTTAACTCTTGTGCATAGGTATGCCTGTAGTCTTCACCATAGCCAATGGATGATAAGTGGGTAGATTTTCTAACCTTGGTTCATAAATGAGCCATTCAAAAATAGGTGGTCCATATATTATTTTCTCTTCACTTAATAGATTAGCATTCTAAAAGGTGGTGTAATGGTCACTTTACATTTCTTATCTTTTGAGACAATGATAGTCTCAACTTTCCTCTTGGGAGGATCTGTGACTATCAAGTCCAATTCTTTCTCCCTTCCCTTTTCCTCTTTGGTTTCCTCAAAATTTGCCTCTTTTATCTCTGAATCTATATCATAAGTCATAGATAGCATCTTCAATGCATCTTTAACATATTCACGAGGATCTATAGATATCATATGAACCTCCTATTGAGGTGAATCTTGTTTTGTTATTATAGATTCTTTAGGAGCTGAGGAGCTAGAAGAAATTTATCCTAGTATTTTCTTTTCAGGGTTGTGCTCTGCTCGTGTATCTATTGATAGATGCCTAGAAAAACCAACATCTATCAAATGATATCGTCTAGGTCCTAACTACCATCTATCTTCCATTTTTTGGTCTCTATTCAATCTGGATTCAAGTTTTATGTTGTGTTCCTTTAATCTCCTAGCAACTTTATAACTTAAGGATGTTTTAGTGTATATGAAGTCAAATGAACTAGGTTCATTTTCATATGTTACAATAAAGATACCCTTGATCCTCAAATATTCCTTTACCTTTCCATATGGATCCCATTACCTATGATTATCAATCTATATGTTGAAAGACAACCTATGCTTAGAAGCAATCTCAATATGATCCCACTACCTAAAAATAGTCTTACCAATTGTCATAGGAAAACTATGCAAAATTCCCTTTCTCTTAGTATTACAAATTCCATTGATCCCATTAAATAATTGATATGCCACTTCTTGTTTTGTTAATTTATTAGGTATATAAATTGGTAATTTGAGAGGGGCCATTTGAGTTCCTTCAATTTTTATAACAATGAAATCAAGATACAACCATATGTCTCCCATTGCCTCAATTGATTTCTTGATTAAAGGGTTTGTTCTCATCATAGGAATACCATTAATGGCTTCACTCAATGTAGGGTAAACATAATCATAAATAAATTGAATGTGGTTTCTATACTTATAGATATGTAATTTGGAATAGTACTAGGAAATAGTCTAGGTACCATTAGGAAACAATTCTCTTTGACTTGGAATCTTGGTGGTTAGACACAAGGAAGCTAACAGATAGGACATCATGTAAAATTTAGTCTTTTTCTTGTTCATGATCCCATATATTTGTCTACTTATGGAAATACTAATAATTTCACCTAATTGAGGAACCAACACTTCTTCAATGATGAAGTATACCATAGGGACACACATTGATTCAACATAAGCAATATGTACACACCCATACAAATTGTTTAGAATTATCATGACCATCCTAACTCTAGATCTAAATTGGCTTATAGGGATGTTCTTTGTAGGATATATAATGACTTGGTTACCTACTTCTAACCATTTTGCCAAAATGTCCATCATGTTGTGTTTCTTAGCCCATGAACTAATGGAGGTTAGGTTTATTTGGGGTTTAAGAATTTGTAATAATATTCAAATGCAATAGGAGAGATATATGTAATTTTCCTTAAGCTATGCTCATGAATTAACATACCCTTGTCAATTCTAGTCTTTTTGAAAATTAGACCAAGAATATTGAGATAATGAAGTACCTCTAGTTTATTGGCAACATAGTGTAGTCCCATTATCTAAATTGCCATAATATCATCATATAATCTCTTCACTACGAGGATCTCCTCTTCTTTGGTTATAACTCCATGGTTCTCAATTGTCTAAAACAACTTTGAGAAATTGTTATCCCCTATGTTCAATGAAGCATCTAAAAACTCTATGTCTTTGAAAATTTGACCCTTTGCATCTAAAGACAAATATAATTCAACTATTTTTTTTCAAAACACGTCCATGTGTCATCATTTCTATAATCATAATTAAATTATCCCTTTGAAATTGATAATTCAACTCTTCTCAGCTCAACATAATGAATCCAAAGATAATTTATGGCTTTTCATACATTCTAGGGCTTTTTGGAGGTTTACACAGAGCTTTAATGATGACACATAAGTTTAAAATATGAGATTTGGTGATTTAGATTAAATTTAGATCACACATTTATACCTCTCACATGCTCAGCTCCATGATATCTTTTAATGTGACATGTATGCCTATGTGGCATTACCTTATCATATATCTCATTTATTTTTAAAATGTGACCATTCTCTCTTGGACACATGTCATCATCTCATAAAATCTTACATCTTGATCAAATGCATGCCATTGATCTCCTTGGGAGTCTTCTGGCCTTGAATTTTACCTTGGCCATTGATATTTGATTTGATCTTACAATATTATACCACCTGGCATCATCGCATACTTTTTGTGTACCTTGTAGGTAGTCTCTATCACTTGAATGCTCTTATACCATATGGTGGCATCGTGTGTGATTTAAGATCTTTGACTCCTTAACTTGATGCTTGTCATTGATATTCTTTTATAGGATTAATGCATGTTGTTGATCTTGATCTAAGGGATTAAACATGAATCATTGATCTAATAAATGCATAATCAAGCATGGATTATTGATCTTGATCTTTGTACATCTGATTAAACATGAACCATTAATTTATATCTAGTTTTCCATGATTGTGACACTTATCACTATTGAATTTGATCTTAGGATCTTTGACATGTTGACTCTGAGATTGTCATAGATTTGATTTTATAATAATGAATGCATTTTGTTGATCATTATCTTAACTTGTTGACTTTGAGGACTCATCTACTCACCATTGACCCTAGATCTATCCTCCCAAGATTTTGACACTTGTCAATATCATGCATTTTTTTACTTGTGAATAGTTAAAGTAATAAAGTAAGGGTTTAGGATATATATAAAAACTTACTACAAATTTTAGACTAATGTTTTAATGATTTAATAAACTCTATTAAGACTTTGGTTAAAATTAAACTAGGTCAAAAATGAAATAAATTAGCCCATGGAAAAATATGAATATATTTAATAGAAACTTAGGCTAGATAATTTAACTAAGGTTTTTAAATGTGATTAAACTTAGATTCAATTAATATATTAGGTAATAAAGGTTATCATAATATTTTTAATGGGACCATGCTAGTTAACCAACTAAGGGTCAAATTAATGTTGAACTATAAAACCCTAAACACTTGTTCATTCTAATGAAATCCATGGATCTTGTAAGATGGAAACGACTAATTCAAATGTTAGCAACATTATGTGAAATCAAATAAATCTTATGCTAACATGCCAATGAAAGCTAAAGCAAAAACATGATGTTCAGTAATGCATTTTTATCAATTTGAATGTCAATTTATAGCACAATTTGCAATAGTGAACAATGGTCCTCATTTTTCATGAATGGGGGTATGTTGACCTCAATATATCCTAGAAATAATCTTGATGAGGTGGTTTTATCTATGTATTGAATCCTATGTCCAAGAGATACAATAATTGATGTAGAAAAAGATTCCTTTCTTGATAGTCGATAAATTTGGCATTAATAAATTTCTTACCATCTATGTGAGTAGTGATATTTAAAGGTTCTTGGTATGAATAGGTTGATGTAATTTTCTCTTTTATAATCATATTGTAACATTAGATATTGTAGGAATAGTATTTGGGCCATAAATTTTAACTTGCATACCAGTCTCATTAGGTTATCCAAAGTATGTGTGGGCACTATGAGGAAAACTATTCTTATAATAAAAGGGAGGGAGATCCTCATACATACCCAAACATTTTAGGATAGCCTCATCATAAGATAACTCATTGAATATTTTTAGATCTAAAAAAATGGTATCTTTTATCATCTCTAAATATATAAATTGTAATGTTGATGCATAATTATCTTCATGTATTAAATTAGGTTGTTCTTTGGTAAAATGTGTATAAACATTTAACAGTGTATATGAATTTCTTTGTAATCCAACTTAATTTATTTTAATAGTCTAATCCTTACTATTGTTATAATTTGACTAACTTAATGAGATCAATAATACCTTGAGCATGTGTGCCTAATCCATGTTCAGTGTATCCCCTTTGTTGGAGATATGTATATCCAGATCTATATTGATTATAACAGTTGATCATAGCAATTGGTGATTCAATATATTTGAATGAGTGATCATGTAGGTGCATATGTAGGATATAATGAGCAATTAAATGATTATTTGTTCAATGGGTGTGTAAATGTATCCTTGATTAATAAATTTTAGACATGTGTGAAGATTAGATGGCACCAAATTCATCTCATGAATCCATGGTCTTCCCAATAATATTTTATAATTCAAATCATTTGGAATAACTTGACAAATTATATGCACTAGTTTGGGCCCCAATGTGATAGGTAATGTGATTCGACCTAATAATTTTATTTTAATATTATCAAATCCTCAAATGTTCATATTAGAGTGAATGATATATTTGGCTTGAGTTAATTTGATTAAATATATGTTATAGATATTAACTCCAAATCCATTATCTACTAAAATTCAATTGACTAACTTATCATGAGTTTGAATTTGAATATATAATGGAAGATGTACATCAATGATATGTTTTCATAGTAGAAATTCATTTTCAAAAGAGATAATTTATTTGGTATATATTAGGGAGTTAAAAATGGAATAAATGTAAGAAGGTTCTACATCTCATGGAAACATGGTATATTTTAATGCTTCATATAGAATATCCTTATATATAGGCATAGTTTAAAGCAAGCCCAACAAGGAAATCTTAACATGGGTATGTTGTAATTTGTATAAAACATCATATCCCTTGATGAATCTTATGAGAGGAGGATAGAGTTGAGGAGGATTTGGTATGATATGAGAAATTAATCTCCCTTTTCTTGTAGTGACAACCATGCAAACATTTTACGTATTAAGGTATAAAGAATATAAAATAGTAAAGTCCTAAAATATTATAAATAAATAATCATATGTTGTGATAAATTATGGATGTGTTTTAGAAATATAATAGATGTATTTTATTAAAATCAAATAATAAGTGAAACCCAAAAACTGATTAGAAATTAGGTAAACCTTTCACCTTGTATATCAATATTTACTAGAAATAGTTCATTACAAAATCCAAATAATCCATATAAAATAATAGTCAAAAAAGATATTTTTTTTGTTATATCAATGGGATTATGAAAAACCTTTGAGGAATTTAAAATTTGAGCTATTATGAATCATAAATCAGCCAATAAAAGACAAGTTGCAAGTGTATAGACATGATACCCTAACAACAAGATGAGGGTGAAACCCTAGGGTAAGAAGTAAATGAATTTTGTTTTTTGCACCAAAAAGGAGGAGAAAATAGAGATAAAATATAAAACCCTAGGGAAAAATTTATAATTTTGAAAAAGAAGGTTGAAATCTTAAGGAAAACTAGAGTTTGGCTAGGTTTGATCAATACATGTGTTCACCAAATATTTTATCTAATTTTAAATTAATATAGAAATATAAATATTAATTAGATAAATGGAATTTAATAAAGTAAGGTGATAGAAATATAGTTGTAAACATCAAAATGAATGTAAACGACTGAAACATACAAATAAAAATAGAAATAAACAAGGTTAAATTATGCAAAAGAGAAATGAGCTTAGATTTTTGAGTTATCACGTAACTCCAAAGGAAAATAAAATGTAATAATAGACAAAATGAATAAAACCTAGTAATATCATAGAAGCTATGCCTAATTTATTTGATGGACATGAATTCTCATTAAGGATATGAATAACTATCATTATTATCCCTATTGGTTGATTTTATCTTTTTATACGAAACTATAACTATCAGAATGATTAAGTAAGACACTAATCGTTAGGTATTTTGGCACTGATTTGATCTTTGGAAATTATGTAGAGACATGTATATACCTTATTAAATTAAAAAACCCTAGATTTTTTCCATAAGGAGACAAGTGAATATGAAGGAGTAAAAATGGGTTAGTGGTTAGAGTTGTGCTAGACCTCAAAACCACAATGTGTTGAGCATTGCCTACACTGCCTACATACCAATAATCTGAAGAGGGATCAAACCTCCATGTAGTTCTCCCACCTAAGTGCATTATGTAATTTTGATCCTTTTACTATATGAATGCATCTATAATTAGCTTGAATACTTGATCATGCTTGGCTAGAGATGCATAAACCTAAATTCATACTTGGCTCATGATTGCTTGAAGTTCTTGGAAAATAATTTGAGAATAATAGGGACATTTTGTTCAATGTGAAATTTTGTAGATAATCTCTTTTAATATAATTGATAAGCTTTCCAAGATGTGTGAAATGAATGAGTTAAATGTGCTTTTATAGTGGTTTAATAGGTAAAATTACATGTTAGAGAGTTTAAGAGTACAAAGACCAACCCTAAGGGTGTTTCTATTTTTTAATTTTTATTAATTGGATGAAAGGACATAAATGAAAAATAGGGACATGAATGTTAGGTGTTCTTGTCTTATTAGGTGTACTTCTCCATTTAAAAAAGTTGTTGAGTTTTGGCTCTAAGTCAAGACATACAAATGCGTAAAGGTGTTTTCAATAGTAATATCATTTATGTAAGTGACAATATATAGTCTTGTAATGAAAGTGGGTTTCTACTTATGCTTATGATAGTTCAAAATGGAGAAATAGGTGTCAATTAGGTTCACATTTCAATTAGTGGTAAAATAAGATAAAATAGGCATGATCAAGAATTCTTGACCAAATTTAGGTTACTACAACTACTTGTGTGTGTACTCATTACTTTATCTAACCCAAATAGGGACTCACTTATGTCATTTTGGGGCATAATAATTATTTCCCATTTTTATTTTTTAAAGGGGCATCATACCCTATAGTGCTATGTTTTTTAATGATACTATGTATCATAAACTAGATTTCACTTTACTTGATTATATGTGGCATAAATAAATGCAACTTCAAAATATATAAACTTTTCAAAACATTATGGTTGTGGAAAATATCAAAATTTATATGTTTCTAGGATTATAACATGCTTCAGCTTATTTATTTTTTCTTAAAATATATGTCATTTGCACTTTCCTTTTGAGATGAGTTATTGAAACATAAGTTCATCATCCCTCACCTCAAAATTAGAACATATATCATGGCATTTCCAAATAAAAAATATTAAAAAATACAAAGTAGTAAAGTGGCAAATTTATCTTCTTCCTTGTTATAGAGATAAACCAGTTTTCTAAAGACTCCCAAAGAAGTTTTAGATATGTTTCAACACCTATCAAAAGTATTTATAGTGGGAAATTTGAATCAATACCAATTAGGTGTATTCATTCCTATAATCTCTTTTCACACTCAAGTTTGAAATATTTCAAAAATAAAACATATTATGAGAATTTGAATACCTCTAGCATTTAGCATTTGTTTTAGGTACATAAACTACATAGTGTGGATGGAAGATTAGCTTTATTTTTCATCAAAAACCCTTCATCTTTCCCTAGGTAAATTAAGGTGTGTTTTTAAATTACTAACATTTATAGTTTGATGCATGCATAAAATTCACTCATATACCCATGTTAAAGTAGGGGCACTATGAAAAAACCAAATTTGGCACAAGACCTTTATTCCCAATTCTTATCCCTAATTTCTCTTATTTGGAAAACTTAGACATTTTAACCTATTTATAGGGCTACTCTAACCCCACCATAATAGGTCTATACTTGGTCCTTTGAGCCTAAATATAGCTCAACATTTATCAAATTGGTATTTATTAATGCATTTGGACTATTTATCAGTAATTACCCAAACCTACCTCATGGATAATTTTAATAATGGACACCTCAATTTTTTAATAATATCCTATAAAATCCTAAAGGACATGCATAATTCCACTGGCTAATATTTAGTAAAATTTCCATGCACATTAAAATTGAATATTTATTCCATTGGTTCTTTGAAAAATTCTTATAATTATCTAGTGAATTGAATGTAATATATGAAACAAGATATAATTTGTTTACAACAATTCAATTAACTATTTTTTATTTATTGAATCTATCAATATGACCACACAAGGCTTCATTCAATGTGGTGTCATCTATGGACACAATTGGGAGATCAAACTTAAACTCTCTTCTCCTCTTCTATTTTCATTGCAATCTCATGATTATTTGAATTGGGAAAATACTTATAAGACACAAAGTTCCCAATAGCCTACCCTATGACCAAAAAACCCTAAGACTAGCTTGTTTTTTTTTAATTCAAATTTATTCCTTCTATTCACTTTTCCTTCGTTACAATCATATCTTTATCTATAAATTTTCCATAGCTTCTCCTATCCACATTAATATAATAAGAAAAATTTTAAAAATCACATATCCATCTAAATTATATAAAAATTAAAATGAACTATTAATGTTAAATATCTTAAAATTAATAAATAAATCTTATTTTTATTATATTAGATAATCAAATAACACATCAATACATTCACATGCCCTTATCCAATCTAGAATAGTATAAATACATTGAAGGTTAGGTGTTAAGTATCCTAAAAATAATTAAAATATATTAGATATCTTCTTGATTTTATAAAAATAAAGTAAATTTTGTTTTTTTAATTTGAAAAATGTAGTCATTTGTACTAAAAATATGAAAATATAAATATCAATGTAGTGGATAGGATCACTACTAATGAATGTTTCCAACATCACCCGTTATATCCTTTGATTTTTGATTTTATGTTTACAAAATAATTTACTTTACAAGATGAAAAAGTGTAGTAAATTTTTTTTTTATGGACCCTATAAGATGACAATGCCAAAAAAGGAAGAACTGTAATATTATATATTCATGTCTAATATCTTCTACATAAGTTGGGAACATATCAGATGACTTTCTAATTCCATTTTATTAAAATCTCCAATTTTAGTACAAGGCTAAATAAAACAATACCCTTTTCAAATCCATCAATGATTGAAGTCTATAGGAACACAAGGCTCCTACCTCTTGAAATTAAACATCAGTAAAATAATAAAGGCTCTTATTGATGAAACCACTATCATTCATGACTATTTACAAGTTGTGCATCAAATTTGTGATCAAATCATTATCATTTTACCAAAAATATCCAAACATTATTTTTCAATAAGTGGAAACAACACTACAAAACCAAGAACCTACATGGTCAATGATTCTAAATACATTCTATGTCAATGTCAAAAATTTACACTAATAATTTCACACTTAAAAATTAAAATAAAAAAGTAGATAATAAAGTTTCTCGAGGCTACATGAAACTAGTTGCTTTCAATGAATATTAGTAAGTTAAATTCATTAACCATTTCCATTACAACCATTTATTTATAAAAACTAATCAAAATGATAAAATTTATTAAAAAATGTCCTTAAAAATAATGTAAAAAATCCTTTCATATAAAAATAGTAAAAAAATGAATTAAGACATGAATATACTTACAATAAATTCTCCTTATAACAAAATCTAATTATTTTTAACTAGATTAAGTAAAGTTTAATATGCCATGTTTTAGAGATTTAATATTAACATATGGAAATAATATAAAATAATCACATGTTTAGTATTTCCAATTCCTATAGAGAGTTCTTGTACTGGATTCCATGTTTGATATTTCCCTCTCCTATTACATTTGGTCAAACAATTTCAAGGCCTCTTAAAATAACCCACTATATGTTCAAACCCTGTAGTAAATTTTTCCATTTTTCCATAACACATCCCATTGAGGAATTTTTTAAAACATAATACATCCATTCCAAAATAACATACACTAATATTTTTCATTGGGAAGTTATAGTTTAGTTTTCACTTTACTAGCAATAGAAAAAAATCTGTAATGAATAAACCCATTACAAAACAACCATAGATTCCCAAATACAAATATTAGTGTATGTTATAATAACATGAAAAATAACATGCACTAGACCATACTTTTATAATAAATTACAATATAAATATCCTAAAGCCTAAACTAAAGTAGAAATTAGGAGCTAATGTTTCAACCATTGGTCAAAAATACCTCGTGCCATAAAATTTATATTAGATGAGAAAGAAGAAAATATGGTGAGCCACTTGTATTTTATAATTAAATAAATTATAATTTTAAATTTTAATGTTTTATTATATTAGATAGATAATTCAAGAGATGAAATTTAAATTATAATGGCATGTAGCCCATCAATAATATCATAAATTTGATCAAAAATGCAGAATTTTTTTGTCGAGTAAAACACAAATTTAAAACCTACAAAATTTGTCACCAAAAACCTAGCAAAAACATACTCTCCTTTTAGAATAATCAAGATAAAATGAAAACCTATACGAATCACAAATGAATTACAATAATTTTATGTGAATGGGGTGGTGTGAAAACACGCCTTTGAGAGGAAACAAAAAATAGAGTGAATAATTCTAAGCACTTTCACCTCAAATGTGACAAGTGAGATGGATATCCTTAGGAGTAATTGTTACCCTCTTTGGATGTATGGATCATAAGTTAGTGTCCTCAAATAATTCCACCAAATATGATTCTTCTACCTCCTACAAGGCAAACATGATAAATATCTACAAGCATAGATATATCTTGAATGTTGGGAGAGATAAACCGGAAGCACACAATTTGATTACCAAACCAAGCAACTTAATATGCGGAAATTAACCAGATTCACCAAGTAACTAGAATTCAGAATAACACATGATATGAGAGACAATACACAAATTGTATTAACACTTTATACAGAAAAGAATACAATAAAGAAGATGCCACTTCTTCTCCACCACCTTACAGAGGTTTCCCACACCTCAAGTGAACAGTAATTCTCCTCCCCAAAGCTCTCCCTCTCACAGGTCCCAACACCCAACTCAAAATACAGAGTTGGTGTTCACCTCCCATGCTCCACGCACTCCACAAGTGCTCCACGCACTCCACAAGCACTCCACGTGCTCCACAAGTACTCAAGGTACTTCAAGTAGATCTCCCATGAATCTGCAACAACCTACAATTCAACAGACCATACTTATGGAAGGAACTCCCTTGCCTTCCTCTTGCTCTATCCGAGTACACACCTGTACTCCAAGTAGATCCTGCCTGATACTGCTCCCTGTTGTGTTGCTGTCTATATGATCTTGCACACCTGCAAATCAAACATGGTTCTATTCACCTGTGAACCTCGACCTTGCACACACATACACCTGCAGATCAACGATCTTACTTACCATGTAGATCTCCTATATAGGCCATACAACTGTGACCAAGATCCTACACTCTTGAAGAACCCAGCTGGCTCTCCAATCCAGCACCAACACACCTGGTACTGAGGCACTAGGAGGAACGCACCATTGCTCTACCTCACACACAGAAGGAGCTTATAATTATGCTCTCTTACTCCCTAGCACACTTTTCCAATACAACCATGAGTCTATTATATAGATCTCATCCAAACAATGATTAGACATCTAATTACCATAATTAGATCCGCAGCTATGAGTCTAAAATTAGCACTCATCATGCAAACACTTGGTTCGTTAGCTAACTGCCCGTAATTAGCTCGCAGTCGAACCACACAGGTGACCGACGTCGGTCCCTGTCTGCCTGGAGGTGACCGACGTCGGCCGATATATGACCGACGTCAGTTGCTTCTCTGTGCTCTCCCACCAACGTCGGCTGATTAGACCGACCCCAACTTCTCTGCAACTCAGCAACCTTCAGCAACCTCCTCTCCTGTTTGCATCAGTGAAGCTTTTAGCTCCACAATCCTAACAATCTCCCACTTGGAGATAAACAGTTGCACTGTACCTGTACCTGTACTCTGTCTAATCTGTTTCCTGGTTTGTATCCCTCTTCAAGCTCCCACCTGAAGACAACCCACCACACATCCCGTGGTGTACCACCTGTCATCCGAGTACCCTGCCACATCCGAACCTACAACCCCTGTAGTGAAGTCCTGACCCTGCATAGCAACACCTGCTGCCGGTCCCTCTCAGAAAACCTGAGAACCCACTTCCCCAAATTGGCTCCTAACTCTCTGACAGCTCCCACTGCATGGGAATACTCAGGTCTATACCAGACCTCATGTGATTTCGGACACTGTACCTATCCAGCCCTTAGTGTGCTCCGGCTCTACATCCTAAACCTCGCCAACACCTGATTCACATCATCTCCCACTCGAGACAAAATCAACCTGTGATCTCCATGCCTCCCATGTCAAAGAATTCCGCTGCTCCAAATTCCTCCTGACATGCCACTGAACTAATCTTACCCTTAGCTCAGCAAAACCCTCTATGTACACCCCTGCTAGCTAGCATACTATCCACATACAGCAACAGAATGATGTCGCGACTCATCATCCCCCTGGTAAGACAAAACCACAGTAGTTACCCTGACATTGACTGAAGCCATGCTCCGTCCTCCACCTGTCAAAACCTGTACCACTGTCCTGCAGCTCCACAAGACCATATACCTGATCTTCCGTCTCACGTATCCATTCTCTCTATTCTTCTACTAAGGTATCCGTTCATCTCTGTGCTTTCATACCTGCTGGCATCCCTACCAAAACACACCTGTTTGGTTCTCCTCCAAGGAATCACATCCTCATCCATGCCAAGCTCACACCTGTTTCCTGGATCCTTCCTGCTCTACAATCAACAACATGTATAAAGAAGAGGAACAACGAATTTGAGGGCCTACTTACGCCTTCAGTCCTCCGTATGGGTGTTTGAGACTCCTTGACAACATGCTGTCCACCCAAAATTCGTTACAGTGACCGACCTCGGTCACTCCACAGTCTGCATCCGACCGACGTCGGTTCCATGCGTCTGTACTTGACTACCAACCTGCCAGCGCTGGTGTCCCTGCTACCGACGTCGGTCCTCCTAACTGACATCGGTCTTAAATACTGCTGACGTCGGTCCCATGACCGACATCGGTCTTACCCTGCCTGACATCACCGGCTTCGGTCTGCACATGACCGACATCGGCACCTGTCTGTTCGACGCCGATTCCTCCTGACCGACATCGGTACCTGTGTTCGCCTGTGAGTGATGACTTTTTACCCGCGAGCTTCTTTGAATCAAAACCCATGTCCAAACTGCCCTGCTCAGAAGTATCCAGCCACATCCACTGGGTTCTGTCTGCCATCTCCTCCATGAACACCAAGGCTTTCCAGTTCTTAAGCCTGTCAAATATATCTGTCTTCCGCTTAAGAACATGCATCTCCTTTCTGCTCATGTGACCAAGCCTACGAAGCCACGTCTCCACAACAAAAGAAGAATCAGTAATATAAACAAGTAGATAAAGGATACCTATTTTCTTACCACCAGCTAATTCAAGTGCATCCACTGTGAGAGTTCTTGTGCATCTCTCATCACCCAATCTTTCTGAAGAAATTAGCCATATCTCCAAACCTGGGACCTGCATGACCTTCATCAACACCTGTGTGTTGGCCACCTGCAATTTCAGCTTCACTTCCCCTTTGCCAATTCTTTGGCAAGGCTCACCAGCTCCCCTACCTGGAACTGCATGGAAAGAGGCAACCGAATCTTTTATCCAAGATTCAACTTTATCCAAGAAACCTCCAAGAACATCCTGTGCAATAACACCTGCAACATTTGCTTCTTCAATTTCTTCATGCTGATCTGTTACCAACCAACAATAATCTTTTACCTGCTCTTTCTTTCCATAGGACCGTGAGTGACCATCTATGCTTTTCAACTCCTCCATTCTTAGCTTACTTTGATCTGCTGTTGCTCTACTCCCACTCGATCAGAAACCCCTGAGAGTGCCCTGTAACCAAACACAAACCCTGCTTCCTCCAACCTTAGCTCTGATACCACTTGTTGGGAGAGATAAACCGGAAGCACACAATTTGATTACCAAACCAAGCAACTTAATATGCGGAAATTAACCAGATTCACCAAGTAACTAGAATTCAGAATAACACATGATATGAGAGACAATACACAAATTGTATTAACACTTTATACAGAAAAGAATACAATAAAGAAGATGCCACTTCTTCTCCACCACCTTACAGAGGTTTCCCACACCTCAAGTGAACAGTAATTCTCCTCCCCAAAGCTCTCCCTCTCACAGGTCCCAACACCCAACTCAAAATACAGAGTTGGTGTTCACCTCCCGTGCTCCACGCACTCCACAAGTGCTCCACGCACTCCACAAGCACTCCACGTGCTCCACAAGTACTCAAGGTACTTCAAGTAGATCTCCCATGAATCTGCAACAACCTACAATTCAACAGACCATACTTATGGAAGGAACTCCCTTGCCTTCCTCTTGCTCTATCCGAGTACACACCTGTACTCGAAGTAGATCCTACCTGATACTGCTCCCTGTTGTGTTGCTGTCTATATGATCCTGCACACCTGCAAATCAAACATGGTTCTATTCACCTGTGAACCTTGACCTTGCACACACATACACCTACAGATCAATGATCTTACTTACCATGTAGATCTCCTATATAGGCCATACAACTGTGACCAAGGTCCTACACTCTTGAAGAACCCAGCTGGCTCTCCAATCCAGCACCAACACACCTGGTACTGAGGCACTAGGAGGAACGCACCATTGCTCTACCTCACACACAGAAGGAGCTTATAATTATGCTCTCTTACTCCCTAGCACACTTTTCCAATACAACCATGAGTCTATTATATAGATCTCATCCAAACAATGATTAGACATCTAATTACCATAATTAGATCCGCAGCTATGAGTCTAAAATTAGCACTCATCATGCAAACACTTGGTTCGTTAGCTAACTGCCCGTAATTAGCTCACAGTCAAACCACACAGGTGACCGACGTCGGTCCCTGTCTGCCTGGAGGTGACCGACGTCGGCCAATATATGACCGACGTCGGTTGCTTCTCTGTGCTCTCCCGCCGACGTCGGCTGATCAGACCGACCCCAACTTCTCTGCAACTCAGCAACCTTCAGCAACCTCCTCTCATGTTTGCATCAGTGAAGCTTTTAGCTCCACAATCCTAACATTGAATTCCTAAGCAATTTCCCTCACCAGCTACCAAAAATGTAAATTCCTTAAGAGAATCTTAGTGCTAATATGGTATTTAAAAATATCATAAAGTTAAATTGTGTTGGGATTTAAATTATGGGGTTTCTTCTCTTTACCTATAATAGAAGCTCTCTTCTTAGTAGCCTTCGTTTTCAATTGCTTGCAAGGGACCCTCCCTTCATATATTACATTTCCATTTTATTTTTGTGATCCATTTTATTTGTCTCTCACTTAAAAAAATTAATGTTATGAATTTAAAATCACTATTATATCTAAATTTAGCTTTTAAACTAGGAGATGGGATTAAATTATCCCAAACTTATTAATTATATAGACATTTTTTGTCATTTCATTAGAATTTTTTGGTTCAAGTAGGCCATTATGAGGGAATACATTTTCCCCTCCAATAATGTTCTCATATTGATGACCAATAACACTTATAACTCATTCCAAACCATGTAGCATAGGATCAAAGTGCTTACCATGGGAAATACTAAAATTGTCAACTATTTAAGCCTTCCCTAATAAAATAATACTTGTGTTTATAAAATTTTGTCATGAACATAAATGTCATGGCATCGACATGAATGGACTAGGATATTTTATAAAATAATAAAAATATCTTAGATATATCTATCTAAAATAGGTTTAGAGATATTAATCTCAAGGTTCTTATCTTAGAATTTTCACAAACCACATTGATTAATAATTTAATTATTTTCTCTATTGATTTCCCACTTACTGGTGACAAATGACATCAATTTAGATATACTACTATAATAAGTTTTAAAAAATAATTCATGTCTAAAAGGGTTCCAAACTCAATCATATGGAAATATTATAATTTTCTAATTGATTTCTACAAGAAAAAATTAAAAAAATATGAGTAAAATGGATGTCAAATTTAAGGTTGAATGTACATGACTTTGATGATCAATAGGCATCAAATTTTTGGTCAAACATAATTTTGAATATGTTCATGCCATTAAATCCCATCCCTTATTGTAATTGTACAATGCCTATCGACATGACAAGTGAAATGAAGTGTAAAATTATATATAACTTGTTATAATTTGTATAAAAAATAATTTAAAATGTAAAAATAGAATAAATAAATGTAAAATTGAAACCATAGAAGTAAAAAAATTACAAGTAAAAATAACTTAGACAAGATGGATGCTAAATTAATTTCCAATGTCAATGAATATTTGAAAGATTTACACGTCTATAAATGTTGGACATAATTTGGTCATGCGCACATGAGTCATGCACGACACATGCATTGCCTAACATTATCTAATCATGTTGACATATCACATATTTTATCCTTGTGTGCTCACCTGAGGATTAAAGATAGATACCAAGATGGTTCAAGGTTAGTTGATGATGTAAAAATAATAAGTTTTCTCATGCACACCCTTATGCACTTGAGCATACTTGGAATATTCTATACTATTCTAGCAACACACTATAACAAATGAACATGCAATGAACAATAGGAAAGAAACACTATTCTACATAAGTAATCATCCTCAAAAAAGGAAACACATCATCAAATGGAATAACAACTTCCATTGATAATAACATTAGTCTAAAAAATATTAACAATATTTCATGGTTATAAAAAAAATAACAATAATAACAAAAACAATATTATTGATTAATTAATAATTCATAGTTACAAGGTGCACCATGGTATAGTAATATCATAGATAACTTTACAATCCCTCTCTATTTAGACAGCATTTCCCCTTTAACTAATAACTCTTTATTAAAAATTTGGAAACATTTTTCCTATGGACAACTAAGTCTCCTTGAACAAACCATTTTCCTACATTTTATAGCCTCCCAAATTCCCTATGTGTCATGAGGTTTATCTAATGCTACTGATTATCAGTTAATGTGACTGCCACCAACTGGCAATGAATGTGTGATCATATTAGGCATTCTAAGTCAAGTCAACCCATCATAGTTGTCATATCTAAACTAATTTTCAAGCGATGATAAGTAGGTGTTCATATCTCAACTTCATATGAAGGGAAGATATACCAATCACATTAAATCTTATAGGTTTGATTCTAATAGATAATTACTTCCTTCATTTACTTGGATACCTTGTCGAATGGGCACATGTGGAATCAATTTATTGGTGTGTGCCTACTTTATGAAATCAAGACACTGGTGTTGAGATAGACTTAGTAAAAATGTAAAGGCCCATAAAAATTAGGGGTCAACATCACCCCACACTAACCTAGTTGGCTACCCTCAAATAACTTGCTAATGGTCTAGAGATCAATAAGGAATTCGAGCACTTTTTTGCTCAACCTAACCTCAAAATTATTGTAGCATGCAAGCATAGCCTTAACTTATTTGATGATGTCAAAGATGCATGTACTTAAACCTAAAAATCAAGAGGTTTCTATTGAGTCCCTTTAGCATCTATCTCTATGGCAATGGCCTCCTAGTCATTTCCTTGAGGTAATTTTCTATTGTGATCTCCTCATCAATCATATAACATTATAGATTCTTAAATATTTCTTCACATTTTTCTTAGTTGGCGTAAATGTTCCACTACTTTTAGAATTTGGGTCTTTTTAGAATTGTATTTATTAAAATTGACTTGCATAATTAGGGAATCTTTTTTCTATTGTTCCTTATACAATCATGTCATGATCACCAAACTTTGTCAGGAAAAATTTATAAAAATCCACTCAGTCGTAACAAATTTCTCATCAAGCTTATGTATGAGGTCCTTTCACACCCTGATTTTCCCTACAAACTTGATCTAGGATCATACCCATGATTCTTAAATTTCATACCTTATGCCCTTTTCCCTTTGTATTCGATGGTCTAATAACATACTCTCTTTGTCCACTAGATAAATCCATTCTAAGTCTACCCTATCCAAGAGGTTAGGATCCTCCTTTATCATGTGTGTTATTAATGTTTAAAAATTTCATTTCCATGGTTTATATCTTCTTTTCTACTTGAATGTGTTGCTAATCCAATTTCAATAAATGTGCCTTCTAGCTATGAATAGTAACATTATTCATAATGTTTTGGTGCCTTACCTTTATCACCTAAAATCTCTTCAAAATTGACATGTGGGTAAAATGACATATATTTATGGTTTTATACCACCCAATGATTTATTTAATGATGTGATATATAGAGATCAGAAGTTTTTAGCATCACTTCAATCTGCCAACTTTATTTCCTATCCATGTGCTTGTAATTACTATAGTTTCTCAATAGACATTTGCATTTACTCATGTGCATGACAGCTAGCACAATTATGTGAAAAATGGTGTAAGTTTGAATTTAGATTTTAAAATTGATAAAACCATCTTGTGTATATATTAATTCGGTGTGACCTTCACATTTAATTTATTTCTTGCATTCTTGGGTGATGTGCTTCACTCCTACTTGCTTCCTTTCCCCATAATTGTTTTCATGTAATTAGATACTTGTGTTCCTTGGCATTGAACCCTACTAGTGTGTTTCCTTGGTCTAAAACTCTATATATCCATATAATTGGTTTTTATCATTCATGAAAATCCAATATACAAAAATTATATATCCTTACCCCACACTAAATTCTACATTTAGTCCTCTAGTATAACAAGTTCCTTTATTTTTCCAAGTTTTCAATTAATTGTATGCATAGAGCTTGATGTTCTTTTGAAGTTTAAGTAGTTATGTGAACATAAGTTTGAGAAAATCAATATAAAACTCACAAATATATTTATATATACGATTATATTGGTCACCAAGGTATAAATAAACATGTTAATTTATCATGTCAATAAATTTGACATTTATTAAAAGAGAGATTGGGCAAAAGAGTGCAATAACACTTATCTAAGAAAAACAACTAGGCGGATAATTTTGTGTGTTTTAATACAAAACATGGCTCATAAATATTGTTCTTAAGACCTAAAATATACAATATTAACTTACCAAATATGAAATATGAATAATAAATTTCATAAGCCTTATTACATCATAGCTCAAGCATGTTAGGCGTAGTACAGCTTGATTCAGCTACCATTGAAATGCACTAGGAGCATTTCACCATTTAATGTGCATAATTTGCATGTGCCAATATAAAAAATGTCATGTATTATGTAATCCTCTAGCCAATAGATATAAATTTTTCATGGGTGCTTCAAATACTTAGAGTCATAAAGTAGAAAAAGGGTGTCTTTTAGTAATATCTTTCCCTAATGTTTCATTCATGTCATGCCTTATATCAAGATTTTTACATGGTTATAATCCATCAAGATAATATGTGCCTTTCATCTAGCTACATGATTTCCTCAAAGAATGGATCGAGCAAATCATTTTCTTTTAGTCATCCCATGTGCATGATGTGCAGAGCTAGAACTAAAATTTCCATCAGAAGAATTACCTCTATCCCAAACACAAGCTGAAAGGGAGTGGACTTATTGAGGCACTTATAGCTTGTCCTGTAGGCCCATGATATCTTTGATAAATGATCATGCCTATATTTTCACTCAACATCATAAATCTTGCTTAGTGTCTAGCCAAATATCTTTTTGAAAGCATCTAAAGTCCCATTTTCATGTAGAGACATGAGGTAGTCTTATGACGTGCAATCATGAAGTTAAATATTAGGATATACATGACCTCATTATGAAGTGGGTAATTCAATCATTAGTTAAGCTCAGTAGGTACCCATATCAACTCATAAAATTTTTACACAAGAAATGTGTTGTGGTTGCTTTCATGTAATTTATCATTGATATCAGTTCAACTCATCAAGTGAAATAGTTAGTGACTGTAATTATATAATTGGCATCATATTACATGAAACTAGAGAGATTGGGCCCATAAAACCAATAGAATAGTTTTCAAAGGATTTATAGGCTTATATAGGGATTAAAGGCATATCTTTTTGGTGGTTAGGTTTTCCAGTCTATTGGTAGACATCACACTTATGTGCATATTCTTTGGCATCATGGGATAAGGTGGGCCACTAGAAAAAAGTGTCCTCTAGTAAAACCTTAATGTCCTTCTTATAATAACCCCAAGCACTCATATTATAGGATACACCTGTGTAGGACTTCATCACACCCAAGCTTGTAAATTTCACCTTCAACAAGATTATACCAGGTGACATGGACAACCATTTGTTTCTTTTCCTTAGTTTAAATGTTATTAAGAATAGTACCAAATGTGATAAAAGTAGAAATATCATAAAGATCCTTAGGGACATATTATAATGCATACAACTAAGAATATGTTAGTCTATATTCAATGTTCTATACATACTCACCTGTATTTATGCATGACAGGTGATCTGACCCAAGTTTTGGTTTTCATGCTTCAAAACCACATAATATTGGAATTATTAAAACAACATGATATAACTAAATATCCTTCCCTAGAGCACTAGTTTATTGATGAGGTATTTTAATGCCTCATGATCAGTGAATAAGATAAATGATTTGGCTAATAAATACTAGAATAAATTTTGAATCTTGTACACCATTTTGAGTGCCTCATGCTCAGTGCTTATGTTGTTATGCAGCTGATGTAAGATTATTATTAGAAAATTAAATTGGATGGTCCATATTATTATCATTTTACTGAGCTAGAATGGAACCTATCATTATCCTTAATCTATAAATATGCACATCAAACTAGGTCATTCAATCAAGGAACTGAAGGATTGGTGTGATCATGAACTTCTTATTCAATGTTTTGAATTCCTCCTCTTACACCTTACCCCTTATAAGCAAATAATTTTTGTGTATAAGTTCTTTCAGTGGTCTAGTGATATTGGCATAATTACTAATAAACCCATGATAGTATCTATTATGCCCCAAAATATTCACACTCCCCTCTAATTGGTGAGTATCTCAAGCTAGAGAATGATGGCCACCTTAGTGAGGTTGACAAGGAGACCATCCTTAAAAATCATATGGTCAAGCAATGTGTTAAAGGGTGTCACAAATATGCACTCATTCAAACATAAGTTTGAAGTTGGTGACAACACTCAAACATAAGGCATATATTATCATGATGGTCCTTTACAAGCCCATACACCATCTAGCCATCTAGATATACTTGAATGAAATAGTGCAAAAAGTCCTTGAAAGTTATTAAAACTATGTGTGAAAAGATAATAGATAAATTATTTAGGCTGAATAACATGACATTATAGGTAAATGAACCCCTTTCGATAGTGAAGATGATTTTAAGCTTGTCTTCATCTTTAATTTTCACTTGGTGATTGTCTAAAAATCCATCAGTGAAGGTGTATATCTTGATACCTACCACTCCTTCAAGTACCTACTCAATGAAAGTGGTTTAGAAGGGTTTGTGATGCACACAACATTAAGAAGTTAAGAGTCGATGCATATGTGGATGTGCCCATATTTATTGATGTTAATAACCATTAGGCTCACTTACTGAGATACCTCAACTTGGAAGATGATGTTGGTAGCTAACATGCTTTCAATTTCTTCCTTAACCTTGTTGCACATAATAGGGTTCATTTGATATGGCCTCTTCTTCATGGGTCTTATGCCATCCACCAATGTGATATTCATATTCCTAAATATTAAACACAAATCCTTCATCTCCCTTTTATATTTTTAGTAATAGGTATTGGAGTTCCCAGATCAGCTCCATAATATAAGATAATTTTGCATTAGACCAATAATTCCTAATTGTAGCCATTTTGGGAACTCCTTCAAAGCCAATATTCACTTATTTATTTTCAAAGGCTCTCACTAGCACTTGTGTTGGTTATTTGTTGCATCCATTAATTCTCACTCTCCATGATAAATATTGACTCATAAATAACCAAGGGTTTCTTCTTAGGGTTCATTTACCTTATGCACATTCTTTTGCTTCCTGGCCAAATACTTTTAATTTTTTATGATCCACACTACTTTATCATCATCACTAGAATTGATATTTACCACTCATTATTCAAATAAATTGGGTAGCATGATTTTATTTCCATTTCACATATGTTTGACCCATTCTTCCATTATGGCCTCATATTTTAAGATAATGCAGCAAATGCATTGTAGAGGTTTGACTAGATCTAGATTGAACAAGGATAAATAAAATGTATAGATGCATTTATCCTTTAGGACCATCCAATCATAAGTATCCCAACATGTCTCATTCATAATATACCACGTATAGGCCCAAGTCTTTAGAGTTTGGTATAGAGGATGATCCCATAATTATATTAGGAAACAAAATGTGCACCTTATCCATTTGTCTTCAAACTCATGAATAATCTTCCACATATTAGAATCAACATTGTATGTGATTAATTCCTAGTAATCATTTTTTTGTTCAAATATGGAGTATATGGAATTCTTAAATCCTAACTAAATGGGAAGACTTATCTTTATTTATCCCACCAATGTGCATCAGTGCTCTTTAGAGTGTATATTAAATCACCAAAATGATCTTTCTCTTTGGGGACACATGACTCATAGTCATGCATAAATGGGGTAGCATTTTTAGAGCCATCATATTATGGAAACATAATATTTTTATCTTTTTAATGTGGATAAATCTCTTTATCTTGGATTTGGTGCATAATATCCATATCTTCTTTCCATTAAAATAAGAATTGATGTTGGTGCAAGGCATTCTATTCACATGTAAAATGAGGTATGGATCACACTAAGCCACATTTTTTACCCATAATTTTTTATTATTATTCTACCTATTGATCGTATTAAAAGCTTTTGGTGTCATAAGTAGAGTATGCCTTGTCCCAACTTAGGATGTCATCTCCATTTGGTTCCATGTCTTCTAATCCCTGCAGAGTGATGTTGTAGATGTTTTTCATCTCCTCATCAAGGTCAACACTTTATACATTGGGGGCATTGGTTGCTTAACATGGGAATAAAAACATGTTCCTTCCCATTTAAAAAATTCATTTATTGTTTCCTAAATTTCACATCCACATTATTAGCATTACATCAAGGTCTACCTTAATCTAGATTACACATTGAATGAGAGGAAAAGTTTTCACATCATAAGCTTCATGACTTATCTAACATGAAGCAATGAGGGCTCTCATATTTCACCTAGGGAAATTGATATTTCTATGTCCCTCCACATTGTAATTAGTAAACCACAACCTGACTCAATATTCCTACATGTTATTTGTCATAATATTCTAAAGTTTTGATGCCACTGAATCAATCTAAGCCTCTATGAATGGGTTGGTTGTTATATCTACACTTCCAATGACATCAGCTCTTTATGATGCCTCAAAGGTTTCTTTAGGATCAACAAATATTTTCATGGCTAGGGTGTACTAAAAGGGTTTGAGTAACCCTAAAAAAAATATTTCACATGTATTGGGTGAATATAAAATGATAGCTTGGATACTCGAGTCTTGATCCTAGCATCGTATGTGCAGATGTTTTCTATCAAATCATGTTTGATCTCTTTCAGTGTAATGATGCTTTGTTATTCATATTTAATAATATCAAACTCCTTTAAGAAGGGAATCTTTAGGATATCATTTTCCACAATATCCTAGTTCAAATTAATATTTCAATAGCAGATATGGGAAAAATTCATTGCAAACTAGCTTGCCTTGTGCTCTAACAATGTAGTTCCCTTCACACGTCAAATGAGTTCATAATTTTGAACATGATCCATGGCATTCTCCACTCTATGACACATGGGAAAACTCATAAACATTTCATAAAATATTTGATTAGTGTAAACACATAAATTAACATTTATTTCTAAAATAATGCACTTGTGACCATTCTTTTTACGTACTTAGCTCATGCCTCATTTCACAATTCTTGACCACACTTCCTTCACTCTTAATGTGGATGACCCATTCCCACAAGCAAGTAATTATCTAAAAATAACCCTATCTAGAATTATAAGCAACCTAAACTCCATTTGAGACTGATCCCTACTTTCAATTTATTTTTTCTTACCCTTTGGTCAAGGCCGCTCTATTTAGACAATCATGTACCATGTTATTGTCGAGTTTTTCTAATTGCATCCTCCCACCAAATAATAGTGAGTTTATTAAATTTGAATTCATGTAATGGGTTGTCTTGAAATTTTAGTGAGCCCCATCCAAAATAATTCCCAAAATATCACTATAAATCCACATTTCAAACCATTTTTCACACAAGGGGGTTCCATATTTAAAAGCACTATAATTCTAATTACATATTGAGATAAAATTCCTCATTTCTCCCAATTTTGGATATATATATCCATTGTATCCCTTAGATAAGTTTAAATACACCTATAAGGTCATAAGTCATTGTTTAATCACTTAATCACATCAAGATTGCACCATTATTTAGTATTTAACACTATTTTTATCACACGCACCACCATAGGATTGGATAACTACATGGATTTTGATCCCTTTTTAAAGTATTTTCATGTAGGAAATGCTCAACACAAGTGGTATTGATGTCAAGCACAAATTCAACTGTTAACCCATTTTTACTCTATGATTTCATTTTCCATCTTGGTCTATTGAGCTAGGGTTACAAGTGAAGGATAATATATACAATGTTTTTTGTGATGGATCGAAGGGTCTAACATAGTCAAATAGAACACAAAAGCAAAGACAAACTTGTCACAACAGTTTTAGAGTTCTATCACCTATAAGATGCCAATGTTCCCTAAGGAAACCATCACATCATGCCCCTATCTAGATCTAGTGTCCTTATATAGAGATCCATCAAAACCTTGTTTCATATCCACAATCAATCAACATAGCCACACAATCTCTTTTCTAGTCCCAATCATAGTCTTGCATTCTAGTTTTCTAGCTAAGTTATATTTCTTTGGATTTCCCTTTTTAGCATCTTTCCAACTTCAAAAATTTCCAAATTAGTTTGTGTCATTTATTTCATATTTGTAGCATTCTAATTTTATGCATTAGTATATCTAATTAGGATCTAGCATCTCTTAGTTTTAAAAAATTTGATAAACCATATTGGTAAACCCATATATTGATTGAATGTTAAAAAACCCTAAACATAGATGTCATTAGGGTTTTTATCCTTCTTTTTTCTATTTCCAATTGTTATTTTATGATTTTAAAATTTGATAGATTCTTTTTCAACACAAATATTCCACACTTTTATCTCTTATTTATTCAATTTAATAAAATGATTTCCACCTATCTTAGATGCAGTGATATGCTAAGTTCTCCCCAAGTCAAATATTTTCATATTTAAATTGATAACACCATAATTATATAATTAATTAATAGATTTTATGATAGAGATAAAATATATTTATAAGGATATATTTCATATAATCAAGATATGCATGGTAAATTCATAATATTGTTCGAAAAAAAATTACTAAGGCATCTAAAGGCCGATTCTCTGCAACATCCAATCCTATGGATTATTTACCTTTCTTGGAACCATTGGATACATTTTTTGTACCACTATTTACTATGGAAGTAACCCAAGGGCTTCAAAAAATTAATTTTCTAGTTCATACTCAGTCATTAGTAACACTACCTTTGCGTAACACGCATTCTTTTTTGCTTGATGTACAAACCCTTATGCATGAGATTCAATCTATGCAAACTAAAGTGTTACATTTGGAGGAAGGTGCTTATAAATATAATTAAGGTCTTGATTCTCACACTCTATTTCACACTCTATTATCACATCACATATCAGTATACCCTCTATTGCACACTCTATTCCATGTAGCATGTTTGGATTACGTATCTACTAACATGTTATCGACTAGTTATTTCCAATAAGTCTAAAGGAATATGCTTTATAATGGTACTATTATTTACCAAATCAATCAATAAATTCATTCAACCCCTTTATCAATATGTTTCTAACACATTCTTCAATAAATATCAATGAGAATATTTCATATGCTTAGATTAATCAACTTAAAAAAAACTAATGAGCCTATTATAGAATATGTCTTAAGATATAATATGATGCTATATAAGAGTACTAGTCTTATGTAAAATAGATAAATCTGATATATTTTAAAATAGAGTCTACTCCCACCCCTACATGATTCCATCATGTTTAAGAAATTTCACTCATTCACATATTTGTGCCACACAGTAAAGGAAAGAGAAGTCAAATTATTGGTAATGAATGAGCTTAAGTATACAACCTATATAGATTTCAATAAAAATAATTAAAGTAAGAAAACATATAAGGTGAGGCCAACTAATTATAAGAATGATCAAAAGGAAATAATACATAATTTTAGAACCAACTCTACACATTGTCTTATCAGCTCCTCGATAAAGATAGTTTACCAATTTACCAAAAGCTCCATATAAAGTCCTTAAAATGATATTGGAATATAATATGAATATTTATCCCTCCCATTAAATATATTTATGTGAGTAAGCCTCATATAAATGGATTTCACTAGAATGCCTTTTGTGACTTTCATAGAGCACTAAGGCACACTACTAATAGGTGCATCAGTGTCAGACACAAGATTCAAAATTTGATAGATGCAAATGTCATTGATGTGGGCACGCCTATAAACATTTAAAATGCATAACTAAGTGAAATAAAATAAATGAAAATATTCAATGATATTTTATTATGCATATAGCTAATGATATAACAAATATTTGAGGAGTGCATTATGCATACAATGCACACCCTCTACCAATTTCTTATCATTCTCATCCAATGACATTGCATCCTTTGAATGAAATCATTGGTACCTACCATAATTTAGTTCCCTCTATTCCACTCATCACATTTTCAAATAATGAAATTTTTGATGATGACTTAGATTTACATTCTTTGTTCATTCAAGCTCACATTGATCACCAACCTATTTAGAGTGTCATGGTCGATAACAATTCCAATGTGAATATGTGAAAAATCATAATTCTTAATCATCTTAGATATACAATTGATTATTTTATTACCTTGATAGTTGTAATAAAATAATTCAATGGTCACATTCAGATCTTCATTGGTGATATTACATTACCATTATAATTTGGTCTAACACGTGTCTACTAATTAAGTAGTACCCAGTGCATAGGTCTTCGATATATTATTGGGATGCCCTTAGATTCAACATATTCATGAAATTATTTATATAGTTCATAGGCGTCTAAATTACATCTATGATAATGATTTCATCATATTTTAGGGTATCCCATATGAATACCCCCTACCAAATATAGATATGGTTCATATATAGAATATCACAGTTGAGCCACCTAAAAAGGTGTGACCTACTTAGAGAATTTCAAATTAGGTATTTATCCTTCCAAGGATGTATTTCCTTGTAATGCCACTTCATTAGAGATTTGTCACAAATTTTAGAGAGCATATCTCTATTTTTATATGCCCTAAATTGATAATATAGGGCACTAATGGTATTTCACAAAAAGAACCAACTTAGGATTCATACACTCTACGATGGGTTCCCAAATTCCCTAGAGTTTAACATGATCAACAACACACACAATATGATACAAATAATAATTATAGAGGTGACACCTATGGTACAAAGATAAATCAATATTTAGATCTTGACTTTAGCTTAGACCAGTCACAACAATATGACACTTTCCATTTGTAAAAGGTCACCATTCATATCCTAGACATAAGACCCATTGATTTTGAGTCCTTTGTAGGAATCATAGGTTAATTTCATCTCTAAAAAAAATTATTATTTTTTAGCTCATATACACAAAAATACAATAAAAAAATCAAATATTCTATAAATTTACAAAATTAGGACCTATGCATGTTTATGTCTAATTCATTTAGAGTAGTTACTTTATGCACCAGTTATTTAGTACATATTTTTATCTAGTTTCATATCATATATGTTTCACAAGTGTATATGAGAGAATATATGGAAAAAATGTTGTCACTCCCAACTCTTATTGTAGGAGGTTCTAGTGTCACAAACTCAAAGATTTGTAGATAGATAAAAGTGCCCTATTCATATAATAGCACCATGTGCCCTTGTCCTATTTCATCAGCCCTATCCTAATGAGCATAGGATATCAATTCATAGATCCAAATAATACATAGGCCTCTTATAACTTTTTTATACATTTTAAAAATCATGGAGGTCATCTCATACATAGGTCTATCATTATTTAGCTATCCCTTCTTGTTCATACCTATTACATTACACTTCATAAAATCTATCGATATTGCTCACTTACACATTGATATCTTACTGGATACCTAAGTTTATGAATATACTAATGTTAAAAATAACTTATGTTGATCAATTACATGTATGCATGCATGTTTTTTATGTTTTATTTCCTACTTCATGTCTCGGCTACATTTTTTATTTTGGCTTATGGACAAATGATCATGTCTTTGTGTGTGGATCAAAGTATTCATTATATGTTTCTATGCATGTGAGTGAAATTTGAACATGTCTCATGTATGTGGTCCCTTGGCCTTATATTTCCTATTTTTTGTGTTTTATGTGTACTCTTTTTATGTGTGCATCATGGACATGACACTTGTTTGCTTAATTTGCTCAGTCTTGGATGCCATGATGATACCACGCATCTTCCTATCCTTTCAATGCCATGATATATATCATGCATTCCTCCCAAAATAGTTATATTTAGCTTTCATTACTCAATTGTGATCACTTATATGCATTCTTAATTACTAATGTTTATCTGACAATGTCACTATGTATGTTTATTTATACATGCATCTCATATTAATATTTTTTATCATTATATATATATATATATATATATATATGATGATGTTATGCTCCTCTATGTTATCACTACTACTCAAATTTACATATTTTTCATAACATATCTCGCATAACATTTTTTTATTTTGAGTTAAAATAATTATGCAGGCTTCACAACTCATCTAAAAATAGGGGGCATACACAATGGTTTTTCTTAGAGACTAAGATACAACAACCCATTACACAAACATAATTTTCTATGGTTTACATAATGGATCATAACCCATACCCATAAATCACCTAGAAATTAATTTTAGATAGGATCACTCCATTTAGATAGGGTTACAAGCTAGAAATTCCAAAATAGTGTGTTATTGTCCCAACAGGGAATATACAATCATTTTCATAAATTGTCAAAATCACAAGAAGTACATGTTAGGTAGCAACTAGTATACAAATCAATTTCTTAAAAAATACTCAAGTTTGTCTTAATTTTTCTCAATTTTGGGGCAACATGTAAAACATGTGTTTTAGGTTAGCACATAAGTTTTTACATAGAATTTCAATTTTTATTACTTAGTCTCAAAATCCATATACACACAGATATTATATTGGGGGCATGTGTGTGGCACTTGGCCACCTCTTTACTCAGTTATTACACTAATTTCATATATTGAGTGGCAATTCATATCATTCTCCATGTTTTATACACCATATCCAAATCATACTACATTTTACAACATTTTTTTACCATTTTTGCACCAAAAATGAGCCTTATTCCATTTATAGTAGTTGGTTCACCATTTGCAATAGTTTTACACCAAAACAATCTATTGGAATTCATACAGAGATTCCAAACTACTTCACCACTTTGGGTATGCAATGATGGATTCAATCACACCTTGAGTTATTAATCACACTCACCTATCAATGAGGATTGGGGCATGCAGAGTCTAATCTAAGCTATTCAATGAAGAAGAAATCTCCAAGGGTCCTACCCTCTCCAATCACTAGTTTTTACACCAAAAAACATAATGGCTTGCATACTCCATCAAGTGTATTCATTTCTTGTCATTAGATATGAATTTTTTTTTGTCTTTGCTTCTTAATTTTTATCTTAAGCAAGGATTGATTGTATACATGTTTCATTGTAGCTTCACATGAAGCACAACTCAATGTTATAGCCTACATTCAAAACTATACTTCATAGTAAGTTTAGGTAAGCATTTTCCTTTTAATCTAGTAATTTTAATTTTGTTTCATTAATAGAATAAAATTTGGGAAAATTTAGACACATAAATTAGAATTTATTGATAAAATAATTCACTTGTGGCTACTCCTTTTACACATTTATCTCATGCCTCATTCCATGATCCTTAACTGCCCTTTCTTCATTCTTATTACAAATGACCCATTCCAAAAAGCAATTAATGACCCTCAAAATAGCCCTATCTAACACTCTAAGAAATGTGAACTCACTTTTAGATTGATCCCCACTTTTAGTTTAGTTTTTCTTTCTCTATGGATAAGGCTACTCTATTTGGACAATCCCACTACCCATTATTATCCAATTCTGCCAATAGCATCCTCCTGCCAAATAATGGTTAGTTATTCAAATTTAAATTCATGTAATGGGTCATACCATAATTTTAGAGATCCCCATATAAATTAATTTAAAAAATATCACTATAAAATCACATTTTAAACCATTTTTCACACAAGGTACTTTCATATTGAAAATCACTAGAATTCTAATTGCACATTGAGAGCAAATTTTCTATTTCTTCCAATTCTGAATACATACAAACCTAGTATCCATAAGCTAAGTTTGCATACACATCTAAGGTCATAAATCATTTTTGAAGCACTTAATCACACTAGTGTTGCATCAAAATTTAACATTTTTCATTAGTTTTAACACACACACAGAGACCACCATATCATGGGAGAACTACTTGGAGTTCGATCCTTCTTTGGAGTATTGGTATATAGGTAATGTTCAACACTGGGGATGTTGAGATCAAGCACAAATTTAACAACTAAAATATTTTTAATCCATGATTTCAATTTCCATCTTGGTCTATTTATTTATGGTTACAAGTGAAAGATATTATATATAGTGGTTTTCTTAATGGATTGAAGGCTCTCATATAGTCAAACATAACACATATATGAATATGAACCTATAACAATAGTTTCATAGATATATCACCTATAAGATGTTGGTAATTCATAAGGACACCAACATAAAATCCCTCTATCTAGATATAATATCCTTAACTAGAGATCCATCAAAACCCTATTTAATATCCAAAGTCAATCAACATAGCCACATAGCCTATTTTTTAGTCTCAGTCATAATCCTACATTCTAGTTTTCCAACGAAGTTTATTTCTTTGGTATTTCCCTTTTTAACATCTTTCTAAATTTATAAAGTTATAAATTAGTTTGTGTCATTTATTACATATCGATATCATTTTTATTTTACATATTAGTCTAATGAACTAGGATATAACATCTTTTAGTTTCCAAAAAAAAAAGAAACTAGGGAGCAGGTACATGCACAATTGGTACTTGAGGCATCTATGATACTAGTGCATTGACTAAAGGTGCACTCAAACATTGTATTCCTCTAGGGGTACCTCCTACACCTCTTACTATTGTAATAACTCTACAAATTCCTATAATTTTTCTATAACTCCTCCAAGTTCGATGACATGTTGGCCTATACCTAGTCCTCCATCTCCTACTATTCCATCATCATTCCTTATATTAGTCGTGCAACTCCACCAGTTCCCATAATAGGTTGTACTATAACTCCTCTAAAATGGATGTATTTTTGGCTTGTCTCTATTCATCTAAATCCTATTTTTCCACATTTATATGTGCTACTTTCTTAAGGAGTTGCACCCCCTTATCTCGGTGGCATACCATACATCAATAGATCTAGGATATTATGGGTTGTGTACTTATTGATCTAAATGGTTGGTAATTAACTATCTAATACAACAAAATTCCTTATTCCTCCCTTATTATAAACTCTCTTTTTCATAAAAAATTCATGGTATCTTGGTTTCTTTCTTCTATTTTAGGATAAATCACATGAACAAGCACTTCAGGTAGAGGGGGAGTGGACATTTCCACAATAATCATTCCCTATATATTTTATGTTTCCTTGAGAACTTTAGCTTCACTTTATAGAATTTTTTATAGCCCATTGACATGAACTTATTCATCAATGAAGTGCATATCATCTATTTTAGAGTCATCTTTATGCCATTCTTGCTTTATGCAGGTCCTCAAAGATTCTCTAGATTCAAACTCTCCCTTCTACCTAGGACCCTTTTAGACCATTACCTTTTATTAAATCTCATCATACTTGCACCTCCTGAGCCACTAAAATTACACTTTCCCAACCTCAAATATATATTTTAAATCATCTCCTAGGAAAACCCCTATACCCTACGAGTTTGTCCCTCTTATTTTTGTGGCCTTGTCAGTCTATTTAATGAATCTTGTACCTTCACTCTTATTTTTATAAATTACCATAGTCAGCAAGCATGCATAAGTTATCCTAATTTAACATAATATATAAAAGGTATAAAAAATCCATTTATCTTCTATAAATAAGCATAACACATTCAAATATCAAAATCCAGGTCACATACAAGGTCAAACCTATAGACATGCAATACTCAAGTCAAGCTTCATTGAATCTCATACACTTGTGACATTGTTATTATATCTTTGTCTCTATACATTTTCCTTATGCCAAATGAGGGAATTAGATTTCATGTTTTTGTATAATCACTTTTATGAAAGAAGGGTTTTAAAAACCCTCACTCAAACTATTACATCCACACACTCACAAAATTACGTGGATGTCTAATTATGTGTGTGTCATATAAGTAGTTTGAAATGATACCTTGGTAATCATGAATCCATAATTTTTTTTTTTTTGGAGTGTCAAGTTAGTTTAAATAGATGATAATTAAATTCTACACATTCTTCTTATATTAGATGTGAAGTGAAGGTACATGCATAATTGAAAGGTGGAAATGGTTAAGTGACATAAAAACAATTGTGTATAACCCTCAGAGGACAAGCCTAGTTGAACCAAGACAAAATTGGCCATATTAAGATGGCTGTGACCATATGGGTTTGTCCTAGTAGGATCAATATAGGAATGGGTTTGTCATAATGAATAGGTCTATCCCAGATCATCACATAGTTTCTAGATTTCATAAGTAAGTTAAACATAATCTACATGTCTATCTACAGTCTCATACTTCAAGAAAAATAAATAGGTGTGATCCTTCCTCACCCATTCATCATTTATATTTATTATTTTAGTTTTATTTATACTAGTTTGACTTATTATCACTCAAAATATGCACCCATAAAAGAACAACTTGAGTGCATGCAACCGTGTAACACTTTTGCACCTAGCATCCTAGACCTCAGTGCCTGAGAGTGATTTGGTGCTTTGATGTAACAATGAGATCATCTCCCAAGGTTTTGGACTCTTACACCCCTTGGGATGAACCTCCTGATATGGCTAACTTCCTTCAAATTTAAGTACATCTAGTTTAGGACTAATATTCAAACCTATAAATAACAAAAAATAAATCTAAAACTAATGTTAAACCTAAACTTGACAAAGTAAAAGGAGGAGAGAGGGTGTAAGAGGATTATTGAAAAGAAAAGTAGTAATGCACAAAGAATAGAATGAGCACCTAACCCACTTGATGACACAATAAAACTAAGGAATTAAATGTGTTGGGTGAATATTTTGTCACCAACTAACTGATGAACAAAATAGGTCATTTCAACCACAACATAAGGAGATTGGTCAGCCAAGTGTGCAGGTTTACCACATCAAAAGGGGAAAAATCTCTCCTCTCATAAAGGGGAGGTTCCCTATAAATATGAGGAGCTATATATGTGTGTGTGTGTGTGTGTGTAGAAAATAACACTCAAGGGTAGGACAACACCATCCATCTCTCTTTTTTCAGAGATGACATTCACAAACAAAGGAGAAATCTAGGTGAAAACACTGAAGGCACTTCTCTTCTTTCAAAAGTAGTCTTGCAGCGAACAACAATAGTTCTTTCTGATAGGTAACAAGTAACTGGTAATAGGGGGTGTAGTAACTAGTATAAAAAGGTGTAGCATAAAGTCTCCACCTCAACTGCCCAAGAGTGAAATACGAAGGATAATGGGGGCAAAAGGTCATCCCAAGATCCTTTACATAGAAATAAACTGAAAACATACACACTAAATACAATTGTGGTAGCATAATGTCTTCCCACAGTTGGCTTCAGGACACCTTCCTGATTACTTCTACTAATTCTGCTTATTTCATTAAATGGACAAGAATGCATTCAAGGATCAGACATAAGAACAATCTACTAAATGACACAATTTATTATAGCAAAAAGTCTGAAAGTAACTTGCTTTCTCATTCAAACAAAGAAATATGATTAATAATCTGAGCTCAAAGTCTCAGTGATCGCCTCACAATTTTGGCAGAGTTTTGCTTCTATAACGAAAAAGATCTCCCTTTCATAAAATAAGAGATTGCAATATATAATAGCCAAGAAAGGCTTGGCACTTTATTTCATGGAACAACCCATGTTGCATTTAATGCCTTAAATACATTTTCAATTTTGTCAAGGGGCCATGCTAGAATAGGGTGTTTGCCTTAACTGTTGCATGTCAATTCATCTCAAATATCTTCTCCTTAGCATGGGTTGTCTGGTCCTTTTCCTGATATCTACGCAACTATCTACTTTACCTTTACCTCATGGAGAAAAATAGGCCACACCTTTTAATATTTACAAGCTCAAATATCTACTTGGTGGACTGTTCCACCTACTAAAAATAACTCCTACATAGATATTTCTGGTCTTTCCCTCTTTCTTGTTGCAATTTGAGCTCTCGAGCTATCTTTTCCCTTTTTACTGGCTCTTTCGGCTCCCTCTTCAGCTGGTCACTGAGTTTGTTTTCAAGTTTCATGCCACATTTGAAAATTAATGGATATCTCATTACCCTAAATTTGATGTCTGCATGGACGTCATTGGTTGCTGGTTGCTTGAACCATTTTGAACCATGAACTTTTGAACCTTTGAAATTTCATTGGTTCACTAGTTCAACAGTTTAGGCAGCCTTCTTGGCTCCTTGGTTCCATCACTTCTTTGGTTCATTTACTTCTTTGCTCATCAGTTGAACCATCCTTTGAACTGGTCTCTAGAATCTTCCACTTCTTTCCTTTACTCGAAGCTTTCATTGAACCATTGAACCCATTGAACCTTTGAACCATTTTGGTTCAAGGTTCAATGGTTCATCCTCTTTCTTAGAAGCCTTTATTTTCTTTAAGTCTCTCGAGCTTTGAAAGAGTCCATAGAAATATGTCTGTAGAGTTCATAGAATCAAGCCTGTAGAGTCTATAGAAATAGGCCTGTAGAGTCCATAGAATCAAGCCTAAAGAGTCCATAGAAACCAACCTATAGAGTCCATAGAATCAAGCTTGAAGAGTCCATAGAAACCAACTTGCAGAGTCCATAAAATCTAGTCCATAGAACCAAGCCTACAGAGTCTGTAGAATCATTCCTTCAGATTTATATCTTTGGAACCTCCCGAAGGGAAGGTGTCCCTTCAAGCTTTGAGAAAGGTCTATTTCTTAGTTGTCGAGAGCCCCTTGCAAGGGTACCTGCCCTTCGAGGTCCTTCAGGTGGCCTTCTTCTTCGAATCCTTTAGACAAAATGTCTGAAGGAATTCCTTCAGACATTTTATCTGAAGGAAATCTTTTCTTTGCCTTAGCCACTTTTCATCAAGCCTTTGATCATTCCTTCAGACAAAATGTCCAAATGAATTCCTTCAGACATTTTGTCCAAAGGATTTCCTTTATAAAATTAACCATGGAAAATCTTTTCGAAGGATATCTTTTTATTCCCTTTTGTTCACTGCCCTCCACAATAGCACTTTCCCTTCAATTCACTACCCTCTGCAAGGGAACTTGCCCTTTGGCCTTCGGGGGACTCCTTTAAATCATTCAATTGAACCAACCAATTGAACCAAGAATGGTTCAACAGTTCAATACTATGTTTTACTCATTCAATTGACTGCTTAAACCAACTGCTTTGAACCAATTTCATTGAACCTTTGAACTCGTTGAACCATTTGGTTCAAGGTTCAATAGCTCAATGGTTCAATCCTCCTTTTTGTTAAGTCTTTTGAAGCCGTTGAACTTATCTAAGTAGTTGAACTTTGAACTTTTGCCGAAGTGCTTAACTCTTTAAGCTTGTCGATGTCCTTGAACCTATTAAACCTTTGAACCTTTGGAGGTGGGGTTCAATGGTTCAATGGTTCAATGATTCATTCCATTTATTTGAAGCTTGCTGATGGACCTTTTGGTTGAACTGAAGAGTTTGAACTAACTTTGAAATTGCCTAAGTGTTGGAAACTTGTTCCTTTGTGAGAGCTCGCCTATTGAAGTTGTTGAACCTATTGAACCTGTGAGTCCCTTAGCTAAAAATGCTTGAATAATGAATAATTTAAATACTCAAAATAATTTTTGAGAAGGGAAGAGAGAATTTTGGCCTGTAAGACCAAAATAGTTCATATGCTATCCCAAAAAATGAGTGACAAATTTTAGGAATAATAGTTGGCTCCAGTTGGGGAACTTCCTTTAGTTAAAATTTTGAAATAGCTAAGGGGAGTAGAAACTAGAATCTCTAGTGCCTTCAATTATGCCATTGGGCTATAGAGTCATGCTACCCAAAAAAAAGGTGCCAAAAAATTAAAATGAAAAGCATAAAATAGAACTAAAGACTATACAAATATACATTTGTACAGATGATCTTATTTGATACTTCAAGAATTGAAGTGCTTCAGATGCTACCCATTGAGGCAGAGAAAAGGGAGTCCCATCTTGATACTTCAATAGGAAACTATTTTCACCATTGAGCTGATGGATAGTGAACAGGCCTCTCCATAAGGAATCAAATTTCCCATGCATTCTCTTTGGTTCTCTCCTTTTATCCCATAATAGGACTTGATCTCCAATCTGGAAATCATGAGTTTTTGATTTTTGGTCGAAGAGCTTATTCACCAAATTTTGATGCATAGTAATTTGGTCCACCACCATAGTTCGTTACTCATCCAACTTAGTTAAACACATGATCCTCTTATCGATGGATCTTTCAGATGTCTGATCTTCGATTGCCTTTGCCAATTTCAATGCTGGCAATTTCAGGGTGATTGGTATCTCTGCATTGAGACCATAAAAAAGTTGGAAAGGTGACATACCTATCACCCTCTTGGGTGTAATTATGTCTGCCCATAAAGCATCAACCAATGCTTTATGCCAGGTTCATTGGTTGTCATCCACCAGCTTCCTAATGATGGTCACCAGGTTCTTGTTGCTCGATTCTCTTGGCCATTCCCTTGTGGAAAATAATCAAAGGAGTGGGAGAGGGTAATCCCATAATAAAAATAGAACTGACTGATCTTATGAGAAGAGAAATAGGCTGCATTGTCTGTGACAATCTTGGTTGGGACCCCAAACCTGGAAATGATGTTTTCTTTGAGGAAATTGCATACCACTTTTGAAGTAGCATGCTTGGTTGGAATTGCTTCCACCCATTTGGTGAAGTAATATGTGGATATGAGTAGATAATCATGTCCAACACTTGAAGATGGGTTTATAACACTAATGAAATCGATTCCCCATTACTGAAATGGCTCTTCTATCACCACTGGTTTGAGAGGCAGAGTAGCTAACTTGGGTCTTCCAATGAACTGTTGGCACAGTTCACATCTTCATACCCATTTGTATGCATCCTGAAATAGAGTAGGCTAGTAATACCTAGCTCAAATAATCTTATGGGTAGTTACAAGAGCAAAAAAATGTCCTCCACAGGCTAGATTATGGAAGGACATCAAAAGTTGGTTCTGCTGCTCTTTATCCACGTAGCGAAGGAACACTCCATCAAGGTTCCTCTTATATAGTCCATTATCCCACATGACAAAATTGGTAGATTTTAATTTAACAATCCTCCTTTCTTTATGAGGTAGGTGAGTAGGACACTCACCATAGGTAAGGAAATGAGAAATTTTCGAATACCACTCATTCATGGTGGAGACAAAGAGGACTGTTGCCATGTCTTCCACTTTTATTTCTTCATGCCCTACTTCTTCAGATCTATTATCAGAAATCAATTGGCAGAGGCCCCTTCCTCGTACAAGCTTCATTGGTTTGATAATGAGATCAAACTCCTCGATTTTAGTAATCTAATTTCCCCTTTTGGTTCCAAACTCCTGCTGAGTTAATATGGATTTAACTATGGTATCAGAAACCAGGGCAGTAACTTGTGAATTCAGGATGTAAAAATAGAAGTGCTTTACTACCTTTACCACTACATAAGCATACTTTTCCATGTTTGAATACTTTAGTTCATGAGCTTTGAGAGGACAACTCATGAAGGATATGGGAGATTCTACACCATCTTTGTTTTGTTGAACCAGAATTGTTGAAAGTGTGTGCTCGAAAGCATAACTATACATGGTAAAATACTTGGTATAATCTAGACAAACAAAAATTAGGCCATGGGCAATCACTATCTTGATGTCTTGGAATGCCAATTTGCCTTCTTCAGTCCAACTGAAAGTGGCCTTTCTCTTCATCATGTTTACAATATGGCGAGTCTTCTCAACAAAATTAGGGATGAACCTTCATAAAAAATTCACTTTTCCAAAGAAAGAGTGAATTGCAATCTTACTTGTAGGCAGGGTAAGCTCCTGGATGGACTTGACTATCAATATTTATGCCTTCTCAGGATATAATGTGTCTGAGAAGTTTCTCTTCTATTACTCCAAAAATAGACTTCTTGGGATTTAGAGAAATGACATTCTGTTGGCATCATTCTAGCACTTGTTGCAAATGGTGCACATGATCAAGGCGATGCTTGGAAAAGATGATTAAGTCATCAAGGTATATCACAATGAACTTACCCATTTCATCTTTAAAAGTAAGGTCCATTGCTCTCTGGAAAGTGGTGCCAACATTTATCAGGCCAAATGGCATTCTTCGATATGCAAAGGTACCCCAAGGTGTGGTGAAGGCAGTCTTATGCTGGTTTACTTCACCAACTTCAACATGATTGTATCCTGAGAAGCCATCTAGCATTGATAACATCTCTAAATTGATCACCATCTAAAGAATTTGGTCCATGATGGGCAGAGGGTATTTATCCTTTAAGGATGACTGATTCAAATTTTTGAAATCCACATAGAGGCAAATTTTGCCATTCTTCTTTATTACAAGGACTATGTTTGCAATCCATGTGGAATGATGGATTGAGAAAATTATCCTAGCATTTAGCATTTTTTATATTTTAGATAGAATAGTACCTGATATCTTTAGATTGTACTACCTAGATTTTTTCTTGTAAGGCACTGAATCATCCTTGAAAGGAATCTCATGGCAAACTTCTTCAGGCTTGAGTGACTTCAGGTCATCATAGGAGTACACCAAAACATCTATGTACTGGCAGAGTAGAGCAGTGAACTTGAACTTATCTTCTTGAGTGCAATATTTCCTAATATTCACCATCTTGGGATTTTCCTTAGTACCCAAATTTATCTTATTAAACTCCTGAGAGGATCTTGAATCCATTTGTTGTTGTTTGATAAACCTATCATGCTTGTCAAACAACTTCTCAAGGGAAACCAATCATTTGGGAATTTTAATCCTCTTTAGCTATAGGAATTCCTCACCTACATCTGAACTTGATTTAGGGGCTGGTTCAAACTTTTGAGGCTCACTACCTTCGAAGTGAAGCTGTTCAAAGCTGTCATTTTGTTCCAAGAAGGCAATTATTTGGTTGTCACCATTGAACACTTGCCAGTGATTGGCATTGTCATGCACACTTGGTCAAAAGACCAATTCAATAGTGTACGTGTCTCCTTTAAAATCTGAGTAAGGAACTAAAAGAGTTTCTAAAATAGCCAAAACATTAGCTCGATCATTGAATTCCCTAGGAACTGTAGAGATGCTGAAAGCATCAAAGCTTTCAATTTGATCCCAAACCAAATTGTAGTAATGATGCAATATCTCATTTTTGGTTTGGTACAAGTTTTTCACCAGACAAACCACTAGCTTAGCATCTCCTTTGGTGTGAAGGAGTTTGATGCCTTTGTCTTGAACAACCTTCAATCCAAGCAGCAGTGATTCATATTCAGTAGTATTGTTAGTATTGTTGAACTGCAACTTGTATAAATAAGGAAAAATATCTCCTTGAGGAGATATCAACACAATCTCGGCTCCTGAACCAGTAGAGGAATAACTTCCATCAAATTCCAAAATCCAAACATCATTAGAAACTAATTTTTCCTTAGATTTCTCTTTGTGTGGAGGGGAGGATTCTTTTGGGCTTACACTGTGCTCTCTCATGTCTTTTGCTATTTTATCTAAACCAACTTTTAGATTGTCATTTTCAAAAGTTTCATCAGCTAAGAAAGGAGCATCCTCTATAGTCAGGAAGTAATTACCCATGCCTAAAGACTCAAACAAAATTTGAGCTTCAGGCACTGATGTTTTAGTGTCAACGTATTTTTCTTCCTTCTCATAGAGCAATCTCTGCATGACGCCTTTGACAGGTATTCTCACCTCGAATAGATTTATGCTTAACTCACCACCAACATTCTTGCAAAAATTTCACCCAAGAAGGATGTCGTATGAGGTTGGGACGTTGGCCACCAGGGCTATCATCTTAATTCTCTTGTCTGGAAATGTTTCAAATGCAAAGTAGGCATACTTGATTTGTCCTAGCAATTGCACTTATTTGTTCTCCATGGAGAAACATATCCCAAATGTCTTGGTCATTTTGAGACCAAGGGATTTTTCCACTTTGGTAGGCATGACATTGTCAGATGCACCTGAGTCTAGGATGCAATTATTCAGTTGGTGTCCATTTATTAGTAGGGAGACATAAAATGGTTCAGTATTTCTGAAAGCAACAGGAGGAACAATGACAAGGTTATTCTAGGTGGATGTGGGAGTCACCTTTAGAACATCTGGTCTTACAGGGATGGTTTTATTCCTCACACATTTCACTAACTTATCCAACTGCTTAGGGTTAGATTTTAGGAATTCAAATTCAGACATTTGAATTTTAGTTTTCTTGATATGGTCGACTATGTCAAACATCTAAAATGAATTAGGAATGGGGAAAGGTAGTTCATCCTTTTGGTTTTTAGGGGGGGAAAGACTGATCTATGAAATTGAAATTAAAGGTACAGAAATGTTTAGGGTACTTAATTTTTTAGCAATCACTGGGTCCTTTGCTTGAAAAGGCAGAGTGGTTCCTCATTTGGCAATTAAAATTATAGGTTGAGGTCACTCTATTTTTTCTTTATTAGCTTGCTGGGCTGATTGGTTCTTGGACTGGGTGAATATAGTGTATGATCCATCAACTACTTTACCTTCACTTTTCGGTTCATCCTGGTAATTTAGGAAACCAATGTTGGAGTTGCCAGCTAATTATTCTTCTCCCTCTGTGAAGAGATTAGCATCATCTTCTGGGTTCAATTCAATCTGGAAGGAGAAATATGATTCTACTTTAAGATATCCAACTACTGAATTGGTTGGAGGTGCTTTAATGGCCAATTTTTCCTAAGTGGGAGGAAGATGATTTAACTACCCTTGATTCCTGATAGCATTACCTTGGTATGACTGATTGGGGAATGTCCTCCTTGGTATATCTCTATACGAAGGGGCATGTGACATCCCTTGCACCATTTTCTTTCTAAGAGCAAGCAACTCATTTGACAACTTCTACACCATTGGATCAATGGTGCTTGTAGATGGATATTCAGAAGATAAAGAAGATTTACCTCTATTAGGATCTCTCCTTATCTTTCCTGCCAAGATAAGGTCATTTTCCACCTCAATGGCCAAATCCTAAGTAGCAGTAAGGTCTACATGGCCACCACGTCTTAGCAAAAAACTCACTTCAGGTAGCTTTGAGTTGATGAAGAAACATATAAGGTTCTTAGGTGTTGGCTGAGTAATTGTAAGAATCTTGTTCCTCAGCTTGTCAAATTTGGCAATGAATTCTCTCATAGGTTCATGAGGTTCTTTCTTTATCTGTGTGAGTTGGGCTAGTAGGGCATGTGCATCTTATGTCGGCTTGAACCTTGATTTAAACTTAGCTTTGAGAGTGTTCTAGTTAGTCAAAGTCTGGGCCTGCAGATGATAAAACTAGTCTATAACAACACCTTGTAATGTTTCCATAAACAACCTAATTGCTACATCCTCATACTCCATGCCTATCACACCACAAGCTATGTTGAAGGCTAAAATATGTTCATCAGGATGAACTCTCCCATCACCAAATAATTTGGGGAAGTTCTTCCTTGAACTGTGTGGTAGCTCATGTAGAGGTGGAGTTAAATTGAGTGGGCCAAAAGAGTTACCCTAGGGGCCTTGAACTGCCATGATTTGATTATGGAAAGTGGGGATAACAAATTTGGGTGGAGTATGTATAGGCAAAGATCTACTAACAGTAAAAAAAGAAGCTCTGCCTTGTAGTGGTGACCTGGTATTGGTAGGAGAAAGACTCCTAGTTTATTGAACTTAAAGTTGTGGAGGAAACAAATCAAAATTACCCTGCTATACTAACTCAAAAATAGGGTCAACAACACCTTGCACTCTCTAACTTCTTGTATAGCATGGAGTTACTAGATTGTAAAACAAAAATGGAAAAGAGCTGGCCCTACTTCAGCTTGAAGCTTGAGGCTTCAAACTGCGTGCTCTTCCCTAGCGGAGTCACCAAAAAACTATTGGCATGAAGCTGGTAGTGTTCTTTCCTACTTCACATCATTCCCCAATGATATGAAATGCTTTAATTTGAATAGACTGGAAAAGGACTAGAAATGCTTGCCGATCCCCAGTGGAGTCGCCAAAAAACTATTGGCATGAAGCTGGAGGAAAGTGGAAAAAGAAGTGAAATGTTTGATCCCCAGTGACTCTAGTTCATAGACCAGATAATATAATGGAAATGGATAAGGCAATAATGATAATGGATAAGCCACATGTGATTCTTCAATCCGAAGCTTGAGGTTTCAAATTATGCAAAAAATTGTGTCCCCAGTGGAGTCACCAAAAAATTGTTGGCAGGAATATTTTGTCACCAACTAACTGATGAACAAAATAGGTCATTTCAGCCATAACATAGGGAGATTGGTTAGTCAAATGTGCAAGTTTACCACATCAAAAGGGGACAAATATCTCCTCTCATCAAGGGGAGGTTCCCTATAAATATGAGGAGCTATATATATATATATATATATATATATATATATATATATATATATATATATATATATATATATATATATGCAAAAAATAACACTCAGGGGTAAGATAACACCATCCATCTCTCTTTTTTTAGAGATGACATTTACAAACAAAGGAGATATCTAGGTGAAAACACTAAAGGTACTTCTCTTCTTTCAAAATTGGTCTTACATCGAACAACAGGAGTTCTTTCTGATAGGTAACAAGTAACTAGTAACAAGGGGCGTAGTAACCAGTAGAAAAAGGTGTAGCACAAAGTCTCCACCTCAACTGCCCAAGAGTGAAATATGAAGGATAATGGGGGCACAACTTCATCCCAAGATCATTTACATAGAAATAAATTGGAAACATACACACTAAAGACAATTGTGGTAGCACAAAGTCTTCCCATAGTTGGCTTCAGGACACCTTCCTGATTACTTCTACTAATTCTGCTTATTTCATTAAATGGATAAGAATGCATTCAGGAAATAGACATAAGTACAATCTCCTAAATGACATAATCTATTACAGCACAAAGTCTGAAAGTAACTTGCTTTCTCATTCAAACAAAGAAATATGATTAATAATCTGAGCTCAAAGTCTCAGTGATCGCCTCACAATTTTGGCAGAGTTTTGCTTCTATAACCAAAAATATCTCCCTTGCATAAAATAAGAGATTACAATATATAGCAGCCAAGAAAGGCTTGGTGATTTGTTTCATGGAATGGCCCATGCTACATTTAAGGCCATAAATGGATTTACAGTTTTGTCAAGGGGCCATGCTAGAACACGCTGTCTGCCTTAACTGTTGCATGTCAATTCATCTCAAATATCTTCTCCTCAGCATGGGTTGTCTGGTCCTTTTTCCTGATATTTTTGCAATTGTCCACTTCACCTTTACCTCATGGAGAAAAATAGGCCATGACTTTTAATATTTGCAATCTCAAATATCTACTTGGTGGACTATTCCACCTACTGGAAATAACTCCTACACAAATATTTCTGGTCTTTCCCTCTTTCTTGTTATAATTTTAGCTCTCACGCTATCTTTTCCCTTTATGCTGGCTCTTTCGGCTCCCTCTTTAGCTGGTCATTGAGTTTGTTTTTAGGTTCTATGCCACATTTGAAAATCAATGGATATTTCATTACCCTAAATTTGACGTTCGCGAGGATGTCATTGGTTGCTAGTTGCTTGAACCATGAACTTTTAAACCTTTGAAATTTCATTGGTTCATTAGTTCAATGGTTCAGGTGTCCTTCTAGGCTCCTTGGTTCTGTCACTTCTTTGGTTCATTTGCTTCTTTGATCATCAGTTAAACATCCCTTTGAACTAGTCTCTAGAATCTTCCACTTCTTTCCTTTGCTCAAAGCTTTCATTGAACCATTGAACCCATTAAACCTTTGAACCATTTTGGTTCAAGGTTCAATGGTTCATCCTCTTTCTTAGAAGCCTTTATTTTCTCTAAGTCTCTCAAGCTTTGAAAGAGTCTATAGAAACATGTCTGCAGAGTCCGTAGAATCAAGCCTACAAAGTTCATAGAAATAGGCCTACAGATTCTATATAAAACAACCTATAGAGTCCATATAATCAAGCCTAAAGATTCCATAGAAACCAACCTATAGAGTCCATAGAATCAAGCCTGAAGAGTTCGTAGAAACCAACCTGCAGAGTCCATAGAATCTAATCCATAGAACCAAGCTTGTGGAGTCCATAGAATCATTCCTTTAGCTTTATATCTTTGGAACCTCTTGAAGGGAAGGTATCCCTTTGGGCTTTGAGAAAGGTCCATTTTTTAGTCACCGAGAGCCCCCTGCAAGGGTACCTTCCCTTCAGGGTCCTTCGAGTGGCCTTCTTCTTCGAATCCTTCAGACAAAATGTTTGAAGGAATTCCTTTGGAGATTTTGTCTAAAGGAAATCTTTCCTTTTCCTTAGCCATTTTTCATTGAGCCTTTGATTATTCCTTCAAACAAAATGTCTAAAGGAATTCCTTCAGACATTTTATCCAAAGGATTTCCTTTGTAAAATTAGCCACGAAAAATCTTTCTGAAGGATATCTTTTTGTTCCCTTTTGTTCACTATCCTCTGCAAGGGCACTTGCCCTTTGGTTCACTACCCTTCGCAAGGGAACATTCCCCTTAGGCTTTGGGGGACTCCTTTTAACTGACCTATTGAACCAAGAATGGTTCAACGGTTCAATCGATTAAGTCTTTTGAAGCTATTGAACTTGCCAAAGCGGTTAAACTTTGAACTTTTGCCGAAGTGCTTAACTCTTTAAGCTTGCAGATGTCTTTGAGCCTTTAAACCCATTGAACCTTTGAACCTTTAGAGGCAAGGTTCAATGTTTCAATGGTTCATTCCATTTTTTTGAAGCCTGCTGATAGAACTTTTGGTTGAACCGAGGCATTTGAACTAACCTTGAAATTGCCTAAGTGTTGGGAACTTGTTCCTTTGTGAGAGATCGCCTGTTGAAGTTGTTGAACCTGTACAACCTATGAATACCTTAGCTTAAAAATCTTGAATAATGAAGAATTTGAATACTCAAAACAATTTTTGAGAAGGGAAGAGAGAATTTTGTCCTGCAAGACTAAAACAGTTCATATGTTGTCCCAAAAAATGAGTGACAAATTTTGGGAACAACAAAATACACACAATATTCAAACCAAACACCCATTGCATAATTATTTCACATGGAGGTATGGGAATAGAATGTAAAATTATAAGGGATAACAAATGGTCCACAAATAATGTCTACATAAACCCATTTATACATAATGTGTAACTTGTAAAGGATTCTGATTCCACGTAGAGGTGTGAAGGAAGGGAAACAATGAGAGGTATGAAAATCCACAAACAACAAAGATAAATAATTTTTAATACACATAGAATGTAGATTATAAATAAATATGGTTTAATCATTATTAATATCAAGGCCTGAGATAATATTACAAATTCAAATAGGTAGATCTTTATTATACCAAGGAGTAAGCTACTTTTATAATAAAAATTAGGTTTTTTATAAAGTTTAGAATGACCCTACATAATGAATCCACCACTTGAAATGGTAAAAAAAAATTTAATTAAAAATTTGGTGCTCAGAACTCTAGGTTAATCAAGAGGGCCAAACTCCCATGAAATATTTATTGTGATACATACTCATTAAATTTGCACTAACAATTTGGTCATAAAAATGGTTGGAAGGTCATTCTTGGATCTCTAGATGATATAGTTTACATTGAGGACATAAATACACTTATGCAATCAGAGGATATGTGTGTGTATATTATTCCCACATACCTATCACTTTTACATTTAGTTCCATTCTAACTTAGTCTCATTTGATGTCTAATCGGGCCCAACTACCACCTTTGCTTATGACTACCACCTGCTAATCCACTTGCATATCATTTTATAACATGGAATTTATGTGATATTTAATTATATTTTAGCATGTTACCTTTAATCATGTAATAGAGTTCTATGGTTATTTCTCTTGGGGATTATATGCATAATAACCCATGTGTGTTTTAGACTTTGTTGAGATTTGTGCACAATTATGTATGGAGAGTCTATGTTTAAGGGGAGTATGCACCTTTCATACATGTAGTTCGGTTGACTTATACATATAAAAAAAATCTACTTAACTTCTATACTCTAAATACCTATGTTTAAGTGCATGATTACTTTGCACCAAACCTATACATGCCTTGGTACTTGGATGCATCCTACATAAAGAGTGGGCATGGAAGGTTGGTTACGTAGAGATGTTGGGAAAATACAAACCTATGAAATGGAATTTAAGGTAATTTATCTAAAAAATCACAATGACTTAATCCTCCACACACCTAACCCCTTTCTAGTGATTTGGCAAGTATATGCCTTACATCTAGGAGCTTACACTGGCCTAGAAAGGGAATGGTGTGAAACATAAATCATAACCTTTAAATCATGAGAGTGTAGGTTTTAAACTCTATTATTGAGCTCAAAACCTCATCATATATACATGAGGAGTTTCTTAGATAAGAGTGTTCAATAAGGACCAATATCTTAGGTGTGCACTTTTCTCTTACCACTTCTAAAGTCTAGGAACCTTGCATGCTTGAATTATATGCTTATAATTTTGTATTTACATAAGGGTAAGAGAATATTTGTATGGGGAACACATTAATGTTTTATTCATTAGTGCATATCAACACTTATTTGATGTGCAAATTTATGCTAATTTCTAACTCTAGGCACTGGTGGCAAACATTTGCACACAAGCTTACTCCTTGAAAACCTAACACTATGCAAATTTTGTCACATCCTGATTCCTCTCTAGACCTAATAACCTATTGATTAGTGGATTTTATGTTTATTATTTATTTAATTACTATTTTGATTAAGTTATATTTTATATACTAATTTATGGACAATTATATGTAGCTTATTTACATGATTATTAACTTGTTGAGTTAGTTGTGCTTATGTGTTATGTACATGATGAGCATGTTTATTTAGTTCATTACAGTAGTATATTATGGAATTTATATTGTTTTGAGCTAACTACCTTTATTTTTTGAGGTGGATGTAGGATAGATCCATCCCTCAAATTTTGATGGGATGACATCATCAAAAAGGGGGTGTAGATGGAGGCATTGGGGGATGACAGAATGAAAATTAAGAACCCATACACACCACAATAATAAAATATGATTTTATGTTCATTGCTTGATTTTAATGGATTCTATTATGCTTTTATATGTGATATTGATTGTTTCTTTTGAAATGATTGACGCTCATATTGATTTGGTTGTGTGTTGCATTTATGTTTCCATACTTAGCTTATCTCGTGTGATGATGTTGTTATAACGAGTAATTAGAATATATGTATGTCTTTAGTATGTCTTATTTTTATCTTTGGACATAATTGAATTTTTTATGATAGTGTCTTGTTTACAAATACCTTGCTAAGGTAACATAATTACTTGTGTGTTAGTTAATTATTCAATTTTAATTAGCATTGTCTTTATGATTAGTAAATGTGTTAGTTGATTGATAACTAAACACTAATGTCATGCTAATTCCATGTTATTATAATTGGGCATGATATTTTATTAAGACAATGTTTAGATACTTAAATCATTATTAATGTTAATAATCATGATGCTTAGATGGATATTAGGAAGTCAATGTTAAAATTTTATAATGGCTAAATTATTATTATTGTGAAATCATTGTTAATGATAATAGTTTAAATGTTTAAGGGATTATTTTAAAGTCTTTGGTAATATTCATTTGGCATAAAAGGATAATAATGGGGAAGTTTCGATATTAAGGTTTGTTGTTGGCATTGACTTGTGTTAACAAGCTATTATGCAAAATAATCACTTTGTTTAGATTTTGCATGGTGACGATTAGTCTTTCCTCAATCTTTTATGAGTTAGTTTTCATGCAAATATTTATTCACTGACTTCGTTATTGTCATTAGGAATTTGGTAGAGAATGGGGCAGTTATATTTGCATGAGAATAGCATGCAAAATAATAAGAGGAGGAGAGATGCCTAGGGGGAATATGGCACATGGCAGGTAGAAAGAAGGTAGAAGTCTGGATTGAGATTGGAGAAGGCATATACTAGTGTGGCATAGTTTTGGTCTTCATTATCTAGTTGGTCTTTTGGTTTAATTTTCATATTGAGCATTGTATGAGTTAAATCAACTAAAATCTAGTAAAATGTTTTGATT